>CP137678.1:21009701-21336572 GCA_037976565.1 Mesocentrotus franciscanus
TTTGTCTTTTCCAAACAAAGATAATGGTATCTATTAACTTTTACACTTTAGATCTTACTACTATAAACTCTTGCTTTTCCTTCCAAATATACAATGTCTTGTAATGATTTTCATTTCAGTTTTGTTAAAAATTGAATTTCATTCTTAATCAATATATTTCCATATATTGTATTAGAGAATAAAGTTGTAGGGAAATGGTAATATTTGTTTTCTAGTTTTCTTCAAAAAGATATAATGAGGTATAAGTTTAACATGATATTCCAAGTATCCTTGCCGCCTTCCTGCAAAGTGATAAATGATGATAAATATCTTCTCCGTCGGCTGAGGCCCATCCGTGTATTTAAATAGAAAAAGCATATCACATTTGTTCTTTTCACTGTAAAAAAAAATACTTGTTATAAAGACAGCAATGAAGATCACTCACTCATAGCGATCAAAATACATTATTTGTTAAAAGATAGTTTATACAATGGTTGCATTCGTTTTAATACGATTGTTTTTCCGTATCCAAACAAATATTTTATTTTGGAACTCATGTTAAAATATAAAGAAAATTTGACTGTATATTAGGACTTGGATAATCATATTAATGTCATAGAAACGCAGTAACCATGATATATAATATTGTCAAGGTATCATGAAAGAGAAGAGTGTAAATGATTTTGTAAACAAGTATTTGGATCGCAAAAGAATACATCATAATTATGTTGATATATAACTTGATACGTTATTGAATCAAAAACAGAAGTATACGCAATATGCTGCAATACAAAATAATATATCATTGAATCTTAGACAGAAGTATACACAATATTTGTTAATATAAAATAATATATTATTGGATCACACACCTTTCTTTAAGTAATAAATGGACAATAAAACTTACGACTGTCAGTTTCCTTTCAAATTCTCCCTGTCCTTTGTCTCAGCAGTTAATTAATGAAAATGGTGCACATTGTAATTCAAGTTAAGCTAGGTCCATGACTTTAATGATATTCGGTAAAGAGTGATATTAGAGTATGTGACCGTAGACTAGATGTATTAAGAGCTATTAGTATCAATTAGCACACTTTATTGACTACGCTTGTCGAAAGTTAGTTGCTGCGGAGATCAATTGTGGTTTCGCACAAATAAGTAAAACATAAAATAACGGTTTTGAATAAAGTTATTTGATTAGTATCAGGTGGTGGTTTACAAACAACGGTCGTATATTCCTGTTACGTTATGATTATAGAGCTCTGACGCACCCGAGTAACACGGTCCTTTGAGAAAGAACGGTTCCCTGTTTTGGACAGTACACATAAATGCCAAGTCAAACTAATAACTTTTTTTTTTCACTGTGAGCAGCTGGCTATAAGAAGTTATATAAAGATATAGGAATAATTGGAATACTGGTGCTTTGCTTACTTTTAAGACCGATGGCTTTCCGTAGTGATAATAACACTACTGATTTTCAACCTTCCAACGACGAACCCGAGAGACGTGCAATAGGTGAAGTTTCGTATTGACATGAGTTGCTTGGAAATGTAGATTGTCGATTTAACAATGGGAATTCATCGTATTTATGATATCAATGTAAACATGAAAACATGTTGTCAAAAAAAGCCTTGTCTATACGGAGGACGAACAAAATCAGGCTTTTAGTTATCTCTTAATCACAAGACTTATTCGGGAACAATACTTTCAGTTTTTGATTGCAAATCAGGAGTTACTTATGTCATTCTGTTACTGTTATATTAATTCACATGGCACTTCAGAGAATAATTACTTTGTCACGTGTGTGTTGAGTACTAACACAAGTAATCGAAACTTGATCAACAGGAGTGGAAGCAAAAAGGAAATAGAAAACGTGTGAAATGAACAAAAATTCTGATTGGAGATATTGTGATTTCCATCCCAAAAATCTGGTAAAGAGTGTCAATGAATAAAAGTAACGTTACAATCCAAGCTACACAGGGCCAACAGAAACCGTTGATTTTTTTTTTAATCGCTGATAAGCAGTTGACGGTTGGTGGTATACCTAGTTCATCTGCCGTTTATGAGATCTATTTTGTTTATATTCTAGTTGATGATAAATGAAAGGAAAAATTAAAAAAACAACGAAATGAATAAATAAAGAGCACATTTTCAACTAAATTAAAATGGATATGACAACGAACTTCTGCGGCTTAAAAACTGTACATGAACTAATTTTAATGTTTGGTATGTTCTTAAATTGTTGAATGACCTGTGATTCTTTTATAATATATGCAATTGTTATGTTATACACCGTATGTTGAAAATTTGTTTATTACGTTTACTATGTTCACAAAAAGTATGTATCAGTTGGTTATCAATAAGTTTATGAAAAAGGAAATAAAGTTCGTTAAAAAAAAACTTAATATTAAAATAACTTCAAGGATATTCCTCAGTGCTTTTTTAATAATCTGGTATGTAGGTACAACAGGATCATAAAAGTAAAACAAAAAATAATCCTATGGTTTTTATTTAAAAGATATTGTAAATTCCTCTAGATTCTTGAAGAGTCCCAGTACAATTCATCGTCATAATGATGTTAGAACATGACATTAATATCACTAATTAGAAACGAGAAATAAAGTCATGGAAAGAATTAATGGAATGATTAATTGACACTTGGGTATATTCAAGTGGAGTACCAACGCACATTGGTAGACGAGGAGTAGATGGGTTCGATACAAAGCTCGAATATAACACATATGACACGAGAGTATAATAACATTATAAAGAGGGCATTGCAAATACAGAAAGAGAGAGAAAAGATAGAGAGAAGGAGAGAGAGAGAGAGAGATGGGGAAGGAGAGAGAAAACGAGAGAGTGCGGACGAGAAAGAGAGGGAGTGAGAGAGAGAGAGTGTGGAGGGGTGGAGAGTTGGTGGAACAAGAGATATATAGATATAGAGAGAGATAGAGGCGGAGACAAAGAAAACTTAAGACCTTATGATATAAGTCGTATTTACATTTATACACTAATGAGATTTTTTAATGATTGGTTTTATTAATGCCAGGAACTCACACGGAAACTAAGGTTTCAGGTCTACAACTTTTAAGTTGTATAGATCATTTCCCTTTTTTGATAACAGAGAGTGAGTGAGGGAGGGAGAGAGAGAGAGAGAAGAGAGAGAGGGGTCGATAAATAGATAGCAAGGGAAAGGGATAGATAGAGAGGGAGAGAGAAAGCGAAAGGTTGTAACGAGGAAACATCGACGGTAAAATGAATAAATGTCTTTTAAAGCCATTTACCCCGAGTGGAAAGCATTCCTTCGCCGCGTTTTGCAGAACTTACTCCGTGAGTTTTTGCTCACTTTATAAAACAACAATCATACAATAACTACATAAAATTACCTCTACAGATTTTATTTAAACAGAACATAAATGACCTTGTAACGAATCCTCTAACTTGCAATGATCAATTGCGTATTTATATCAAATTAACTTTTTATATATCAAAATCTACAAATCAAATGCAACTTTTAATACAAGACTTAAATTCCAATTAGAAAAAAATAGCTTGACCTTGGCGAAAGTAAGGCCTACTTGCCTTAAATCGCTTTTCGACTAACAAATAACGTGTCATTAGTTCATGACATTTTATCCAGTCCTCTTCATGTTATCAAGGTGAAAAGGGAAGCCTGAGATTTAAAGACGTACTGTACTAGAAGCACTATCTTAAAATTCCCTCTCAGGTGCCATCTCAGTACAGATTTAGCAGTGTGGTCCCGTAACTAGCTACTTCCCTACCTGCACTGTTGGTTCTCGCATCGAGTCATTTGTATGCGAAGTAGGAATTAGGTATAGGATTACGCACTGCTATCAATTTGTCAATGAGACGGCGCTGTAGAATATACAGTACGCTAGGGCAGAAAGGTGATCCGTTCAGTACTGCTTTAAAGCTAGGGTGAATACCTGAGAATTAGCAAATTAAAAAAAAGTTTAAAAACTCAACCTCCAAGAAATTTATAAATTTGCCGATTTAAGAACAATGAACAAGCCATAAAGTCGTTAGTCTGCAGGCACAGACTCGATATGACACCTAAACAAAATATCATAAAGCCGTGAGTCTAACCTCACTTTAATGATGTTCTATAAAAGAGTGATAATACAGTTTTTAACTGTAGACTGTAGATGTATTTAGAGCTATTAGAATCAATTAGCTTACCTTATTCACTACACCCTTGTTGAAGTATAGCTGCTGCGAAGATCAATTGTGGTTTCGCACATATTAGTACAAATATAATGGCGGCTTTAAATAAAGTGATTTGATTCATCATGTGGTGTTTTTGGAAACAACTGTCCTATCTCTCTGTATTGCCATCTTTATAGAGCATTAACTATGGGTTAGCTCTGGTACAACTGAGTAACAAGGTCCTTTGAGAAAGAACGATTCCATGTTTTGGACACAGATGTCAAACCAATATGTTTTCTACACGGTGAACAGCTGGCAGTATGAAGTTCGATATATATTTAGGAATGTATGGAATACTGTTGCTCTGCTTACTTCTAAGACCAATGGCTTTCAGTAGTCATAATAAAACTACGGATTACCAACTTTCCAATGGCTTGGACAAGAGACATGCAAGAGGTAAAGTCCCTTTTTCCTAATGCAATGCTTGGAAATGCAAATTATCATTTTATCATATTTTATTTTATTTGATATGTTGTCAAAAGCTCGTCATCATCATCATCACCACCATACAGTGCACAACACATTATGTGCTTCCAATTTACTTTGGATGTTACCCCAGCTTTAGCCCCTGCAACAATCGTGCTCAGTGCATACAGGAATAAATCCTACCAATCCGCACTTTTAACACCTGGCTTGAGTGCAGCAAATGCAGACGTAATGGCAAAGGAGGTGAGTGCCCTGGCAGGGAATACAAACTGCAACCTTGTGATAAACAGTCCGGTGACTTATCCAACAGATACCAGTAAACTGCACATCATTACCAGCAGCAGCATCACCACCACCACCACCACCGTTGTCATCATCATCAACATCACCATCGTATACATGAATTTCTACTGTTTCATGTTAATTTATGTACATGTTGTACCTTTTTCAGATGCTGAATACATCGGTTGTTATCCTCAAAGTTGCCTTCATGTCGACAACCATGTAGTACTCTCAGAATCAACAACACCAGACGTTTGCACAGCAACATGTAAAGAAAATGGATTCCATATTGCAGCATTGTACAACATAACAGAATGTGCTTGCTCATGTGAGCAGACTTGTATTGCTAAGCCGCTGGACGACCACTACTGCGGCTTACCATGCACAGAAAGACTGGAAATGTTTTGCGGTGGTTATACTGCGGCGGCTGTGTATACCTGTAAGTCTTTAAATATATGCTGATTGATGTGAAGATTTAAAGTTTTAGTCAATAGCTAGATAGAAGAATGATTGATTTCAACAGACGAACATCATCTATGTTGATTTTGCTAACAAGTGTTGATGTAATTTACCCTACTGTTCATTCCTCAGCTCCCCCTTATTCATCTAATGTTATGTATCCTGGCAAAATCTAACTTAAGGTCAAATCACTTTTCATAGGCGATTAACAGAGCCTTCATCAAGTTCATTTTTTATGTATGTCCATGCTTTTTCCAATGCAGCACCAACTCTCTCCGACTTTCTCTTTTCTGTTGTTCAATTATTGATTTCTCTTCTATTGGCCACCTCCAATAATACACGAAATATATACAAATGCATTGATATAAAGAAGTAAGAAAACAAACAATACATTTAGTACATGATATATATATATATAAATATATATATGGCACTACCATGTACATAACACCCCCTCAACAAAAGAGCTGAGGGAAGACTACAATGTTAAAGATTTAACAATAATACTAATAATAATGCAGTGGGGTGAAATCAGAGTATTCATGAATATTAAACAATGTTTCTCAAATCTTGTTTTACTCGTTGTAGTTAAACCGGAAATCTCATCAAAGAGCAAGTGCAGTGAAAATACCATCGGGGGATCTGATGGTATGTATGTGATCATTACTTGTTTTTCTATCAAGCAATACTTTCATCTAAAGGATTTATGTGAGAAACATTAATTATTAGCAAAATTACAGTCATTTTTCTTTTCCAAATTGACTTTTGCAACTGGCAGTCTTTTAATTAACCCCATTTCCTGTTTAGAAAATAATGGCTCCAATTTTCACTAATAAAGAGAAAGCTATTAGTATTTTGACATGAAATTTTGCACATACTTTCATGAACTGATCTTGCTGCTACAGATACATTTTGAAATACGTTGTTGAGGATAATCCATGATAGGGACTTTAAGTTTAAAGAAATAACAATGATATTATCTCATTCATCCACTGTAATACTGTTTTTCCAATTTTAGTAAAGACAATTTTTCATGTGTGTTTAATATGCATATAAGTAATGTGTTGTCTCTATTTTAAGAGTTTCATTCCAAAAGGAGCTAAATCCACTTTGGGTACTTCTGAGTAAATCGCCTTTTTTATTTCCCCACTTTCCCTTAAGTAATGTACCTTGATGTTGTTATATATTTTAAAGGTGTCACCCTGGACCAATAATATATGATTAGAAAAAAATCTACCAGTTATTTCTGATTTTTACTAAATTGTTAGATTTTTATTTTCGTGGATTTAGCTCCTTTTGGAATGAAACATGATTTTGTACCGAAAATTTGTTATATTTTCTCAATAAAATCACTGAAATTTATTAAAATAAGTAGCAAACCTTTCATTTTAAATAATAATAGTGAAATCACAACTAAAAAAACCTTTTGAAAAGAAAGTAAACAACATATCCGAGTTTCATTCCGAAAGGAGCTAAATCCGTTTCATTCCAAAAGGAGCTAAATCCATTGTGTTATTTCAAAAGGAGTTAAATCCACACAATCTAAAAAATTAGTAAAAATCAGAAATAACTGGTTTTTTCTTCTCATGTATTATTGGTCCAGGGCGACACCTTTAATATATATAACAACATGAAGGTACATGGCTAAAGGAAAGTGGAGAAAAAGGGGATTTACTCATTAGTACCCAAAGTGGATTTAGCCCCTTTGGAATGAAAAATGATATTGTACCTAAAATTGTTCATACTTTCTGGTGAAATTTTAGAATGTAATATAGTGCATGTTGTCCCAATGTAGGAAATCATTCTTTTAGACAAAATACTCAATTTTGATAAAATATGGATTTAGCTCTTTTGGAATCAAGCTCTTCATTTGTGCCTTGCTTAAAGGCATCGTTTAACAATGTTAAATCTGAGATGCATGGCCGTACGTGTTATTAGTGTCTGTGATATGGTGTAATTTTGAAGCCCTAACAAAAATTGCACTTCAAAATGATCATGGAGTGCCTCAAAAAATCAAAATCTTTGAGTGACCGGTTTTACCATACTCAATTTTCCCAATAGACTGTAGTGTAATAAAAACCGTTAGGAAAACGAAAAAGGAAATTTCGATTTTCAATCATAAATATTTTGATAATCAGACGAGCGATCGGTTTGTAAAAGTCATGTGATTCCTGACTGACCTAAAAGTTTATTATTATGATTGCAGCATGAGTTAAATCCAGGATTTTGTTTTAGAATCTGGTGCAATGTTACCGAGTCTCTTTAAAGTGACTCGGTAACATTGTTGAAGGTTGATTAAAAAATTGCGTAATTTTGGTATGAAATGTTACTTATTATCTTCCTTTTAATGTACTAACCCTCTAACATGCAAAAAAATCCTGAAAAATTCTCAAACCACAAAAATATAAATGGTTTTCTAAGAAGGCCACACTGGTCAACACCCTCTAACAGTGATCAACAGTAAGTTCTCCCAACCATTTTTGAATTTTCCCAACTGTTTTTCCATGAGAAAAAGACATAAAACAGGCAATACAAAATCTGTTAACATTTAAATGTCTGGAATGGTATGTAGAGCCAATTTATTGCTTTGTGGCGATTTGCATTCACCTACAATGTATTGAAATAGTAATAATTAAGTTGGGAGAATTAAGGAAATCGATCAGATCAGTTTTTCCCAATTTGTATCATTAATAATGGTCCGTTTTCACTGAATTTTCAGATTTTCTTTAATTGTACATCGAGCATTGAAGTCACTACCTTAGCACCACTTTCTCTCATCTTAACAATGTTACAAAGTCCCTTTAAGGGATGAATACCATTTTTTTTTCTGTTTTAGATGATGATTACATCGGTTGCTATGATCCTGGATGCTTCCACTTCGACTACGACGTCAATGGCATTGGTGACCGGACAACACCCGACTCCTGCACAGCAACATGTAAAGAAAATGGATTTAGAGTGGCAGGTGTTTACAATGGCACTAAATGTTCTTGCTCCTGTGGACAGACCTGTATGAACAACCCACTGGATGACAAGAGCTGTGGCTTGCCCTGCAGAGGGGACTCGACACGATTTTGTGGCGGTTATACTGCAGTGAGTGTGTATACCGGTAAGGCATCATGGCAATAAACGTTTTCTTTTTTGTCACCTGCGTATTCAACAATTCCCAATTGTTAGTAATTTTTAGTAATTGTTAGTAATTCAAGCAGAGCCCCCTTCCTTAACGAATCTTAACAATATGCATGGTTGTATGCAACTTTAAGAGAGGATACATAATTTATCTGTGATGTATATCATTACTTCATTCTGATCCTGTATTTCAATTTATACTATTCCATCGTGTAACAAGACTTATCATTTCAAATACTTCATAACAGATTACAATGTTTCGTACCCTTTCAGTCATGTTTACAATATCCTATATAATATGAAAAGATATTCGTCAGAATAGTAATATGATTTGGTTGTGAATGTCTCATTGGCTTATTATATTTCCGATTAAAAAGAAATTAATTTAGGGATTTTTAAAGACATTGATCTCTCGACAAAAATCTATGTAATTACAGCCATATGAATAATCAAAACCTCATTACCGCGTTATAGGTGTTTTGGTGACACTATTAAGATACAATTGCGAAATTGTTTTATCACGATGTCAGTCACGTTTGTTTCTGAATGTATTCATTTTTAATTTAGTATTTATTATATTCAAATAAGAACATGTGATTACCGTGATATAATTTTGTTTTTTACTTTTGCACTCTAGTTCACCCTTCTGTAACACCAAACATCAAATACTGTGACACAGGGAATGAGAAAGATGGTGAGTGATAATAAGTGATAACTATTCATTTCCACGCCTGCATTTACATTTCGGTTCGTTTGATTATATTTCACTATTATCTGACTTTTGACGATTTGGAGATAATGGGATATAAAATTATAAATGTATTAACGTTGACATTTTTTTTTTTTTTTTTAAAACTGTTTTTCAGGTTATACGCCTCGTCAGAAAGTGCACAGAAATTGAAAACAACAAGAGGACCACATTCCAATGTTTAACGAATTATGATTTTGTTTTCACTTCCAAAGTAGTACTTTTACTCTGATAATATATCTGAATTTTTTTTTTTAACACATAATAACAAATTCTTGTTTACCTTTGTGCGGTCTTCAAAGGTGTGAACTCTTATGTATTCATTACTTATCATCTCTTCTTCCTCAGCGTCTCTTCTCTCTACAGAGGCTCCGCTAAATCCATGGGTTCATGTTGCCGTCCCAATCTCTGTTGTAGTAGCCATTGTCATAATATCAGTTTTTGCAGGCTTATTGGTAAAAGTTATAATTAAAAAGGACAGGGAAACAATTGACAAGGAGAGTCACCGGATGAGCGTCCAGGATAACCGTGTCCAAGACAGAGATTTTCGAGTGGTAACAGTAACGCAATACCAGCCAATGGAGGCAGTGCCAAAGCTTCCAGACATTCCTCAAGCAGCTGCAAAAGCAACGGCGTCATCATGTACAGGAGTGAAGGATGACATCTACGAAGAGCCTGACCTTGGCGAAAGCTCTGTACCTACAGCAGGTATCGTACTTGCCCACGAGTACCTGGCCTTGAGCCAGGAGGTCCCTCCAATGATCAGATCATCTGACGAGTACCACAACTACAAGTACCCTGAGATGATCCGAAGTAAGCCCAAGGATCCAGTTAGGGCGAGCGGAGTAGATGACGATGGTTACCTGATTGTAGAACCTGATATACAAGGCTTGCCAAATCCTGGATCTATGGTGTATTACTCTTCGCGTTTACCGTAGTCGCAAATCAAGGAGGAGACTGAGATTTCATCAACCCCTAAGAATAAAAATCCATTATTTTCCCCTTATACCTAGCTCAGTCCACCTGGGTCCAACTGGCGACAAAGCTTAGTCTGCATACATAATGTATCTGGACCTGTTTATCAAGAGGACTTGGGGCTTTCAACTGACCATTATGCCCCTAAAATGTACTATTCAACGCGCTTTTACCGTTTGGGAAACCAAAGTTCAGAATTATCCTCCGAAAAGGATAAGTGGAGGATAAGGATTACATTAAGGTGGAGAACTGATAGATTTAATATCACACATAGATGTATTTATCAGTACCATGAATTGTATATGTTGCATCATGTTGCATAACAATGAAATCTCTTAATTTGTTTGTAAATATATATAAATATAGGTTGAGTATTGATACAGTAGATAACAAATGAATCGGATATGTCCATTTAAAAAATAGAACTCATTCATGTAACACATGCTTTGTTAATATTGAGAGATGAGTGTCCTTTTCTTTTCCATTTACCGTGTATAAAGATGTACTTATTCATTCTACTAGCTACCATTGCTACGTAGACAACAGCCAAAATTATCATTTTCATGTTATATATACGTCAATGAACTTTATCCCCAAAGATGATACACTAAAACATTCTCAATGTTACTATTAGCCTTGTAATGTCTGCAAAGTATCAATACCAACAAAATGTATCCCCCCAAAAATTATAAGTAAGTATATTGTTACATTACCAAAAAGAAATATGTGAATGCTTCAATTCATTCACATTTGTTGCCTCTTTTGATAATTACAATCCCTCGGATAAGACGTTAAATGGAGGCGGCGTGTACAGTCCCACCCAGTCACAACCTTTGCACGTTAAGAACCCACTGCACTTTTCGTATAAGAGTAGGGGAAACCCCGGTGTTGTAGCTTTCCTTGCCTTGTTTTGGCATATTGACAGATTAAAAAATTTGTATTCCAAAATCACACAATCTCATAGTGGCCTTATTATTCATTTATGCTATTGTTACCATGTACAAAATTGATCGATGTAGTAAGATTAATTTTAATACAGGAAGAGTGACACATAATATTTCATTTTGTATAAGGGATATAGTATTAAGTAGAATGTCTGGAATTGTATCTTGAAGAAATATCAGGTCTATGAGGAAACAATTCCGAAGATGTAAAAATGTGAAACGAGATCTACCGCGAAGTGATAACATATCAATTTAAAATGTATTTTGTATTGCCATCACGATCTGCAATTTAACCAGAATGAGATTGCTGAAATATAAAAACGAAAAGACACAGTTCAACCTGTCAATTAATATGTTAAATGAATATCATTTAACCTCGTTGTGGACCTCGAGTTTCTGTAATTAATTAAACATATACATTTTCCTTGTGAGGGCCCTCTTGTCAATGACTAGTATACATAAGCTCACTAAATAAAACAAATTATGTATCGCTTTCGCTCCCTTTTTTCTTTATCTGCCAGTTACTTTCATGCATGTTGTATGCATAATATTAGTTTCTCACAAACGATGTATAAAACGATAAAAATATGAATAATAAATAGTAGTGAACAAAAGCAAAAATGGCGAAAGGGAATTCAGGTTGTAAAAATAAAAATGAAAGATTTCATATCCTCTTGCGATTGGACGAATGTAAAACGAAAGATGTAGCTCGGTTTAAAAGAAAAAGAAAAGCCTGTGTCGTATTCCTGACGTGAATGAAATACAGTAATCAGGCTAAATGCTTTCTGCCATTGTTAGGATCACGTGATATCCAAGCAATTGATTATGATTGCTAATCGAAACCTCATTATACACGTAGTCCACTGCACTATTTAATTAATTTTAATTTCACTCACATTGCCACAGAAACCCACAGTTTGTCAAGTCTGTTAATGCCTATGGCTGCAAGGCCACGACAAATTCAGGACGAATGGCAGGCCATACGATTTTTATTTAAAAAAGACATTTTATATAACATAATTTACGTTACAGTTTCAGTTCTGTTACTGATTTTATATATATTAGCTGTACATTACAATACAATAAATAAGTTTGATTTAAATGTTTGCCACCATAAATATGTAAGTATGAATACATCCGTTGTCTATTCAAATTAAATAATTTCGGGCATTGGCTTCATCAAACTTCAATAGTGACCAAATTAAAATAACTTTGACCTGTACTGCTCGTATTATGATCCATGATTTGAAAGAAATATACATTAGTACACCATGAGATTTATTAAAATTAACGTGTCGGTTCTCTTTTATAATAATGTTGCTCTTGAATTATTATGTTTTTATTGGCCATGTTTCGACATTTCTTCCTCGTATCATCGGTAAATGAACTAAAAAGGATTCGTGTTTTTTTAAAAGACGAACAAATTAAAACAGTGTCATTGTTGCCTAGATTGTACTTGACCTTTTGAAATGTTCTATTTTTCGACAGTTTATATTACTTCTTCAAATGAAGTATGCAGCATTCTAGAACAATTGCCTACGACTAGCATGGGCGGTAAGCGGTACAATTGTTGAACGGTAGGGAGGCCGGGGGGGGGGGTGCCTGTTGAAATTAAGCTTTGATAAATCTGAAAGAGTTTAAGCCCTGTATTTTGTTTGGATTTTTTGTCATTTAGTTTGTCATTATCTTAAGTTTTCTCTCATTTATATCTCTTTATAATCGAATCATGATGCATTATAGTCATAACTTAAATACAGAAATGAACGTTAAAAGTTATCCTTCAACAGAAATAGAGTTACTCCCATCATTAGATGGAAATTTATATCAAGGGTTGAATCAGGCTCCCATTACTGCTGACCTTCCGATCCCTCAAGATGCCTACGTCCCAAACCCAACTCCACAAAACACGTCAGGAAATTATCAGCTTTACCACGACTACGCTGAAGCTGATGCAGATCATCCTCGTCTGGTTCCGATGTCCATGAACCGCCTTCGGGCTCATCCGACACAAAAAAACTAGAATGAGCACCACGGGTACACATATGCGAAGCCAATCTAATCCAAATTCAAAACGGCGGACGGGGGTGGTTCAACGGATGAAGAGGGTTATATTACCCCCGTTATGCCATCACCAACCCCTCCATCTCCTCGAAGGGTATATTATTCTTCAAGGATACCTAAACAAGAATGCGTTACCCCGGATAAGCCCTTACCAGCCCCTCCAACTCAAGGGGTGTATTATTCTTCCATGGTCCCCTGCGATTGTAAGAAGCATGAAATTCAGTCCTCACAAGATACTTTCGAACTTATTTATTATTCATCTCGCATCCGTAAACCAGGTGGTAATTAGAAATTCCCTATTAAAAATCATAGACGTGTTGATGGGCTCTACGCTAACATACAGGTATATCTTGTTTATCGATTGATTGCAAGTATGGCGAGGATCAACCTTGCGTTAATAGAGTAAAGTAATTATAACAATTATATAAAACAAAATAATTGACAGAAGTTATACAACTGACCTTTAACTTTGTAAATTTACGTCATCGTGCTGATTTTTAAGCTCATTGAAACTCGACCAGGGCTTTCTAGATTTTTTTTTTCTCATTATTTCAACCGCAAAGCACGGATACTCCCAACAGGTATTGCAAGTAACGTTTACTTTACAACGAACAAGCTTATGTATTGTTCATACTAAAACCATCCTTCAATATTTCCTAGACATAATATTCAGCGATTTGGAAAGGATCAACAAATATGTGTGTATGCGAAATATATAAACGCGAATACCTAATTATATTTCTCCATTTCTATAACATGGTTTCTTCTGTCGTTCAACATAGATTGAGAGAGCTAAACGCACGCGAATTACAACACTTCAGTGGTAGCTATTAGGGCCTTTTCGTTTGGCACGTCCACATAGACGACGTCAAAGGTATGATGTCATTTCGGCGATTTGCGCATGCGTCGGGTCGTCTCACGTCGTCAGGCCCAATTTGAGGACGCGTTCACCCATGATTTGAGGTTCGTCAGAAAACTCGAACCCCGTCGTCAAAATGACGTCATCTTGCTCTATCGCAGCGTAAATCAGAAGGGAAAGACAGAAAGAGAAAGTGATAGAATGATAAAAACAAAGAACAACATAAGAGAAGGTTATAGAATAGATAATGAAAAGATAGAAGAGAAGATGAAAGATGGAAAAACAAAGAATAACATAAGGAATGGTAGGAAGAAAATGATAGAACGATAAAAACAAAGAATTACATAAGAAAAGGTGATGAAAGGAAGAAACAAAGAATAACATAAGAAAAGACAGAAAGAGAAGGTGATAGAATGATAAAAACAAAGAACAACAAAAGAGAAGGTGATAGAAGGAAGAAATAAAGAATAACATAAAGAAAGACAGAAAGAGAAAATGATAGAATGGTATAACAATAAACAATAAATAGAATAATAAAAACAAACATTAACAGAAATAAAGAATAACATAAGGAAAGACAGAAAGAGAAAATTATAGAATGGTAACAATAAACAATGGAAAATGGAAAGATAGAAGAGAAGATGAAAGACGGAAAAACAGATAATAACATTAAAAAAGATAGAAAAAGGAAATTAATAGAATAATAAAAATAAAACACTAACATAAGAGAAGGTGATAGAAGGAAGAAATAAAGAATAACATAAGGAAAGACAGAAAGAGAAAATGATAAAGCATAGATAATGGAAAGATAGAAGAAAAGATGAAAGATGGAAAAACAAGGAATAACATAAGGAAAGATAGAAAGAGGAAATTAATAGAATAATACAAAAAACACTCACATAAGAGAAGGTGATAGAAGGAAGAAATAAAGAATAACATAAGGAAAGACAAAAAGAGAAAATGATAAAGCATAGATAATGGAAAGATAGAAGAAAAGATGAAAGATGGAAAAACAAAGAATAACATAAGGAAAGATAGAAAGAGGAAATTAATAGAATAATAAAAACAAACATTAACAGAAATAAAGAATAACATAAGAAAAAGACAGAAAGAGAAAATTATAGAATGGTAACAATAAACAATTACATAAGGAGAGACAGAAAGAGAAAATGATAAAGAATAGAAAATGGAAAGATAGAAGAGAAGATGAAAGATGGAAAAACAGATAATAACATAAGAAAAACAGAGAGAGAAAATGAAAGAAGGGAAACAAAGAATAACATAACGAAAGATAGAAAAAAATAATAGAGTAATATATGAAGAATAACATAACAAGTGAAAGAAGGAGAAATTGAATAAGCGAGCGGGGGCCATTACGTCATCGTGTAGAGAACGGGCGTCGACTACATACGAAAAGGGTTATAAAGTAGTGAACAGGACGGGTCGAAAGCAGCCAATTCGCATCGTTAGAGGACGGGAACGGCGTCCTCGTCCACACAAACGAAAAGCCCCTAATATGTAATGGGGCGTTCCCACTGTCGTGCGATCCGTTACGAACCCCACGATTGGCCATTCGTAGCTGATCGTGGAAATTCTCTGAATTGCTAGGTTTGGATACGAGGTGATGCGAGTCGATACGTTATGGTACGATTTGGTGCGCTTGGTTGCGATATGGTCACGATTGGTCAATTTCAGGTGACACGATCTGGTCTCCCGTTCAGATACGATCATATACGTTCCGATATGATTGTCCCGATTGAGTCCACGATTGGTTCTCGATGTGACACGATCATCACGATCGGGGTCCCCGATTTGGGACGATCGGGTACGTGTAGATACGTTCGAATACCTTCCGATACGTTCATCACGAACCGATGCGCTCTGTTGCGACAGTATACGGTTGTGGTTGCGATGTCTTTCACGATAAGGGTCGAGAGTGATCAGGATTTGAGCTACGATTGGACCCCGACGGATATATATACAGGCCGACTGACCATGGACTTCATTGTTTCTTGAACTTCTACAAAGTGATCACTACAACCCACAACCATTGATGATGACAGGAGTTGAGGATGATGACAACGTGACATTTGCAGTATTACTGTATGCTTATATTATTATCGCCAGAGAGGAAGAAGACGAGCAGCAGCCAGACGGTACAGACCAGCCACAGCCCCAATCACGTAAGTACAGGAGAGCTGCAGTCAGGCAGTTCTGGGTGCAACCATGGCTCACAGAGGAGACGAGACAACAGTTGGCCAGTTCTCCAGCCTCCTAGACACCAAATTGAGGCTGGAAGATCCAATAGTGTTCCAAAACTACACAAGATTAACACTACAGCTCTTCGATGAAGTCTTGCAGGGGTGCCCCAGCAATCGAGAGGGACGCACCAGTTTCAGGCAACCCCTCTCAACTGGACTGAAACTGCCAGTGACACTGAGGCACCTTGCCACTGGACAACTATCGGTTCCTTGCGTATGCATTTAGGTGTGGAGTGTCCAGCATCTCAGAGATGGTTCCAGAAGTGTGCCAGGCAATTGTGCAAGCGTACAAAATGAGGTTTTAGCCTACCTGTCACCCCTGAAGCCTGGACAGCCGTAGCTAACCAGTTTGAGCAGAGATGGAACATACCCCATGCCATTGGGGGCCCTGGATGGCAAACACATTGCTATCAAGAAGCCACCCCACACTTGAAGCCTGTACTACAATTACAAGGGCTTCTTTTCGATACCACTCCTAGCTCTGGTGGATGCAGATTACAACTTTGTGTGGATCGAGCTTGGTGGAAAAGGACACATGTCAGATGATCAGATATTTGGCGACTCTGAGCTGTTCAATGGCCTGGAAGAGGAAGCCCTAGGACTCACCCCACCCTGCCCTTTGACTGCAAGCCCTGATGACCTCCAAGATATGCCCTTCTTCATCCTGGGGATGACGCCTTCGCACTCAGGAACTACCCCATGAAGCCATACGGAAGAAGAGTAATGGCCAGGGAGGAGAGGATTTTCAACTACAGACTCTCAAGGGGGAGAAGAGTGGTAAAAAATGCCTTCGGTATCCTGGCCAATAGATTCAGGTGTCTAATGTGAATGATATGGTTGAGGCGGAAAACCAGAATGTCATCCCAGGAGCATGGAGGGACCATGTGGACTGGCTAGATGTGAATCAACCTTCTGTACCTCGCAACTCAGCTACAGCAGATGCAAATCATCACAAGGAACTCCTAAAGGCCTTCTTCAACTCACCACAAGGTGCAGTCGCATGGCAGGAAAGGATGGCCAGGCTGCATGACGCGGAAGGTGGAGAGGATGATATTTGATATTTTTATTTTTATTTTTGAAAAATTCAGGAAATTGATATTGAAGATGCATGATTTTCTTTCTATTTTTACTGACTATTCTAAGTCAATGTTTTAGAGCAGTGGAAACTCATTTTAGGTTAATTACAGCAAAGTTGTTAAATATAGGTGACATATATTTATGGATAAAGAAAAGGGAGAGAATTTTAACTCTTTCATTGTCCATGTCTGTGCAAGAACAACAAAAACTTCCATGTGAAAGATCAACTATAATGTAATACATTTTAAAAGATGTTTAAATAGCAGTTACCTGAACAAAAGCTATTTTTTGACCTTATACTTAATAGTATGGCACTATAGTTTACACACTGCAAAATTTTCACACCTGTATGTATATATATCTGTCTATAATGTTATCGAAATATATAAAGTTGGTATCTATCATCTTCTGATTGTATGGACACAACTTTCTATTTCAAGTCTGCAAATTAATGGTATACATGTTTACATTACCTTCCATGATTGATAAGAAGAGAGAGAGAGAGAGAGAGAGAGAGAGAGAGAGAGGGAGAAGGAATATTAACAACAAGAGGGAGAGAGTGTGAGGTTGAAGAAGCTGATGGAGTGAAGGAAAAGGAGTTATTATGATTAAGGACTATAAAGAGAATGATAGTGAATGAGAAACAAATGGTTGAGAGAGAAAGAGGAGAGAGAGAGAGAGGGAAGGAGAGGAAGTGTAAATATACTGGGCGCGAGAACTCGTAACAGATCGTAAACGTCCGTGTAAAAGCGTGACTTCTCGTATCTACTCGCATTTACTCGCATCTACTCGTATCATCTTGTATCTGCTCTTGAGTCGTTCGTGTCAGGTCGTGAGCAATGGTACCCGACATAGCGTCACAGGTCGTGGCAGATCGCAACACATCTCAACAGAGCGTGGTGTTTGTCTTTTCTAAGGTTGATCCCGATCACCACGATTAGGAAGCACGATTAGATGCGATATGTTGCGTTTTATTACGATCCAATACGATCTGATGCGATGATCACGATTGACAATTAATCGTGTTGATCGTAGAATTTTTTGAACCGTCCAAAAATTTCCTACGATCAACACGATTGCCACGACTGACCTCAAGATCTGATAATATCTAATAGGATCACCACGATTACATCACGATTAAGACCACAATTTCAATCGTGGCGCCAATCGTGATAGTGAGAACGCCCCATAAGCTACAAATACATTTCAAACTAAACTTAATCAAATGATAAGTGACCATATGCACACGACTGCAATGTATGAAGCAAAATTTGCACATTTACACAATAAAAAATAATATATATAAATATATATATATATATATATATATATATATATATATATATAAAAGTGCGAGAATTCACAACTCTGACATGACAACGGGTGTTCCAGTATGTGTTTGAACTTCAGAACCTGAAGAAGGCATCACAAGCCGAAAGCTCGTAATAAAATTGTAAAGTACAGCTACGTCTCACGTTTCTAGACCATTTTCTTCACGCCTATATATATATACATATATATATATATATGCATATATATATATATATATATATATATATATATGTATATATGTACGGACTTGCTGGTGAAAAAAAAAATATTTATATTACTAAAATAATATTATTTCATAATAGTGTCAGTGGGGGATAGTGTGTTGGAAGGTGAAAATGCGCGTGTGAGAGCGTGTGTCATGTGCGTTTTTTGTTTGTTTCACTCATGTGCGGTAGAAGGTGGGGAAGTGGATAGGTGAGTTGTGCGTTTGTGAAATTAAGATAAAAGTGCGCGTCTTGAATTGGAGGGGCGTGTGTACTTTTTTGGTTTAAAGGTGGGTCTACAATATGAGTATTTAGTCGAGAAATTGACGGTTGTTATCAGCGAAATACACTCCCCGTGCACATGGTAAAATTTAATGCATGCACACCCGGTCCATTTCGACGCTTCTCTTTGGCTACATTCTTGAACCCAATTTATTAAAAAAATAGAAAAGCGCAGACACTGTGCAAATATATATTACCTCGCTGCTTCTCTGCATTGAAAATAACAATGCGGGTTATAATTTTAGCGTGTAATAACTTCTGATGCACATGTCGAAAAACCAACCCAATGTTCAATACCTTTTTATCCACCTTGAACAAGTTTCATTATCATCATGATTATGATCTAGAATCGCGATTTCCCTGAGTGGAATTTGTAGTGTTGCTATCTTTTACATTCAGCTTCAATTTGATTGTCTTGATATTAATTTGTTGTTTATTCTAAGTATTTATTAAATTGATAATATCAACCGCCTTTCAACAAATCAGAGATACTCTTAAATCTTTAAAAAAAAATATTACCAAATATTGCTTGTTAACTTCCAATTGCATATTAACTGATTGCTATGCAATACCCTGATCGATTGCTGTTAAATTAGAACTCACTTGAGAACTTTCTTATGACCAATATAACTCGTAATCAAAGTTTTCTTGCTGAGACAAGCACATTTACACAGTCTAATTCTTTTTCGAGATGTTGAACAAACGATGGAAATGTGATATTCCTCGCAGCGTTCTTAATTTGGAAAGATAAAGACCGTGGAGAAGTGGATTACATTTCAGGCCAATATCTTCAAAGTCGAACTTTCAAAAAGCCTGGCATCAAGAATAAATCGACCGATGGTCGTATGATGGCGCCATTGCATTGTAAGTTTGTCATTAAAAGGATTTTTTCCAGACTGGAAAGGAATTCAATTTCACGCCAATATCTTTAAAGTCGAACTTTCAAAAAGCCTGGCATCAAGAATAAATCGACTGATGGTCGTGTGATGGCGCCATTGCATTGTAAGTTTGTTATAAAAGGATTTTGTTTCCAGACTGAACGGAAATCTTTAGTTTAAGAACTGGCAGGAAATTTACTGCTCAAAAGTTATTTAGAGTTAGTCAAGTTATGCAGTAGAACATAAACTTGCATTTAAGACACAGAGTCAATCTTGTTTTGTTTAAGCTCAGGAAATACAAATCAAACCCATATAAATGTTATGTTAATGCATGTTTCTGGTTGCCTAGGGAATGTTTACGTTTGTTAATTGTTATTCGGCAACCTGTTGGTATAGAGATATAAATATCTATCAATTTATAGTGAATTTTGCTTGCATAGTAGTTTTACCCAGGCAAGGAAAGGGGATAAACAGAGCATGCTTTTGGGAAAATCAGGAGAACCCTTCAAGTTAATGCTAGGGTGCGGAACTTATGCCCTAGCTAGATTTCACTTAATAAGGCAGCAGAAACGTTTTTTCCTGGGGATTTTCCACGTCGATGCGAGATGCTAGCTGGAGCTGCCATGTTTTCGTTATAAAACTATTGGATCCTCGTCAACTGAATAAGGAGTTCGATCTCGGCCTGCCTGCACGTCATCCTTGGTCAAGAAGGGATATGTCTGGTAGAGACCTGAGCTGCCAAGTCGGAGGCGTTGTCTATTAAGCGACACGGGCTGTGAGGGACTCCCCAGATGGTAGCTACCCAATATTAAAGTTATGTATTTTCAAATTATTGTATGTTCTGTTCATCTTGAACGCCACAATTTGAGTAATGAAGATTAAACTTCATTATACCTCTATATAATTGTGTTTTGTTGTCTTTTCAGCCTATAGTTTAAAGGAAAAAAATGCAATCACGTGACAAAGTTCTTAAAAGATATAAGATATGAGTAAAGTTACGTTGTCGAATAAATTAGCCGATGTATGAATAAGGATATATTCCTCGAATCATAACCCAAATCTACAAAGCTTATCAATGTTTGTCACGTTTGAGGTTATCCCTACCCCCCCCCAAAAAAAAGAGTTTCCGCCCCCCCCCCCTTTTCACATTACTTGATATCATGTTGATTTGGTTGAGTTCATATATGCATACACTGTGCATTGAATCAGTGAGTCTTGATTAAACCTTCCCAGCAATCACACCCTTATTCTATCTGTCTCTATTTTGAGTTGTGTTTCATTTAGAACCTACGATATAACACCCCCTCCCCTACCACACACACACACACACAAACACACAAACACACACACACACACACAAATTTGCTACTTGCAATGCGAACTCTCGATTCCATAGTATATGGAAAACATAACAATAATAATATGTTTTACAAAGCTAACACGTTTTTGAACTTGTGTATACATTGTGATGTGTGTCTATTGTTTTTTTGTTGGGGGATCGACCCCAACCCCCCCAACACACATGGTATCATTGAGATTAAATTGTGTCTATTGTGTATTGACTACTGCCCTTTTGTGATTATCTACGTCCATGAGTTTTATAAGCATGATACTAGATGGACGCCATTCTCGTGCGTATATTCATACAAAATACCGATTTACTAACATATTCAAATCTTATGCATATTTTTTAAACAAATGTTGTTCTTGACAATCTGAAGGTTTGCACGAGGCTTGCCCGGCATAGAAACAAATAATATATGCAGACTGGATTCCAAGTATAGTAGTTCATTCATAATAACAGGTTCATGGAACACCTTTTCACTATATTCCCAGGAAAGAAACATCCACAAACATGAATATAATAGTAAACCGGTCTATTCTCTCATACTCGGGTTAATATTATTTATTCACACTTCGCAAGTAGCTACAGAGCTTGCGATACTATATCAAGTATACAATAATCAAGGAAAGTCTCTTCAAACATGTTAAAACGAAATTTCCTGAAAGAAATCATTTTTACAGCATTTCTGAATATTCTTCGTAGATATATTAAGTAAAGTATTATGAAATAAGCTAGTTTATTAGAAAACACCAATGAATCGTTTTTCATATCATTATTAATATAATTATAGATATATGCTATATGGGATCACTCAATAACAAAAGCAGTATGATGATCGATGATCTACTATACTTGTTTACGTATAGAATGGGCATAGAATATTGGCGTTATTATTTTTGAAGAGACCTCTTCTCCTTTAATGATTATATGACCAATAAACCTTTGTCTGATGGAAACTCTCAATTATAACATCGTCCTTCATCTTTAAATCCCGCAAGGTCCAATATATTTCAAGTGTTGACATGAATGATAGCAACTTTCGACACGAAACTCAATGTGGTTTATAGCTTCGTCACATTTGTTTTAAAATCAACCAAAGTTCTGTTATGTGACAGACTTACTGTACTGTGGTGATGGAATGCTAAGCGTCGTCATGACCTCCAAGAGGAGACCGTGATAACTTTTGTTAGCAGTTGGACCTTATCTCGCTTCACTCTACTCAACCAGTGTCACTCTGTTTGAAACTATCCTTTTTACAATGGATGCAGTGACACTGTTATTTTACTTATTTATGCAACTCTTATCTTTTCCTCGAGGCCTAACGCTCGACAAATGCACTGGATTGCAGAGGTATAAGAGTCTGGCGAAAAGTAAGTATACATATGATTAATTTCCCCTCTTTTTTGGGGGACCGGGTGGGGTAGAGAGAACAAAGGTGCAATTGTATCAAGCTAAACTAAATATACACTGTCTCGGAATTGTTTGCATCATTAAAACCTGAGGCAAACAACATTTTATCACCTAATAATGTTCATATAGGGCCAACTGAAAGTGCACTTTCAATTAATAAAATTACCAGCATCACCGTGGTTCAATATCATTGTATGTATTATAATCTATTCCAATTCCAACAAATAGTAAACATTGCGTTCCTAATACTCGGTATAGGAATTGCGTTCCACCATTTTTTATATAGAATCGTTTGAATATTATACAATTACCGTTATACTACTTATCTTCTGTTAAATGTAAAGAACTCTTACGTGACGAGTCAAAAAGCTATGGAACTCATGATAATAATTTATACAATTTATACATGATAATTGATCTATTTCTTATTTTTGTTTACATTCATCTACTGAATAATACTTATTGAAGTATTTGTTCATTTTTTGCTTAAAATCTTTATCAAAGTTATTCATTAAGTTTTGCTACATAAAAAACACGTATAATTTGCTTTCCTTTGTTAATCAACCATTCTGCCATCTTTCCTAACAATAAGATGGTGATTATATCGGTTGCTATAATACTAGATGCTTGAATCTGGAGCACAATATCAGCTTTCCAGAAAACATGGGGATCACGCCCGAATCCTGCGCAGCGAGATGCGGTGACCAAGGATTTATTCTCGCATACATCTACCAGGGATCTTGGTGTTCCTGTTCGTGCGATGGAGAGTGCCTGGAAAACCCCGTGGAAGATTATAGATGTGGGTTGCCATGCCGACAGGACGTGCATCAATTTTGTGGTGGACTGAATTCAGGTGCTGTGTATAAAGGTGATTAATCATGCCCTTAATATTTTCCTCACTTAAACACATTTATTTTTAAAAAAGAGAAAGAAAAAAAAACACCCAAAGGAACCAACAAAAAAATAGATCAATAAAGGAAAAAAAAATACATATCTGAGGTTAGTTAGTATTCATTGGTGTGCAATATAGTGATGATTTTTTAGTGACGTTTTGTAATTAACAACACAAAATTAAATAGAATGAAACAATATAAAGATAAATAGAGAAATAGGATCAATTGATTGTTAATTCGGGAAATTTGCCAATCATTATTGACAAAAATTAGCAACGTTCGATGAAATCATCATCTAAATATTTAAAGTGTTTCTTATTGCTAATCTTTTATTCAGTTATGATGATAAACACGTGATTTATTAAATCATAATTAGTAGACCTCCTGTGCTTATCCATCTCAATCTTAATGAGCCTCATAATAATTGATATCGAATTCTCATTTCACTTTATATTAGTGATAAATGCATAATCACGACTACGTTGGGACAAGACAGAATTACTCCTACATGTGGTAAACCGATGCACCTCGTGATAAAGAATTTCTTATAATTATATCGTACTTCCTAAGAAGTGTGTAGTGACCTTTTTTGTCTTGCAGTAAGGTCTCCCAACATCTCTCGGTTAAACACTACAAATGTAACAAAGCAAACCGATGATGGTGAGTGAGATTTATTTTCAACAAGCAGCCTGCAAGTGGTTTACAGGCGTACATCTATGGAGAAAAGAAATTATTTCTGATGAAAAAGTCATTTATGACTTTCCAGTTCGTTATATGTCAGTTGGAAGAATATTATATAAGAATGGTCCCCTGAAAACCTTTGCTCTTCAGTTGCTCTAGTAATTTAACAAATAATAATAATGATAGTAATAATAAAATTGATAATGAAATTTAAAAAAAAATAAATAAAATGTACTATAGCGCTTACAAAATTACAGACCGAACAGAAACATGAAATACATAGACTTGTAACAATAGGTGAATCATATTAAGTTACTGAGGAAAAAAAAATATTTCAAGGGATCTTTTGACAAAGGCAAGAAGTGATAATTATCCGATTGAATGTGGGATATTTCAAATGTTTTAAAACAGCAACTGTAAAACGTTTTAGATGAGAGTTAATATATTTGTTGGTTGTCAAACGAAATATTGGGAATGGATGCTTTGTCAAACTTCGTCCACCACTTTGGGGAATTTTGATTTCCTTCAAATGTCGAGCTAAGATAAAAGACATTTATATGTGTATAATACACTTCATATACACTAAAAACACATGTGTATAAATTATCATAAAATACGTACTGCATAATTATCTTAGTTGGTATTGCGAAAACTATGGCATTGAAAATGTAAATAAGGACAAGTAATTGCTTAACATTAAGCAAACTGGCTGCGTGCGCGTACACAAATCTGCGGGAGCACAATGATAAGTTTCTATTTCGCGCAATTTCCATTTGTGATGACAATTCACATACTTTGTCACTTTCCTAACATATTGCATAGTTTTAAGAATTCAGCCCCTTGGTCCTATTTGGTGAGATGATAGTTCATCTTGAAAGTAAATCGTGAACCCATCGTGTCCTGGAAACAAGCAGATCATGGATTTAGGGTCTTCACATTATGGTATTCAATAGCCATGGTAGTAGCCAAATTAGCTTATAAGTCTGTACTTGTTAAACCACTTACAGGATCCGATGGCAAACCTCAGCATTACACCACCCTTGTGTCATTCCTTGTAATCTCCTGCATCATCATCTGCGCCTTGATTATCACGTTGGTTGTATTTCATCGACGGTTGAGAAAGCGGACATCGTCCAGAAACATAAGGTTTAACAGCAGGAAATTTAGCAACAGACGGAGAAACCGACATGTGGCACCTCGGTCGCACGCCGTTAAGGATGGTGACGAGCATGATAATCAAGTAGGTGCAGCGATGTTTTTACCTACGTATCTATGTCAAGCCCCCAGTACAGCATTTCGTGGTCACCTAGACAACGATTCACAGTCCCCTGCAATTGACGATGCACAGATCTCACCTTACGAAATCTTGTTTCATCACGGTGTAGATTACGGGGCATGGCATTCACCGCCTTATTCGACCCTGGTATGTACCGAAGTCGTCTCTTCGAGTTTCGAGGGCAATGATGACGAACACGCACATCCTGGTGTGGGCAATATGAGAAAGACCCCAGCATGTGAGTGTGGCAAAGATGGCTATCTCGTACCAGGGTCAAGTTTGAGAGAATCTACACCCGAGGCATACAATTCGTTAAACCGTTAGCTTCACGCATTTATCCAAATTTGTGTTCGTTTTCTCTTTACTTTTTTTATAACATAAATGCGTCATCACAGTTCATTTTGGGTAAGATTTGTGTATAAGTTAGCTCCGTCATGAACTGTGAAACCAACAGTTGTTATTTTCAATTCCAACAAGTCCAATTAAAAAAAAAACTGATCTAAATTCATTTCCCGATTTTTGTAAAGCTTTTTGTTAGCTGATAGCAGACGCACCATTTTTTAATCGAATTCAAATTCCATATAAAATCTACCAAAAACAAAGGAAGGCGTTGAATAATAGCCTATAGGTAGAACTTGAAATTGATACTATTATCGTGGAGGTGATTGAATATGTATCCTCAGGAATGGATAGTTGTCTCATTAAAGCATGCTACATATTTTTCTGACAACTTCGGAAGAAGCATTATATTTAAAAAAAAAGGTAAAGGGACTACGTGATTTAATAAAACGTTGAAAGTTTTAAATTGCTTAAATATTGTTTGTCGGTTCTCAGTGAATGTGATGTACAATGTGCATTCACACCAGAAATACCTTTCATTTGTAGAAATACAAATTAATCAAACAAAAAAACATTTCAAAGCCATATAATTTGTCACGCTCCTGAATGAGTATATACGTATGCCACTCATACAAACTGTACTGTTTTCCCATGGTTTTGAATGATTTATGTTTTGTTCTTAAACTTTTTGTAAATATTTTCAGCAAAATCTATGTCTTAAAATAATAAATCCCTTCAGAATATCTTATAGACCAATCGCGCTTATCTCGATCATCATGAAATGATTTGAGAGACTCGTGATGCAGTTTCTCATCCCATCAGTATCCCATCTTCTCAACAAACTTCAATTCGCATATCAACCTAAGAAGTCCGTTAATGACGCCGTCATAACACTGATTCAAGAAATCGCACAACATACCGATAAACTTGGAGGCTATGCAAGAGTCATGTTCGCAGATTTTTTCATCAGCATTTGATACTATGCAGACCAATATTCTCTTGCAGACGTTACTTAGGATGAATGAACCACCTTCTTTAATTTTGTGGATAAATGACTTTCTTACGGACAGGACTCAAAAAGTTAAATTGCAAGGGGCTTTATCTGATTCAATATCTATCAATACGGGTGCCCCTTAGGGATGTGTGCTTTCTGCTCTTCTATATATTTTGTATACTAATGATTGCATGTCTAGTAATAACGATAATCGCTTTTTTTCAAATATGTAGATGATACTGCAATCTCGGGGATGATGAGAGGTGATGAAAATAACTATCGATGATAAACTTTCCTGGCATGATCAGTATACGTCCATTGTGGCGAGGGCCCAAATGAGAATGTTCTATCTTAGGAAACTGAGCTCTCTATATGTTGATAAACGAATCTTAATAAGTCTTTTCCACAAATCCACTGTCGAGAGATTTTTTTTTTTTCTTTTTCAACTGTGTTATTGGGTTTGGGGCATGTAGGAAGGATGAAATTTAGAAAATGGAAAGTGTAGTCAAGAGGGCAAGTAAAATGACAGGAAATAGACGAAACCTGGTAGAAGAATGCAAGGCACAAATCCTCCAAAAAGCTAAACAGATCATTGCAAATGAGAATCACAATCTAAATTACGTATATGAATTATTACGGTCAGGAAGTAGAATGTGCTCATTGAAATGTCGGACAAGCCGATGTTTGGGCTCATATGTTCCATACTCCGTTCGTTTTTACAACCAAATGGAGTAAGGAGCATGTGGGCTCAAGTATCGGTTTGGCGTCGTTATCCTTCCTTCCTTCACACTGATGTTCTAACCTTTTCATCATTTTCAATGTGTAATACTAGAATATAAGAACATTTCTATTTTGTCTACCTTTTATTTTGACGGCTCTTCTATGATTGTAAGCACAACGATAACGTTTCTCGTATATATATATTACTTTTTTTATACAAAATGTGACCAAAACCAATGTCCATGTATTCTTGTGAATTTGGTTGAATAACAAAATTGAATTGAATTGAATTAAATTGAATAAGTGAATTTTGGTAACAGAATACTTAGAAATTATGTTATAAAGCCCGCAGAAAAAAAGTTTGAGATTTACATTTAAGAAATGATTAATTTTATGTTACTTCGCTTTTCAACGACACAAAGTAGACATAACTACTACATTCGTCTATATTATTCAGCAACAGGCATGACAGGTATACATGGAGAAATGAAAATATATTGCAAAAAAAGCTTGGTCCATAAGGAGGAATAAAACAAACTCAGGCTTCTAGTTGTCTCTGAATACAAGAGCTATCCAGGAACAACACTTTCAGTTTCTGATTGTATATCAGGAGTTATTCATGTCATGCTACTGTTATATTCTTTCAAATGGCACTTTGGAGAATAAATTACTTTTCACGAGCGCGTCGTGTACCGACAAGTAATCAAAACTTGAGCGACTGGTATGGTAGCAAAACGGAAATATAAATAATACGTGTGAAATATATTAAATTATTCCTTTATGAACACAAAATTCTGATAAGAAATATTTGAATTTCCATCCATGAAATCTGATTTGAAAAAAATATCGTCAGATCCAGGTTATGCAGGGCCAAATAAAAACCTGTGATGTTCTTGATCATCGCGGGCAAACAGTTGACGTCTGGATGTAAACATAATCCATCTGCAGTTTATCAGATCTCATTTGGTTGTATCCTGGGTGATGATAAAACGAAGGGAAAATTTAAAAAAATTATCAAAAGAAAGAAAGAAAAGAAACTGATAAGCACTTTAACTTAATCAACTAAATTCAAATAAATATGAAAACGGGTTTCGCCTGTTTACATACGTAACATGAGCTTGAACTAACGTTACTATTTATCTATTTTGTCAATAGTTAAATGACCTGTGATTCTTGTATATGCATCTGTTATTTAATGTACCATGTATCACCTAGATAACAAAAGAAGCAAGATTTTTAATGTATACACTGTATGTTGACAATTTGTGTAATACATTGTTTGCTTTGTTCAAAAATTGTTTATTTCAGTGGATTATCAATAAGTTTATGAAAAAGGGGAAACTTTTATTTTGTCGTTAAAATAAGTTTTGTCATGACTCACAAAATACATTAATATCTAAAAAAAAAACATTTAAGGTCTTAACTGTAATGATATTCACACCTGCTTTTGTATTGATCTTGTATGTAGGTACAACAGGATCATTACACACACAAAATCCCATGTTAA
Organism: Mesocentrotus franciscanus; assembly: GCA_037976565.1. Lineage (NCBI taxonomy): Eukaryota > Metazoa > Echinodermata > Echinoidea > Camarodonta > Strongylocentrotidae > Mesocentrotus > Mesocentrotus franciscanus. Next base: position 21,038,986 of record CP137678.1, read on the forward strand.
AAAAAAAATCTAATAGATATTGTAGATTCCTATTTATTCGTAAAATATTCCCAGTAAAATTTACCATCGTGGCGCTGTTAGAAAATGACATTAATATCACCATTTTAAAATGAAAAAGAGTGTCATAGAAAGTAAGTCTAGAGGTAAATGGGATGAGTAATTGACAATTGACTATAGTGAAGTGGACCATCAACGCACATTTGTAGACGAGGAGCAAATGGGTCAGATGAAACTTTCGATTATAACACATATGAGACGAGAATATAAGACACATTAAAAAGAGAGGACTGCGAAGACACAGAGAGAGAAATAGAGTGGGAGAGAGAGAAAGAGACTAAAAGAGAAGGAGATAAAAAGATGGGGAAGGAGGGAGAGAAAGAAGAGAGATGGGGAAAAAGAGAGAGAGAGACAGAAGAGAGAGGGAGGGCGAGAAAGAGAGAGAGAAAAAAAAAACTAGAGTCCTTATAATGGAAGTCGTACTAACATAATATTAAGAAGATGGGTTTTTTACTGCCAGGAACTCACACAGAAACTTAGGTTCCGGTTCTACAACTTTGAAATTATATAGATTGGTTTGCTGTTGGATAACAGAGAGAGGGACAGAGGGATATATTGATATAGATATCAAAAGAAGGCAGATAGAATGTAGGAACAGATGTGGAAAGTAGAGGGAAATATATATAGAGAGAAAAAAAACGAAGTTTTGTAACGAGGAAACGGCGACGGTGAAGTAACTAAATGTCTTTTAAAAGCCATTTCCGAGTAGACAGCATTCATTTGCCACGTTTGCATAACTGTGTCCGTTTGGATTACTCTTCCAGTTTTATTTAAACAGATTCTATGTTTCCTGGCAACGAAGGCTCTAAATTGCAATGATCAGTTGCGTCTTATATTAAATTAACATTTATATATATCTTAATCCCAACAAATATGCAAATGTTAATGTGTGACGCGAATCCTATCATAAAATCAGTACTCCTCATCCTTTGAAACTCCAAATATGCTTTTAGTTCAATCCGAAACACAAATATTATAATTGATTGCTTTCTTCCTCCCCCCTCCCCCTCACTTAATATAATTTAGAATATATGCGAGTTTAAGGCCTACTTCCCTTAAATCGCTTTACGAGTAACAAATAACATGTCATGAGTTCATGACATTTTTTTCCAGATCTCTTCATTTTCTCACGGTGAAAGGGGAAGCCTGTGAATTAAAGATATACTACACTGAAAGCACTATCGTTAAAACCCATCTTAGGTGCCATCTCAGTTCAGCTGTAGCAGTGTGGTCCCGTATTTTAAACGTGCTGCCTCCTAGCTGCACTGTTGGTTCTCGAATCGTGTGAATTAGGTATTAGGTCACGCACTGTTAGCAAGTTGACCATGGGATGGCGCTGTGTAATAAACAGTACGATATATCGCTTAAAAACTACGATAAATACAATGATATTATCAAATTTGAAGAGAAAAAAGGGGCAATTTGAAAACGGTAACCCTCGTTTAAATGATCGAAATGCCAACTTAAAAGAGTAACAATAAAGGCAAGCACTGTTAATTGGTTATAGCTTTTTAGAGCTGATGATGTGTATTTTCTTTGCTGACTTTAAATTACCAGTTTATTCATAATTTCATAACGAAGTATGACTAAAAGGAATTATCATTCAAACATGTATACATGATATATAGAACACAACTAGGATGATAGAGAGTACTTCAAAAGAGAGCGGGCGATTTTTGTTATCTGATGTTAACCAAGGCAGCCTATTAAGAGAGTTATATCAGTATTGCAGTAAGTGTGTGTGTTTGTGTTTTGTGGTTGGGGGCTGCTCCACCAGTTTCAATTTATTTTACAACAATACCTTTAATGTTCGAAAGTGCACTTGATGTCCACATTTATTAACTTGGTTTCGTATTAAGTAGTCAGTACTAAATTTATGACGATTGTGGTTAATGCAAACATAATATTGATCACATAGTCACTGATGTTATTTTAGTGACGACCCAAGTCCGCCTGTGGAATAAAACCACCTTCCATTGTTTCTTGCTTGCATTACCTCACTGTAGAAATCATCACTGAAAACCATACTTCAACAAAAAGGATATATCTGCATAAACAATTCGAATGACTTTGTTTACTATTGTGTCTAGTTTTGAAAGTGCAACCATCTTATCAAAGAACAAGGAATGCGGAGCTTTCGTGTCAGAATGTTTGAAATTCTTATTTTCTTATTTTCCCTACATTTAAGTGTAAATGGTATTTTAGGTGATGAAAATGCCACATTTACTGCAGACGAAGTAGATGCGAGATCTGCTAAAGGTAAATAACATATGTTTCGAGTCCATAGCAGCTACTTAAAATTCAAAGGTTATATTATACATTTGTTGACAATTATGCTATTTTACGACACAACACTCTAATATAGTGGAATATAAAGTGTTATGTTTACTAAAAACTAAAACAAGATATGACGTTTGTGAGATGTATTTCATAGTTTACTTTCGAGTTGAATCTTTAAAAAAATATCAGGTGAACAGTGAACAATAATGATTTTAGACTACATAGAATAAGTGGAAAATATAGATTTAAAATAAATTGTATTAAAGTATTTATAAAAAGTAGGCACTTAATGGATGACGTTTGATTTTAACCTGCATTGTAAAAATGTTACTTGGAACGATGCATTATTGAAAAAAAAACTAATATTGCAATTTATGTTTTGCAAATATAACTGTAACTATTATATTTTGTAAACTGCCCATATTTTCCTCTTAGCAGATACAAAAACTTAAAGCATTTATACACGTGCCGTAAGTAATTATTTATAATATATAATATTTAATATGAAACTTTACTTACAAATGATTATATCACGAAATAGAGAGTATCATATTCTGGAGTAATGAAGTACCAAACCCCAAAATGCCTTAAATGTTACTCGTTTGAGAGAGATAAAGACCCCCTTGTTCCGATACAGACGGTGATTACATCGGTTGCTTATCTCAGGGATGCTTACACTTCGACTACGTCGTCAATATATATGAGTCCAACACACCCGACTCCTGCACAGCAAAATGTAAAGAAAATGGATTTACAGTGGCAGGTATTTACAATCGCTCTAAATGTTCTTGCTCATGTGAACTGACCTGCATGAACAACAAACTGGATGACAAGAGGTGTGGCTTGCCCTGCAAAGGGGACTTGACAAGATTTTGTGGCGGTTATACTGCAGTGAGCGTGTATACCGGTAAGGCATCACGGTCGTAAAAGTTTTCTTTTTGCCATCTGTGTATTTAATATTCACGTTACATTTTTGATTATTAGTTAAGCATGACTTGTGCAGGGATAAACGCATATCAAAAAAAAAAATAAAATTAAAATTCTTAGTAATTCAAGGCAGAACCCCCTTTTTCCCCAATCACAGTACTTCCTGATAACGAATCTTAGCAATCATCTGCATGGTTGTATACAACTTTTTTTTAATCAAAATTGAGTTTTTTGTCCTAAAATAATGATTTCCTACATGGGGACAAAATGCGCTATATCACATTCTAAAATTTCACCAGGAAGTATGAACATTTTTAGGTACAATATCATGTTTCATTCCAAAAGGAGCTAAATCCAAATCGGTTTCATTCCAAAAGGAGCTAAATCCACTTTGGGTACTTATGAGTAAATCACCTTTTTTATTTCTACACTTTCCCTCTTGCCATGTACCTTCATGTTGTTATATATGTTAAAGGTGTCGCCCTGGACCAATAATATATGAGAAGAAAACAAATATACCAGTTACTCTGATTTTTACTAAAGTTTTAGATTTTGTGGATTTAGCTCCTTTTGGAATGAAACATGGATTTAGCTCCTTTTGGAATGAAACTCGAATATGTTGTTTACTTTCTTTTCAAAAGGTATTTTTAGTTGTGATTTTACTATTATTATATAAAAGGAAAGGTTTGCTACTGATTTTAATAAATTTCAGTGATTTTATTGAGAAAATATGACAAATTTTTTGTACAAAATCATGTTTCATTCCAAAAGGAGCTAAATCCACGAAAAATAAAAATCTAAAAATGTAGTAAAAATCAGAAATAACTGGTAGATTTTTTCTAATCATATATTATTGGTCCAGGGTTACACCTTTAACATATATAACAACATTAAGGTACATTGCAAAAAAGGGAAAGTTGAGAAAACAAAAAAGGTGATTTACTCAGAAGTACCCAAAGTGGATTTAGCTCCTTTTGGAATGAAACTCTTCATATATCATTTCTCAGTGAAGTACAACATTTCTTCGTTCTGATCCTGTCTTTCAATTTATAGGATTCCATCATGTAACAGCATTTATCACTTCAAGTATTTGATACAAGATAAAAGTGTCTCGTACACTTTCAATCATGTCTATACTATCCTATCAAATATGAAAGTATACTACTTAGAATAGTACTACGAGTGGGTTATGAATGTCTCCTTGGCCTATTTTCTTTCTGAACTTACAGGAAATTAATTTAGGATTTGGAGATACATTGATCATCAAAATATCGATATGATTACAGCCATGTTTGTGCTTAGAACCTCAAAAATGTGTCAGTAAAAGGTGTTTCGGTGACACTGTTATTAAACATATTATTAAGTAATTGTTAGTTCACCTTTTCAGTCACTTTATCTTTCTAAATGTATTTAATATGTATTAAAACTATATCATCCGATAAGTCTACGGTTTCTGATAGTTATTATAATCAAACAAGACAGCGTGATTACCTTGATATAATATGGTTTCTTGTTTGCACTCCAGTTCACCTTTCTGTAACACCAAACATCACATACTGTGACACAGGAAAAGAGAGAGACAATACAACATCCCATGGTAAGTGAGAATGAGTGATAACCATTCTTTTCTGGTATAAGTGTTATAAGTATTTTTGCTGAGACAAACATATTTTCGCGCGGCCCATTTTTATTTCGACACGTTGAACACAAGATGAGAATGCGTTATGTCTCAGAATGCTCATTATTTACAAAGATAAAAATTAAGTTAATTTCAAGCCTGTTATCTTCGAGGTCACATCGTCAAAAGCATGGCCTTAACTACAACATTACACTGTAAGTTCTTAAAGTATATATAAAATATGAGTACAGTGTCACGACGTCGAACTTATGAGCCGATGCATGAATTTTAATATATTAAATCGATTCATACCCCACATCCATGAAGAAAAAAAAATGTTTGTGACTTGGCTAGAATGAGGTTCTCTCTCTCAGTAAAAAAAGAGCTTCCCCCTTCCCCCTCCCGCAACCAAGGGCAGAGCTGGAAAGTCGCTACTTGCTACTTACTCTCCGTTCTTTAAATTGGTACATCGAAATAAATAACAGTAATCACACATTTAAAACACACACATACACAAAACAAAGGTCACACTCTTGTATACATTGTGAGCAAAGGCCCTCCGGGGGGCACAGTGCCCTCCCACTTTTTCAAGTACCCCCAAAGTGCCCCTTTTTACATAGGAAAAGTGCCCCTTTAATTTTGTAAGAAGTGCCCCGTTTTACCTAGGAAAAGTGCCCCTTTTACTTTGACAAGTGCCCATATTAGTTTGTAAAAGTGCCCCTTCCCCCTTTCACCTCTCATGAGTACCCTTTTTTATTTTGATACGGCCGTCCTTCGACAAGTTCCCATTTTCCTTTGCAATAAGTGTCCATTTTCCATTCTCATAAGTGCCCCTTTTCACTTTTGATAATTCCCCTTTTAACATTGATACGTGCCCATTTTCCTTTCTAAAAAGGGACCTATCCCCTTTTCACCTTTTTATAAGTGCCACTATCAAATCTGATGGGTGCCTCTTTTCCGTCAACCAGTGCCCATTTCCCATTTTCATAAGCGCCTCTTTTTCCTCCCTGGTGAGTGCCTCTTTTCAGGTGAATAAAGTGCCTCATTTTCACCTCTGATAATTATCCTTTGTACTTTGACACGTGCTCGTTTTGATTCGTTTTGATAAGTGTCCCCTTTTCCTCTCATCATTAAACGTGCCCCTAATTTAAAGCATCTAAGAGCAATTTTCCCCCAAAGTTCGCTCGCTTCGCTTGCTCGCATTTAAAATGATATAATTATGTTACTTATCAAACGTCTTTTCAGTCTTCCGTTATGAGAATATGCTTATAACCCCATCAGGATTGGGTTTTTTCCCTCTTTATAAGGTGTAATTTTTCGCACTGCGACCTCACAGATCTTAATTTTTTTTTCCTCGCTCGCTTCCCTCACTCGTAAATGACTATTCAGACATCACACCCAACTGCAAAGTAGGATGCTTAAGCGATATCTTGTATGATGTATAAAGAGATACAAATATTTCAATTATCCCTGATAATATAATAACAATGTAGGGGTATATACCAGTGTGTAAAAATATATATTTTCGCTTTGAGATTTTCCATTGTAGGTGCCCTTTTTTGTTGGTGCCACCCCCCACTTTTGAATTCGCTCAGCCGCCCCTCTGATTGTGAGGATGTGATGATGGGGTTTATTTGTGTGATCGACCCAAACACTTCTCCCAAAACACACAAACCCTCATTGATTTTAAATTGTCTCTCCTGTGCATTGATTGCTGCCCTCTTATGCGCATCCAAGTCCATACCACTTATAATCATGATGATGCATCGACGCCTTTCTCATGCGTAGGGTCATGCAATTCTCGCATATCCTTGATTACAGTTCCCACATTTTAATCACACTTTACGAGTCGCTAAAACTCTCACCATACTACGTTAAGTTTACAATGATCGTAGAAGGTATCTTCAAATAAGTTTAAAACGAATTTTCGATCAATCGTCAAACCATTTCGTCCTGGAATCAGGCAGATCGTGCATTTAGGGTCTTTGGAAATTAGGGAATGTACCAGTCATGGAAGTCGCCGAATCAGCTTAATACAGTCAGTTACTTTTCAACCACGTATAGGATCCGATGGCAAAACTCAGCAATACATCACCGTTGTGTCATTTCTTGTAATCTCCTTGATCATCATCTGCGCCTTGATAATCACCGTGGTTGTATTTCATCGACGGCTTAGAAAGTGGACGTTGTCCAGAAACACAAGGTTTTACAGCAGGAGAAGCAGCAGCAGACAGGGAAATGGGAATGCGTCACCTCGGCCACACGCCGTTGAGGAAGATGATGAGGATGATAATAAAGTCGGTGCAGCTATATCTTCACCTATGTGTCAAGGACAGGTCCCTAGTAGAGCACTTAATGGACACATGAGCAACGATTCCAAGTCCCCTGCAGTTGATAAAGTACAGATCTCACCTTACAAAGTCTCGTTTGTTGACGGTGTACATCACGGGGCATGGCATCCACCGCGTTCTTCGACCGTGGAACGTACCGAAGTCGTCACATCGAGTTTCGAGTGCGGCGATGAGGAGCCTGGTGTAGGCCTTAAGAGAAAGATCCCAGCATGTGAGTGTGGCAAAGATGGCTATCTCGTACCTGGGTTAAGTTTGAGAGAATCTACACCCGAGGCATGTAATGTGTTAAACCGTTAGCATCACTTTTGTATCCATTTTTTTTTTCTTCTTTTTTTCTTCTTCTCTTTACTTTATCCATTAGTTAAATACGTCATTATCGTTCATTATTTTATTTTTGGTAAGATCTTTGCATAATTTAGCTCTGACGTACACTTTGAATTCAACAGTTTTTGTTTTAAATTCCAACGTGTCCAATTTAAAACAAAAACTGATCTAAATTTACTTCAACGGCCTTTCTGAAAGCTTTTTTTTAGCTGATAGCAGGCGCATCATGTTTTTTTAATCGCGTTCAAATTCCATCTAAAAGTTATCAAAAGTGAATCAAGGCGTTAAATAAAAGCCTATAGCAAGAACTTGAAATTGGTACTCTAATCGTGTAGGTTATCGAATATATTTATCATGGGAAATGGATAGTTGCCATCGTAAAAGCTGAATATCAAAAAGCATGATGAATATTTTTTTTTCTCACTTCGGAAGAAGAATAGACAAATATGTAATAAGTAAAGGGGCTACTAGATGTAGTGAGACATTGATGTGTTAACTTGCTATCAAATCATTTGTGGTTTCTCAGTATATGTGATGTACAATGTGCATTCAAACCAGAAAAAAACCCTATTTGTAGAAATGATATAACAAAACATGTTTAAGCCATATAATCTTTTACGCGCGAGAAGGAGGATATATGTGTAAGCCATTTATACAAAAGGTTGTGTTTTCGAATGGTGTTAAAAAAATATGTTTCGTTCTACTGAATTTTGCAAATATGTCCCGCAAAATCTACGTCTTAAAATAATAAATACCTTTAGAATGAGTACATTATGGTAATAATTATGTTGAAGCCCGCAAAGAAACTCATCGATTATTGTTGAATACAGTTTGAGTTTTACGTTTGAGAATTGATTAATTTTCTGTTACTACGTTTTCAACAACACAAAAAGTAGACATTAACATTACATTCGTCTGTATTATTCTGCTACAGGCATGACAGGTATACATAGAAACGTGAAAATATGTTGCCAAAAAAGCTTGGTCCAAATGGGGGAATGGAAACAAATCAGACTTCTAGTTATCTCTGAATCGAAGAGCTAGTCAGGAACAATACTTTCAGTTTCTGATTGCATATCAGGAGTTATTGATGTCATTTGGCTACTGTCATATTCTTTCACATGGCATTTTAGAGAATAATTACTTCGTCTCGTGTGTGCTGTGTACCAAGAATTAATCAAAACTTGATCAAAAGGAGTGGTAGCAAAAAGGAAATATAAATATAACGTGTGAAATATACTAAAATTATTCGTTAATGAACCCAAACTCTGATTAGAGATAATTGAATTTCCATCCATTGATGTTGATAAAATGTAGTGTCTATGGATAAAACATCGGATGTAAACATAATTCTCCTGCTGTTTATCATAATTTTAATTGATAGGTCAGTCATATGATTTGTCATGTCTTCTGTAATCTGTTTATATCTTAGTTAATGGTAACAGAAATAGGAAAAAAAAAGAAACCTCTTAGCACATTATCGACTGAATTCGCATAAATATGACGAAGAATTTCAATGACTTAAAAACCGTAAATGAATCTGTTTTTAATGATTGAACGACATATGATTATTGTATATGCTTCTGTTGTGTTAATGTACCATGGACCACTTATACAAAAGAAACAAGATTTGTAATTATATACATTGTGTATTATAATGTTTGCTATGTTCACAAATAGTAAGTATCAGTTGATAACCAATACGTTTATAAGAAAGGGGGGAAATTTCGTTTAAAATGTTTTTTTAGGACCAATAAAATAACTTGACATTAGAAGAACTCAATAATGTCTAAACTGTTAGGATATTCACATGTGCTTTTATATTAATCTTGTCTGTGGGTACACTAAGATCATACAATTTATTGTAAAAATCAGATGTTGTCCATTTAAAAGATATTGTAGATTCCTATTTATTCGTGAAGAGTCCTAGTACAATTTACCATGGAACCAGTGGCGTAGACAGGTTCGTACACCTGGGGGGATGACTGGGCTGCCAACGCTAGTGAGGGAGCTTTTGCAATTTTGAACTTGAAATCGTGCAATCTGATGCATACTTAATGAGGTAAAATAACACACACAAGCATGCACACACACACACACACACACATACTACGCCTTGAATGGACAGACATACATCGACAAGATCTGCACACCGTGGCATACGAATACAGAATGGACTGACACATAGTATTGCATATTGAACCACACTACGTATTTATTTATCTCTGTGAATTTTGCTGTTACACCTCTTCAGAAAAAAACCAATGTCAACTGTGTACACGCAGGTATAGTCTTTGTTGTCTTGATAGGGGTATGTGGTTATGAATGAAAACAGCCTCTGTGGCCATTTGTGAATAGAACACATAAACAACAAACAAATAACGATTAAACTTTGAACAATATGTCTGTTCATTATAAAGCATAATGAATACGTACATACTATGCTTTTTTACCTCAAAGAAACAGGCATAGTATCCATAGATGGATATTGGCTGGCGGCTCATTAACATACAGATACAAAAAACATAAACAGTATCACTATGATCCATGGAGTAACAATACTGCTTTGTAAGTTTGTGAAGAAATCGGAACCATAACGGCATTGCATCGTTCAAATTAGGGCATTATTTACTTCTATTTGATCTCAGTCTTATAATAGTAATAGTAATAATAATAATAATAATAATAATAATAATAATAATAATAATAATAATAATAATAATAATAATAATAATAATAATAAAACAGTGGTTATCTTGTGGTTTGCAATCTTAGAGGTATCTTGTGGTTATCTTGTGGTTTGCCCCATTTGAACACGCAAAACTCGTGGTTATCTTTTGGTTTTCACACCACGAGATTGCGCGCACTGCAAAATATGCGCGATTATCTTGTGGTTATCTTGTGGTTTCCAAACCACAAGATAACCACAAAATACTTGTAAGATTTTCTTTTTTACCGTCTGAATTGGCTTTCACCGTGTGAATGCGGCTAATAACAATAAACACAATTACAATAATGATGAGGATTATTATTATCATCATAATTATTATTATTATTAATATTATAATTGTTATCATTATTATTATTACTATAATTATCATCATTATGACTTATTAAGTAAGCAAATATCATTCCCCAAAACCTGGGGGGATGATTGTACATGCCATCCCCCACCTTGTGAGGTGGGGATGCATCCCATCCCCGTTGTCTACGCCCCTGCATGGAACGATGTTCGAAAATGGCAATATCATTATTTAGAAACCATACAATAATGTCATAAAAAGAGTTAATGGGATCATTAATTGACAGTTGGGTTTATTCAAGGATTATAACACATATCACACGAGAGTGTAATAACGTTATAAAGAGAGAATTGCGAATACAGAAAGAGAGAGAAAGATAGGGAGGGAGAGAGAAAGGAAGGAGGAAGAGAAAGTAGAGAGATGGGGAAGGAGAGAGAGAGAGAAAGAAGAGAGAGTGAGGGGAGAAAAGAGAGAGAGAGAGAGAGAGAGAGTGAGGAGTGGTTGAGAGAAGAGAGATGAATATATATATATATATAGAGAGAGAGAGAGAGAAGCGGAGGCAAAGAAAAATAATCCTTATAATGGAAGTCGTTTCAACATTAAACTTAGAAGATGGTTTTGTTTACTGCAAGGAACACACAAATAAATTTAGGTTCTATTTAGGTTTCGGTTCTACAACTTTGAAGATGTATAGATCAGTTTGCTATTTGATAACAGAGAGAGGGAAAGAGAGAGAGAGGGGGAAGGACGGGGAGTAGATAGATATATAGATAGCAATGGAGAGAGAGAGAGAGGGAGATAGATAGATAGCAGAGAAGGCAGAGAAGGCGTTGAAACAGATGTGAAAAGTATAGAAAAGGAGAAAGAGAAAAAAGCGAAGTGTTGTAACGAGGAAACGGTGACGGTGAAGTAAATAAATGTGATTTAAATGCCATTTACCCCTGAGTGGACAGCATTCCTTAGCCACGTTTGCAGAACTTTGTCCGTTTGGTTTGGTCATTTGATAAAACAACAATCATACAATAATTACATCAAATTACCTTACAATTTGTATTTAAACAGATCCCATATGTCCTAGCAACGAAGCCTCTATTTTGCAATGATCATTTGCATCTTATATCAAATTAACGTTTTATATATCTTAAGCCTTAACAGTATGCACATGTTAAAACCAGATTCGAATCCAATCAAAAAATCAGTACTCATTACCTTTTCAGACTGGGAATATTTTTTTCTTCAATCCGACTGTCGCAGCAAACCCCAATATCATAATGTATTGGTTTCTTTCTTGACCTTCCATCGTTTCACTTAACGTAATTTAAAATATATGCGAGTGCAAGGCCTTCTTGCCTTAAATTGCTTTTCGAGTAACACATAACGTGTCATGAGCTCATGTCATTTTTTCCATTCTCTTCATTTTCTCAAGGTGAAAGGGGAAGCTTGAGACCTAAATATATACTGCACTAGAAGCAGTTTCATAAAATCTCCTCTCATGTGCCATCTCGTCGTATCTCGCTGCTTCCCTATCTACACTGTTGGTTCTCGCATCGAGTCATCTGTCTGCGAAGTGGAAATTAAGTAAAAGGTCACGCACTATTAGCAAGTTGACCAAGAGATGGCGTTGTGCAATAAACAGTACGCTAGGGCAAACAAATGCATCAGTTCCGTATCGCTATGAAGCTACGATAAATACCTGGATAGGATCAAATTCGAAAAAAAAGTGATTTGAAAACGCTCACCCCCGTTAAATTTATCAGATTGCCCATTTAAAATCAACAATAAAGGCCAGCACTTTAAATGGGTTATGGCTTAATAGATCTTATGGTTTATTTTTTTCTTTGCTGACTTTGAATTAACAGTTTTTGTCATAATTTTTTAACGAAGTATGACTAAATGGAATTATCATTGATAAATTTATACTTGAGATATGGACCATAACTAAAGTCAAAGAGAGTACTACCAAAGAGAGAGTGCCTTTTAAAAGAGTTGTGATTTTGTAAAATTATTTATTCGTTCATTCATGCATGCTCTCAGTGTTCTATCTATATGATATCCTTTTTAAAATAAATCTATTAGTATTGCAGTGTGTGTATTTGTGTGTGGGGGAGGGGGCTGCTCCACCAGTTTCAATTCATTTTATAACAGTAGCTTTAATGTTCGAAAGTGCACTTGATGTCCGTATTTATTAACTTTTGTTTCGTATCAAGTAGTCGGTACTTACTTAGTGACGATCGTGGTTAATGCAAATATAAAATTCATCACATAGTCACTGGTGCTATTTTAGAAACAACTTAAGTCCGCCTCAGGAATAACACCTTCCGTTGTTTCTTGCTTGCATTACGTCACTGTAGAAATCATTGCTGAAAACAATACTTTAACAACGAAGATATATCTGCATTAAAAATTCGAATAACGTTGTTAACTATTGTGTCTAGTTTTGAAAGTGCAACCACCTTTAATATCAAAGAACAAAGATTGCGGAGCTTACGTGTCAGAATGTGTGGATTTCTTATTTTCTTATTTGCCCTACATTTAAGTGTAAATGGTATTTTAGGTACTGAAAACGCCACATTTACTGCAGACGAAGAAGATGAGAGATCTGCTACAGGTAAGTATCATACTGTTTAAGTCAATATTAGCTACTTAAATTTCAAAGGTTGCATTATACATTTGTTGACAATATGCTATTTTTTGGCACAACACTCTTTTATAGTGGAGTAGAATCTTTTAACAACATCGGGTGAATCAGTGGACAAGAATGATTTTATACTACATAGGATAAGTGGAAAATATAAATTTAAATTACATTTTATTTCACAAAAAAAATCTTTTAAAAATCGTAGGCACTTAATGGATAACATTTGCTTTTAACCTGCATTGTAGAAATGTTACAAAAGCTATACGATGGGAACGATGCATTATTAAAAATAAATACAATTCATGATTTGCAAATATAACTGTAACTATATATTAGATTGATTCCACTGCCCATATTTTCTTCTTAGCAGCTAACAAACATAAAGCATCTATATACGCGTCACAAGTATTTGTGCAAGAATATTTGATATGAAACCTTACTTACAAATGATTATATCACGAAATAGAGAGTATCATATTATAAAGTAATGAAGTACCAAATAAATAATTGCCTTAAGTACTACTCGTTTCCGAGAGATAAAGACCTTTTTCTTTTACAGATGGTTATTACATCGGTTGCTTTCCTCAGGGATGCTTACACTTCGATTACGTCGTCAATACCTCAGAGTCCATCATCCCCGACTCCTGCACAGCAACATGTAAAGAAAATGGATTTACAGTGGCAGGTGTTTACAATCGCTCTAAATGTGCTTGCTCCTGTGAACAGACCTGTATGAACAAGCAACTGGATAACAAGAGCTGTGGCTTGCCCTGCCGAGGGGACTGGAGAAGATTTTGTGGCGGTTATGCTGCAGTGAGTGTGTATACCGGTAAAGCATCGTGATCCTAAAAGTTTGGTTTTTGGGGTCTCTCTGTATGCAGTAATTCCCATTGCAATTTTGATTATTAGTTAAACAAGATTTGTGCAGGATAAACGCATATCATACAATTACAATATGAACTCTTCATAATTCAAAGCAGAACCCCTTTCCCTCCCGTATTCACTGTACTAGCTGATCACGAATCTTAACATTCATATGCATGGTTGTATACAACCTTTAAGAGATGAAACTTCGATTCTCAGTGATGAATATAATTTCTCCATTCTGATCCTGTTTTTCAATTTATAGGATTCCATCATGTAACAACATTCATCACTTCAAGTATTTGATACAATATAAAAGTGTCTCGTACACTTTCAATCATGTCTATACTATCCTCTGAAATTTGAGAGTATACTCTTTAGAATAGTACTACGAGTGGGTTATGAATGCCTCCTAGGCTTTTTTTCTTTTTCAACCTACAGGAAATTAATTTGGGATTTGGAGAGACATTGATCATCACAATGTCGATATGATTACAGCCATACTTGTGATTAGGACCTCAACAATTCGTCAGTAAAAGGTGTTTCGATGACACTATTAACATAACATTGAGTAATTGTTAGTTCACCTTTTTAGTCACGTTTTCTTTCTAGAATTCAATTTACATTAAAACTATACCATCCGATAAGTCTACGCTATGTGATATTTATTATAATTAAACAAGAAAGCGTGATTACCGTGATATAATATGGTCTCTTGTTTGCACTTTAGTTCACCTTTCTGTAACACCAAACATCAAATGCTGTGAGACGGGGCAAGAGAGAGATAAAATAACAGTCCATGGTAAGTGAGAATGAGTGATAACCATTCATTTCTTTTGAACAATTTAACCCGTGGGTGTAAGCATTTTTGCTGAGACAAACATATTTTCGCGGTTCAATTCTATTTCGACATGTTGAACAAAAGATGAGACTTTACCATTTCTCGCAAGGCTCATTATTTAGAGAGATACAAATGAAATTCATTTCAGGCAGTAATCACATATTTAAAACACACACACAGTCACACTCTTGTATACATTGTGATTATGTGATGATGTGGTTAATTTGTGCGATCGACCCTAAAACACACTGATCAGTTGCGTCTTATATCAAATTAACGTTTCATATATCTAAATCCTAAAAATATATTTGCAATTTTAATACAAGACTCGAATCCAATCAGAAATCCAGTACGCCCCATCCTTTCAGACTGCAATTATGTTTTTGTTTCAATCAGACTGTCGCAGCGGTCCCCTATATCATAATGTATTGCTTTCTTCCTCTCCCCTTCTTCCTTTTCACTTAATATAATTTAAGATAAATGCGAGTGTAAGGCTTACTTGCCTTAAATCGCTTTTTGAGTAACAAATAACATTTTTGTTATGAGTTTCATTACATTTTCGTCCAGTTCTCTTCATTTTCTCAATGTGAGAGGGGAAGCCTGAGACTTAAAGACATACTGCACTAGAAGCAGTTTCTTAAAATCCCCTCTCATCTGCCATCTCTCTTCAGCTGTAGCAGGGTGGTCTTGTAACTTGCTGCTACCCTAGTTGCACTTTTAGTTCTTGCATCGAGTGATATGTCTGCGAAGTGGGAATTATGTATTGGGTTACGCACTGTTAGCAAACTGACCATGAGATGGCGCTATGCAATAAACAGTACTCTAGGGCGATAAATACCTGGATAATATCAAATTTGAAGAAAAAAAGCTATTTTAAAAATGATGACCCCCGTGAAATTTATCAAATTGCCATTACAAGAAATAACAATGAAGGTCGGCACTGGTAATGAATGGGTCATGGCTTTATTGAGCTGATGTGTATTTTTTCGCTGACTTTAAATTACCATTGTATTCATTATTCCATAACAAAGTGTGATTAAATGAAACTATCATTAAAACAAGTTCATTTGAGATATCGAAAACATTTAAAATGGTAAAAGTACTTTAAAAAAAGAAAATGCCCCTTTGTATATGATTTTAACCATTGCAGCCTTTTATTTTTTCCCATTCGTTCTTTTAATTAACTAGCATAACAGTTTGTGTGTGTGGAAGGGGGGGGGGGATGCTTCGCCAGTTTCAATATAGCTTACAGCAGTACCTTAAATGTTCGAAAGTGCTCGTAGTGTCTATGTTTATGTCCGTGTTTATAAACTTTGGTTTCGTATCAATAAGTTAGTACTTGGTCTATGACGATTGTGGTTAATGCGACAATAGTATTCATCACATAGTCACTGATGCTTTTTTAGTGACAACCCAAGTCCGCCCTCTTTTGTCCGCCCATTGTTTCGAGGCTTGCATTAATTCGCTGTAGAAATCATCGCAGGAGACAATGTTTCAACAACGAGGATATATTATTTGCATTAGCAATCGAAATTGGTTAAATATCGTGTCTAGTTTTGCAACTGCAACAACCTAATCAAAGAAAAAGTATTGTGGAGCTTACGGGTCAGGATGGTTAAATGTCTTCTTTTCATAATTGCCCTAAGTCTAAGTGTAAAAGGTATTTTAGGTGATAAAAACGCAACAGTTACTGCAGACAAATTAGATGAGAGATCTGCTAAAGGTAAGTATTATATTGTTCAAGTCAATTAAATTGTATTATGCTTACTAAAACTAGAAATGATATGACTTTTATGAGATGTATTTAATTATTTACTTTCGTCGAATTGTTAAAATTTAATCTTTAAACAACATCAGATGAATCAGTGAACATTAACGGTTTTAGACTTAATAGGATCAGTGGAAAACATGTATTTGAAATAAATTATATTTCATTGTATAAATTATAACACTGCTAACAAATATGAAACTATAAATTATTACAAAAATACAAAAATAATCTTAAAATTGATGTATTTCAAATATAACTGTGATTCTTTTTTAACCGCTCACAAATTATAAACAGGCCAGATGTATTTATGTATGAATATCGGATATTAAACGTTATTTACCAAAGATTATATAATGAAATATTATTATTATAAAGTAATGAATAAACAAAATTGCCTTTAAGTATTACTCGTTTCAGAGATATACAGATTTTATTCATTACTTTACAGATGGTGATTACATCGGTTGCTTTGCTCAAGGGTGCTTACACTTCGACTACGTCGTCAATATCTCAGAGTCCATCACACCCGACTCCTGCACTGCAACTTGTAAAGAAAATGGGTTTCCATACGTTGCAATACACAACCGGACTGAATGTGCTTGCTCCTGTGAACAGACATGTATGAACAAGCAACTGGATGACAAGAGATGTGGCTTGCCCTGTCGAGGGGACTTGTCAATATTTTGTGGTGGCTATGATGGAGCTTCTGTTTATGCCGGTAAATTTTGTTTCGTAAATTTCATATCTCACTCACACCAACTGGGCCGATACCACAAATAGCAAACACACACAAAAAAAAACTATGTTAATCCGAATGGCCAAGATTCTGATTTTGAGTCGGTTTGGCGGGCTTACTGAGTTGATATATTGTTTGTATATGTATGGGTAATTAACCATATTCCCCCTACCGATCGCAAACAACACCACACGATAAATAGGACATTCAAAGTAAGAGTTACAGAAAAAGTACTTACACATACACTAGGTCTATAGAAAACAGGAGATTGGGTGTTATTATATGTTATGTTAAAAGTTAACATATTGCTGTCTGTTTTGCTGCAGTGTTTACTCATCCATCGGGCGGCAGATGCAACGAAACAATGGATCATTATGGAAAAGACGGTAAGTTTTACGATTAATAGCTGTTCATGAGACACTAATGTAATTGTTTATATTTGAAGTGTATACATCAATTTTTTTTATTGTATGTTATTTAAGAAAGAAAAAAAACCTATATTTTCATTCGATCTTCACTCAGCGTTTTTGATTATGTTGCTTTGTTTGTTGTTTTATATTTTTGGTAGTCCAACAAGGAAATACAACTGTTGTAGTGAATCGTCGACTTCCAGTTATCATCTCTGCTGTGGCTGTCCTCTGCGTCGCGTTTACTGCTGTAGTAATACTGGGCCGCTTCATACAACGACGTCTCCGAAGAGAGGCAACGGCTAACCAGTCAGAAGATTTCAAAAGTAAAGAAAGCCCTCCAAGCCCCAGGTACCCATGTCCCAACGTGATGAAAAAAATGATTCAGGATCTATTGGCCGATAGCAGTTCCCATCTCTATGCAGATGCCGATCAGTGTCCAGTTCCTAATCCATCCACCGTGATCGATTCCTCAATCAACCCACCTCCCCGTCAGCAAGACGTCGATCTAAAGGCCATGAATTCAGATGTGGAAAGAGATGACCCTAACGAGTACCACAAGTATATAGATATGCATTCAAAATCAAGAACATTCCGAGCAGAAGTTTGTGATAGAGACAGCATGACAGACGCAGACGGGTATATTGTCCAAACTGGACCTCGCCCTGATATAGCTGATATATCCTACGAGGCAATAATAATATTCCTTCCAAATGCCCAAACAACTTCACGCTAGCAAGTCAGTGGCTCTTTTAAGACAAACCTGCCTTGACAAATGAGTATCTCAATGTGTAATAGACTACATACATTGGCGCGGAATTCATTTAAAATTGGTTTGCTTCAGCCTTAACGTATACTTGAGAGTGTTTATGAAGACGACTAATAACAAACATCATTTGAATAAAAGGGCAAACTATGACCGGTCATAGGATAGATACATGGGAGACGCCTGAACATACATCCACGCTTGGACTGCATTTCTTCGGGATACGAATATTTATCCAGAAAGTCACTTGTTGAACTACTTTGAACGCTGAGACAGATATATACATTACTTGATACCACAATATTTAAAGCTTATTTTTATATGACTTTCTTATATATGTTATATAAACGTATAAGCAGATAAGAAAAAGATCTCTAGGCTAATTTGTTGGCATTTGACGAATGGAGAAATAAATGTATTTTGACATCAAATACCTTGACAGCCCATCACGATTACAAATTTGAGATTTCAATTAAATCATGTACATCAGTTTTCTAAGTACCTCCATTTTTATTTTCGGTCGGATACATTCGCTGCTGTTTGTTGTGAACTCGTCATTCTATTTTTTGTTGTTATTTATTTTTAATTTCTGCCTATTTCCAAGTACAGTAACTGAATAACAAAGAACAAATAAATGTGAGGAGTAATACAAATATGCAAGCAATAATAACTTAATGTCAGACTGTATTTACGTTGATACATATAATAACGAACTTAATATTTCTAAAATAATGTATTATAAATTATGAATGTAAAGTATTACCCTAACTATATGTGAAAACAGTGAAGGAGACCGCCATCCTAAGCGACGTTGATTAGGATGGCGGCCTCAAAAGAAAAAAAATATTAGGGTTAAAATATAATTGAAAATGTGTTCATACGATCTTTGTGTATGAGTTTGTTAGTGTATTGCGTATGCGTTTGTGCGTGTATAGCGAATGGTAGATGTAAGATAATAATAAACACATAATACACAATAAAGAGGAAGTGAAACACAGCGAGTGTAAATAAGTAAAGAGCGACATTTCATCAAGCCATTGCTTACGGGAACCCAGAGATCCCTGTTTTCGTCCAATCGGAAGGAGAGAATCCAGGAATAAATGTAGTATAATTATGTCTTTCTTTCCTACCGGACAATCTTTATACATAAAGAGAGAGTCAGAGACAGACAAAGATATAAGTATGCGAGTGTGCGGGAAAGTGTTTATATGGTGTTCTTGTTTTTATTACATTTAGAGGAATAATTTGTAAACAAAAGTGTGTGTGAGAGAGATAAAGAGAAGACGGGTCAATTGAGGAAGGGTTGTAAGACAGAATATATCTGTGTATATTTCGCTGTACATGGTGACCAGGCTCGATATAAAAAGTGTGTTCTTTATATTTGATAAATGTTCTATGAAAACGTTAGTAACGACAATAAATTACTGATCATTTGTGAGGGCACAGACTTGGATTCTTTAAAACTTCCGATTACATACACATGTACATTTTCATCGGGAGGGTATCTAATTTCTTGTTTAATCATCAAGGTTTTTTACATTTTTAAATCAGCAATCCCTTGTTCATGTTAAAAATAAGGATTTGTTTATAATACGTGTATGCCTTGAACGAGCACTTTATAATTCTTCTACATAAAGACTTCTACAATGGCTTTCGGTATAATAATGTCAGAATCAATATGCTGCTTTCAGCTAAAAACGAAGCGTTTCCTTGTACGTTTGTAATTTAATGAAATGTGTTTTGCTAAATCCATCAAGTTCCTTTCTCAACACACTTAAGTGTTTAGTTCAGTTTAAAAATGACTGTTTCAGTAGTGTTTAAATGGTTTTTGTATTTATTTATGTTCAGTTTGTTCGCCATATGCTTACATATGGAAACTACACGATATTACTGAAAATCGTTTTCGTAATAATTTTTTTTTGACGGCCAGAGCAGTAAAAATTCGGTTGCTTGCTTCTATTTTCCATGAGAAAATAGAAAAAGCAGTTCCTACAGAAGTTATTTTAGCAAAGGAGGAACTTTATAAAAATGACCTTGAAAAAAACGTTAATGTAATTGTGGAGTCAAATTAAAGAACTGTTTTAGTCACGTGCCTAAGAGAACAATGGACAAGCCACACAGCCATATTGAGCCATTAGTCTGCAGGCACAGACTAAATACAACACTAATAAACACAATACCACATAGCCGTGAGCCTAACCTAACATTAGTCTTGTCAAGACGGAGGCAAGTTACCCTAGGGTAAAGGTCGTGTTAAGAGCTAGTCGGGGTAAATATGGCGGGCCAAGCATGCAACTATCCGTACAACTATACAACTATACGACTATAGGCCTATCCAGCCGGCCAATCAGGGGACACAGGGGGCACCTGCCCCCGCGGTAAAAATGGGAAAAGGGGGAAGGGGAAAAAAAGAAAGATGGAGAAAAGGAGAAAAAGGGTGGGGGAAGGAGGAGAAAAGAAAGAAAAAGGAAGAGAGAAAGAAGAAGAAAAGTGGGAGGAGAAAAAAGGGAAGAGGAGAAAAAGGAGGGGAAAGGGAAGAACGGGGAAGAGAGAGAGAGAGAGAGGAGAGAAAAGGCGGAAAAGGAAGAAAGGGGGAAAAACGGGGAAGAGAAAAGGGGTGGGGGGAGGGGAAACAAAATTCAGACAAGGATTAAGAGTAAAGAACGGTACAGAGAATCGTGTTCTTTCTTTCTAATAATTTAATGACACGTGAAAGCTTCGATGTGGTGACTCCACCCAAAATCTCTCTCTTTCTCGTACTCCTACCCCTCTTCTTTCAGGCTCTTACTCCCTTCTCTCTCTCCTCTCTTTCATCCGTTTCTTTTGTTTTCTTTTTCTCTTCTTTTTTTCCTTTTATCCTTTTCCTTCTTTTCTTTGTTCCTCAAGTTTCTTTTCCTTTCTTTCCTCTCCTTCCTCTTTTTCTTTTTTCATTTGATTTCTTCTCTTCCCTTTCCTTTCTTTTCCTTTTTTTTTCTTTTCTTTCCCTTTCCCTCTCATTTTTCCCCTTCCTCCTTTTTTCATTTTCCCGACAGCAGCGCAGTTTTAACGCCAATATCCTGACAGGTGGGAGGATGTCGCACCCCACCCTTTTAGCGACGCCCCTGGTTATTATCCCATCATTCTTTAAAAAAATACAATTCCTCATACTCTGGCACCTCTCTTCTATTGTTTAATTCTTTTTTATTTCTTTTCCTTTCTCCTTTAACTCACAAAAATTCTCTATTTCCCCTTTTTTCCATCCCTTTTTTGTTCTTCTTGTGCTTTTTTTTTTTTTGGGGGCTTCACGCCTGGCATCGCCAAACTGTAACTGTGAAGAGATCCAAACTATGGATCATGTCATCGATGCTTGTCCTATCTACAAATCCCCTTACGGTGCTTCTGGACTTCGAGAGCTCGATGATGAGACAATCAGCTTGCTAAATAAGGATCTTCCTATTTAGATGATGTACTCCTTGATATTCTTCGTACGAACGAACGAACGAACGCACGGTTAGTGGCATCCTTGGCCCGCCATATGCCCCCCGACTAGCTCTTAGCACGACCTTTACCTTAGGGTAACTTGCCTCCGTCTGGACAAGACTTATTGTCCGTCTCTGGATAATTATATCAAAGCACGCATAGTATAGGGTCAATGGAGTGCAGTAAACTGTGAAGCCTTTGTAGTCTAACAGCTCAGACACTTTATTACACACTACGGCTGACAGCGGTTTGTTCCTGCAACCTACGCAGTCATAACTTCCATGGATGTAATTTCAGGCACATACCCTTGTCAGTCGTAGTTTATAACAGAATAGGGACTTTTAGATTTGCACGACGAGAGCGTAGACTGCTACGTGGACATCCTTTTAAGGCAATGTGACGTCCTTTTAAGACACTGGCAGCGCCCGGCAGTGTGCCTTAAAAGGACTTCACATTGCCTTAAAAGGATAACCCTGTAGCAGTCTACGTTCTCATCGTGCAAATCTAAAAGTCCCTAGTATCTGACCTGTGGGACCATGCAGACTCCACGGTCTACTGCGCTCCATGGTCCCTACACTGTAGCTGTTCCTCAGCCTGAGACTATACTCGGCTCAAGACTTCAAGGATGGTCGGTAAAATAGTGGTATTAGAGTATGTGACTGTAGACTAGATGTATTGAGAGCTATTAGTATCACACTTGATTTACTACATCCTTGTCAAAAGTGAGCTGCGAAGATCTATTAGGGTTACACAAAAGATCAATCACAGCATAATTACGGTTTTAAATGAAGTGTTTTGACTTGTAACAGGTGGGGTGTAGAAACAACGGTCGTATCTTTTTGCATCGCCATGTTTATAGAGCTCCGACACACCTGAGTAAGACGGTCCTTTGAGAAAGAAAGATTGCATGTTTTGGACAGTGCACGTACATATACGTCAATCCAACAACTTTGTTTTCTACGCAGTGGATAGCTGGCTAGAAGAAGTTCGATATATATACATAGAAATGTATGGAATACTGGTGCTCTGCCTACTTTTAAGACCGATGTCTTTTAGTAGTGATAATAACATTAGGGTTTCTCAACCTTCCAATGACTTGAACGAAAGACAAGCAAGAGGTAAGTTCTTTTGTATTGGTATACACTGCTTGGAAATGAAGATGATCAATTTATCGCATTTGATTTTTTTTTCGATAATATGTTGTTAAATTATCATTATCATCATCATCATTATCATTACAAAGAGCACATCACATTATGCGCTTCCATGGAACTTTGGATATTATCCCGGCTTTAGCTCTTGCTTCCGCTGTGCTCTGTACATTCAAGGAATAAATCGTACCACTTCGCACTTACGACACATGGGTTAAGTGCAGCGAATGTAGACTTAATGTCATGTCGGAGGAGCTGAGTGCCCTCCGAGGAAATCGTACACCGCACCTTGTGATATACAGTCCGGTGACTTATCGACTAGTAAGAACATTGTATACGACTATCATCATCTTCGTCATCGTCACCATCACCATACATTAATTATAACTACAAAACCTATATTCGTCATGTAAATTTTGCAGATGGTGATTACATCGGTTGCTATCCTCAAGGTTGTTTGGATGTCGACTACCATCTCTCAAACACAACAACACCAGACACTTGCACAGCAACATGTAAAGAAAATGGATTCCATATTGCAGCATTGTACAACAGAACAGAATGTGCTTGCGCCTGTGACCAGACATGTCTTGCCAAACAGCTGGATGACACGCTCTGTGGCCTACCCTGTATACATGATGACTTGGACAGATTCTGCGGTGGTTTTACTGGAGCGTCTCTTTATGTTGGTAAGCATCCAATCGTTATTATTGCTATTATTATGTGATATCTGTTATTTGATTTGTTCTATTTATTTCTTTGAAAAAGGAGGGGGAATTTAAGTTGTCATAATGCTATAATCTGTATATTCTTTGAATTTTGTTTATATTATTTATGAATCATAATTTAATACAAAATGATTTTCATTGATGTTTTCATTGTTTTTTTGTTTAGAGATACTTTTTTTGTAATGAAAAAGCACACCAAAATATGATTATCGTACATTTTGTACCCTCAGCATTCCTACTCTAAAATCACATCCAGGTTATTATATATTATGATACTTATTTCTGTATCCTGACGAAATCAGAGTCGAATCACTTTTCATAGTCAATCATTAAAGCCTTGACCAAGTATATTCTATTTTTATTCCCCGGTCCCAATTTGCGCATGCTTTTCCCATTGCAGTACAAGTTCTCTCTTTTATATTTTTAACTCATTCATTTATTCTTTATTTGCATTAAAAGGACACATTTTAAATATTTCAAATATGTATACAAATGTACGGATATACAGAACAAAGACAAAACATACAATACAAGTAGTACAAGAATATATGGCGTGTACACCGTACATATATAAATACAATGAGCGAAGATCAAGAATAAACAAAGATCCACTCAATTATAGATACGCACTCAGAAAAAGAAAACAATCAAATAGGCGGGGTGAAATCATAGTGTACATGAATATTAAATCCTTTTCTGGCCTCATTTTTTTTTTTTTTTTCACGTCGTAGTCAAATCGGTAAAGATATCGAAGAGCAAGTGCAGTGAAAGTACCATTGGCGGGACTGACGGTACGTATGCACTAAATACTTTTTGTACCATACATATATATCAATTATTAACAAAAGTGCAGTAATTTTCTTTGCGAATTTGAATCTTGCAACTGCCAATATTTTGTTCACCCCATTTGTTGTGTACAAAATGAGGGCTTCAAATGTCGCTCATAGAGACAAAACTACTAAGTCTTTTGATCTGAAATTGTGCACATACTTTTATGAACATATCTTGCTGCTACAGACGTATGTTGAAACATGTTTTTGAGGGGTTGAAAATCTCAGATAGGAGCTGTAAGGTTTATTATCTCATTGCTGAAATATTCTGCAATACTGTCATTCCAATATCATAGTAAAGAGAGTTTAGCATTGGTGTCTGATTTACATATGTAACGTGCTGTATATATGGGTGCCCCGCTTAACAACTGCGTCAAATGAAAAAATCAAATTACTGGTATAAGCGGGATTCAAAACATTTATTTTCTCTTTGTTTGTTTTCGTTTCATCTTTTCTTTCGAAAGGACAGCCAGAAGCAGGAACACTTTTTAATCATAGTCAAATTTATATTGCTGCGGGGATAGTATATACTGGTTCCTCGTTTAAAGCCTTTTGAAGGTGGACATTTCAAGGAAATTTCAAACTATTTCTTTATTTTTTAGTTTCACCTCTTTTTCCTCAAGGCTCATCAGAACCAGGAAGACTTTTAAATTCTAGTCATATTCCAGTCTATATTACTGCTGGGATAGGTTCTGCTGTCATCATAGTCCTAATCATCCTCTTCTCTTGTTTAAGGTATTATCGCTACTTAAAGAACGTACACACTTTAGAAAGTCAACCTAAGGAAATTCCTATAGCCTTGTCCATCGCCCTTTGAAATGTGCGAAAACTAGAATGACATCAAGATACCTATTAATAGGTTTTCAATGTTTGGCATTGGTTTTAATTAGTTTCACTGAATACAATAACAATGACAAAGAAAGCAAGATAAAATACTGACATGAAACGACATGAAAGTATCGAGCGTATTGTAATGTAGATAAGAGATCGAAAAGTCGGCACCAATAGCGTTATAATGTATACATGCACTTAGTTGTATCAATCTCTTGAATCTGACAGTTTTTCAATGGAATTCGATTACTGTTCCATATTGTTAGTTACGAGTTTTTCAGCTTGAAATCTAAACCGTATTTAAGCCTACTAGCATTTTGTTGGTTTAAATGTGTCCTTTTATATATATTATAAGTACCAAGGCATTGCTATAAAGTTCAACCTAATTGTTCAGTATTGCATAATGACGAATCTCTTTTAAATTGATGCCAAATATTTAGTTTTTCGATTAATAGTCTATATACGTTACAATCTGCATCTCAAAAAGCTATGCAATGTTTGTAATGGAGCATGTGCCTATACTTCAAATATCAACCAAGTGGATGCGGCACACAGTATTTACTTCCCAATTCAAAGTTCATATTGGTATTTCACTATAACGGATTCGTTCTTTGCAATGTTCCTTTTTTTCCTTTTCGTCCCCCTCCTCTCCCGTTTTCTTTAATACATTTCAGAAAGAGAGATCGTCGGGTGGTGTACTCACCTCGCAATCATTCCCGTAGATGGCGTGCTCATGCTTCATCCCAAGAGAACGAAGAGCGCCCTCCCAATGACCCACATACAACCATCAATCAGCCTCGGCTTCCTCCACGCCATCTTTGCGGTACGCACCAGTCCTCTAGCGTCGAGTTAACATTACATACACATACTCGAAGAGACGGAGAACCCGCCATCGCAGAAGGCATCAGGGTTACCATGCCGGTGGTGGAATCAGATTTCTACCATGTAGTCCAGTAGACGGTACCATATACCATGTACATGACCTGGAAAAGCTTTTAAGTACAATGTATTTTTGTTGATTTGTGTTCTAGATGGGTATTGAAGTAAATTCAGCTTGGTTGCCAGCTTGGCAACCTTGGGCAACTTTTCTTATAGCCTAATTAGCATAATTACCTAGTTAGCATATGTGCAATATGTAATAATGTTGCTAATCTTAATCCAGGAAGCCTGAAAACATGGATAATATGACTTTTCAAGGGCTTTCTATGACGAGGAATTCATTTATGACACCAATTTTTATTTTTAAGTAATGCAATTGTCTTTAACAGCATAATTAGCATAATGAGCTAATTAGCATATGTACAATTTATGGACTTCATTGTCATTGTTTATCTATAAAGCCTAAAAATGGTGCAATGCAACATTGTAAATCACTTTTGAAAGACTAATCATTAATTCATGAGAAGATATCCCGTGTAGGTGTAGTATAATTAATATAATTAGCCTAATTAGCATAATAATCTAATTAGCATATATGTGCAATATGTAATAATGTTGCTAATCTTAATCCAGGAAGCCTGAAAACATGGATAATATGACTTTTCCAGGGTTTTCCATGATGAGGAATTCATTTATGACACCAGTTTTTTTTAATTTTTAAGTAATGCAATTGTCATAAATAGCATAATTAGCATAATGCGCTAATTAGCATATGTACAATATATGGACTTCAATGTCATTGTTTATCTATAAACCCTAAAAATGGTGCAATGCAACATTGTAAATTACCCTTTGAAAGACTACACATTAATTCCTGAGAAGATATTCCATGTAGATGTGGTGTAATTAGCCTAATTAGCATAATAATCTAATTAGCATATATGTGCAATATGTAATAATGTTGCTAATGCAATTGACTTAATATGTAGTTATTGTACTAATAAGCCTAATTAGCATATTTGTAGAATATCAATTATTTGGAACTCTATTGGGCTTCACGAATTGTACGTTCAATGTGGTGGTGCTCTTTTGCGCAATAGGGCAATGTTGTCGAACCTCATGATGGTTGTGCTTCAGTTATTGGATTTAGAGAGACTGTCGGAAACACACCGAAGATGGTTAAAGCAGATGATGGTGATGGAATTGATGATGTGGTGAGACAGGTACGTAGAGAGGCCAGGGATGTTGAATACAACAGTCAAGCTGCACCACCGTCACAGCAGCTCTGACCTCATACGACTTCTGCATGATCATGGATTTGTAGTGGTGCAGCGGTAGGCTTCCTGAAGAAATCTCTCCCTTATTCCCGGAGATATTCAGGCGTGGAATGACCACCTTGCTCTCTCCAGGTGTATTCCGTTGTCCATTTGTAGTGCAGACCTGGAGATCTAGGTTATCAAACCGACACTCCGTTCAAGACCCATGAATTGTTGAAGTACATTGACGTCATCTCCCATCAGTTTAGCTGCTGACTTCAGGAAGCGTCGCACCTCGTCATAGGATGCAACAAATCCATGATCATGCAGAAAGTCAGACTCTTCGCCGACGACACAGTTCTGTACCATACCACCCAGACACCTGACGATGCAGAATTGCTACAGCAGGATCTTGATCAGCTTTGTGGGTGGTCAAGCAAGTGGATGATGGCACTAAATCCAAAGAATTGCCAGGTCATAACTGTCTCCAGGAAGAAGACCAAGTATGTCCATCATTATTCCCTCAATGGAGAAATATTGGAGTCCCGTGTCAACTGCCAAATACCTTGGCATTACTCTCACTGCTGACCTCAACCTGCAAGAAGACAAACAACACCCTAGCCTTCTTAGAAAGAACCTGCGTGTCAACTCCACTCAGCTTAAGACTACTGCATACCAGGCTCTCGTTCGCCCTCTTCTTGAGTATGGGAGTGCTGTCTGGGATTCACACACCATCAGATGTCTAAACCAGTTGGAGATGGTCCAGAGACGAGCAGCGAGATATGTTCTCAACTGCTATCATCATTCATCTAGCGTCTCTGACATGCTAAGTCAACTTGGATGGACCTCCCTCCAGAAGAGAAGAGAGCATCAACGTCTCACCTTACTGTACAAGATGCACTACTCTCTGGTTGACTTTGACATCCACCACTACATCCAACCGGCAACAGTCTTAAGAACTACAAGAGCGTCTCGTCCTTACTGCTATTGTGTCATGCAGTCACGAACAGAGCAACATATTCACTCCTTCTTTCCTCGCACTGTTCAACGGTGGAACGCTCTACCTCTTGAGGTTGTCCTGGCTCCATCAGTGGAAGCCTTCCAGCGACAACTAAAGACAGGGAAAAGTAAATTCTGGCAACATTTTTACTGGCACTATGTATATATACACCTTTCACCTGCACACCTGCATGGGCATCCCTATGTCGCCAAACACATGCACTTATACATCTGCAAGAATCTTCGGCAGTGAAGGAGGCAGATTATCCTGAAGAAGAAGAAGAAGAAGAAGTCGTATGAGGTCAGAGCTGCCGTGACGGTGGTTCAGCTTGACCGCAAGTCCTAGTGTCGTCTGATTTCTGGTCGAGGTTACATGGCTCTGGATGGCTTGACTCAGACTAACTGCTTTCTTTGTAACTTTTCCATTTGATACCATTTGTACGGGCTTGTACTCTCAATGGTTCTGGCTTTGGTAAACATAGACAGATCATAGTTTGCACTGTTGTATTCAACATCCCTGGCCTCTGTACGTACCTGTCACACCACATCATCAATTCCACCACTATCATCTGCTTTAACCATCTTCAGTATGTTTCCGACAGTCTCTCTAAATCCAATGACTGAAGCATATGCACCATCAATGCGTATGATGACCCTGTCATTTCCTAGACATTTCATGAGTTTCGACAACATTGCCTTATTGCGCCCAAGATCACGACCACATTTGACGTACAATTCGTGAAGCCCAATAGAGTTCCAAATAATTGATATTCTACAAATATGCTAATTAGGCTTATTAGTACAATAATTACATATTAAGTCAATTGCATTACTTAAAAATAAAAATTGGTGTCATAAATGAATTCCTCGTCATAGAAAACCCTGGGAAAAGTCATATTATCCATGTTTTCTGGCTTCCTGGATTAAGATTAGCAACATTATTACATATTGCACATATATGCTAATTAGATTATTATGCTAATTAGGCTAATTATACTACATCTACATGGAATATCTTCTCATGAATTAATGATTAGTCTTTCATGGAATATCTTCTCAGGAAATAATGTGTAGTCTTTCAAAAGAAGATTTACAATGTTGCATTGCACCATTTTTAGGCTTTATAGATAACAATGACAATGAAGTCAATATATTGTACATATGCTAATTAGCTCATTATGCTAATTATTCTATTTAAGACAATTGCATTACTCAAAAATAAAAAAATGGTGTCATAAATGATTTCCTCGTCATAGAAAACCCTTGAAAAGTCGTATTATCCATGTTTTCAGGCTTCCTGGATTAAGATTTCCAACATTATTACATTCTGCACATATGCTAATTAGATGATTATGCTAATTAGGCTATTAAAAAAGTTGCTCAAGGTTGCCAAGCTGGCAACCAAGCTGAATTTACTGCAATACCCATCTAGAACACAAATCAACAAAAAAACCTTGTACTTAAAAGCTTTTCCAGGTATGAAAACTTCTACTGGACTTATGTCCTGACCGAGGAGGGTGGCGAGGGGATGCGTAGTCAATGTCTCTCATTGGCTACTGAAAATGCGTATGCGTACGCTGACTGCCGGGCTTACATGGACAATTTCCCGCCGTCGGCTGCTTTTATGCACAGACAGTCGGATACGCCTCGATATTCTGAAAACAACGAAGAGGTCTACGCAATATCGAATAAATAAATATGATCTTTTTACATTTATGAATAATATTTCAGGGGCATGGATTTATTATATACACAACTGACTAAAAAAAGGCACCTACATTTCTCAGATTTCAAAAGTGAGTTAGTTCTTGTACCGACAATCGACTGTAAGATGCCTATCACAAATGAACAAAAGTGACACATTTAGACGGGCAAGCCGTAGGAGGTCTCTACGCTGTATACATAACTATAGCCAACTATAGGCCTATCTAGTTCGCTAAAAGAAAATCGCAACACTCGTTCGCCAGCTTTTGTTCTGATGGAACCAGCACCTGTAAATATGCTCAAGGAAACGTTTGATGCAGACTTATCGAACAAACAATCCACTAGTATGCATACTGCTACATTCAACATTTCTGTGTGGACCTAAGTGTGAATTTAGCTAATATAATAGACATTGTGAATAAAATGGACAGCGCCTTGTTATTGAATCAACAAAGTGATGGACCCGGTTCGATTCTTCCTTTATCACATTCACAGGCCATTTCAAAATTTCTTGTTCAACCTGATATAGAAGGGGTACATTTCTTGTCTCCTCCATTTCTTTTGCTAATCCCTATAAAAAATAATATTTGTAAGTACTTGTATAGAGATATTTTGTTTGATGGTTACCTTAACGTATTATATCGGTACACACACGCGGATATTTTATACCATTTTCACGAGTTTTTAATATTTGTGCTTCATATTTGGCTTAAATGCACTTGATTACATGGGAGGAATTATATAGAGGCTCAACAATCGGTATCCTAGATAACCGATGAATACATTAACAATAAAGATAATATTTAGTATTAATTTTACACTTGTATTTATTTTGTTTTTGTATTTTATTTTATGATATATTGTGTCTTGTATTGATTTTCCTTTACGTTTTCTTAATTCACAATCTTCCATATATTGTCTTAGATAATCAAGTTGGAGGGCAATAATAACGTTATAATCTAGTTTTCTACTAAAAATAATTTTTACATGATTTTCTATCCCCCCCCCCCCAAGAAAAGTAAAATAAGACAATGATGTAGAGAAAGCAACTCCGTATCGTTTTCCTGCAAAGAGATTAATGATGATGAATATTTTCTCCGCCGGCTTAGACCCATCTTTGTATATGCATATGTCTTAGGCCTACCCCATTTATTATTTTGACTTTTGCTATACTTGTTATAAAGATGGCAATGACGAGTCCTTACTTATCACTATCTATATATATTGTTTGATTTTGATAACATGTACAATTTATTATGATTGTTTTCGTTTACGCTTGTTTATCCGTATCATAAAACATAATTGTACTGTATGTAAGAACTTGTTTAATCCTGTTAATGCCATAGAAACGCAGTATCCATGGCATCTAATATTGTAAAGATAATTTTGAAGAAGAAAAAGAGTGTATATGATTGTTTTCAATTTTTTTATTTAAATCACACAAGTATACACTATAATGTTGAAATAGAGCATATATTTTATTGGATTATAGAGAGAATTATTAGAAGTATAGACAATTATGGTTAGAATATAACCATTATTGAATCATACAGATAAGTATACACACTATGCTGAAACATAACGTGATGTATATTATTGGATATTAGAAAATAGTATATGCAATATATTGAAATATAATATACAATAATATTGAATCACACGCCTTGCTTTAATCATAAATGGACAATTTAATTTACGAATGTTAGTTTCCTTTAATATTACTTCGTTGCCTTTACCTTGCAACGAAAAGTTACTGTAACTATTCCGTTATGATTATGGTGGTATAATGTCATTTTGATTTTAGTGAATAAAACAATTTTTTGTAAATAAGCTCAGATTAAATATTTGTAATTTTGATCAAAAACATATTTGGTATTTTTATACGAACACTTTTGACTTAACACTTCCATTTTAAATCCACATCCCTACAGGATATTCAGATCAAATAATGACGTGTGTATTAATATAATTTGTTACTCTAACAGTATATTGACTAGCATGGCTTAAGCGCTTAAAACATACTTCAGTTACCCATGACTAGAAGGAGTATATAAATACTCTCCCTTTTCGGTGATTATAGTCTAGACACCTTCCCCAGATATGTGTTAGCATACTAAAGGTAGATGTCAGTTTCCCGATTACCAACTGATGCCGATTTGGCAATCGCCGCTTCATAAATGTCAGAAAACATGTTCAGCAACATATCAAAAAAAGTGCTGTGTAGGGGCCGGTACATCAATAAATCGTTTACTGTTTTTGTTTTCTTTCAACATTCGTTGTGTTTATTCAGTTCAATCTCAAAAGGTTTCACACAATTATATTACATGTTTTAAATCAGCATAATGAACAATGTAAAGACATGTACCGGTAAGTATTATATACATTGGAACCTCGCTACAAAGAGGCACCCGACACACCAAGGCAATTTTGCTGGCCTAATGAGACATCTGACCCTGCACGTCAACCTCAATTGTCCCAAGGTGCTCGCAATGACGAGGATCCCATGCATCAAGTGTTCACTTTAAAATTTAGTTAGATTATTGGTCTTGCGAATTTTACAAAGGTTGTTTTTTATTACTACTCTTGTGTGTTATTTCTATCCGTTTCCTAAGTTCTGAAATAAACAAATATGTCAATCTTAATTCTCTGAAATCATGTCATTTACTATTACGTAACATAATCATTGTATATGTTGACCAAAAGGCAACTGACATCAAATGATCTGTGTTACCAGTGAAATTCGATTTCTGAAGACTTGTGTCAAACATGTGATGAGAGCGAAGATATCTTTCATGCATATGTCACACGTAGTCATGTAACGACCCTTTTAAGAGATTTATGTTAGCTTATTTATTTATAGAAAATAATATCGCTAGTGATATTCGTTTGTCTCGCAATGTGGTCAATAAGGAATCTAAAAGATCTCGACGTTTCGTGCGCCGCTGCAACACTTCGTCAGGTGATAAAAACTAATGTAAGCAAGGGTGTTTTATACTCTACGGGAGGACCGGCGCGACGGTCAACAATTCGATCGATAATTGGAACAATAACGCACAAGGCCCATTGGCCGACGCACACGGTGCTCGACCAATCAGCAGGCCGCTGGTTCGGCTAATTATGCACAAGGCCTAATGGTCGACGCACACGGTGCTCGACCAATCAGCAGACCGCTGGTTCGGCTCACCTGCTGGGTGGAAGCAATAGCGAGCTCAACCAATCAATTGTATCCCAAGCATATAGGAAGCCTGGGTAACCGTTGAGACTCAGGGCACTGTGGACACGGGTCCGTTCTTTGCATGGCTGTTGTGGACTTGTCACTATGCGTGAAGCTCTGTCAAATAGACATTTCACTAGACCTCTCTTCACCGATATGGGATGGTGAGAGTCAAACGCTATGTACTGGTCTGTGTGGGTAGGCTTCCTATATGCTTGGGATAACCAGCATCAACCAGACTGGGACGGGGTTCAGTGCCTTTCCCAGGAACGGCATTGGTACACACGGAGGGTAAAAGAAGCTATCAATATCCGTCTCAATCCCAATAATTTCAACAGAGACAACGGGATCGATATCCCCGAATTTTGGATGCGTACGATACGCCGCCATGACACTCCCCGTCCAGCCGGCCAGCACCGGTCGATTCAAATCAGCAGACGGGCCGAGCCAGCGGCCCGTTGATTGGTTGAGCTCGCTATTGCTTCCGCCCAGCAGGCGAGCCGAACCAGCTGCCTGCTGATTGGTCGAGCACCGTGTGCGTCGGCCAATAGGCCTTGTGCGTTATTGTTCCAATTATCGATCGAATTATTGACCGTCGCGCCGGTCCTCCCGTAGAGTATAAAACACCCTTGCTTACATTAGTTTTTATCACCTGACGAAGTGTTCCCACATTTTAATCACACTTTACGAGTCGCTAAAACTCTCACATACTACGTTAAGTTTACAATGATCGTAGAAGGTATATCCAAATAAGTTTAAAACGAATTTTCGATCAATCGTCAAACCATTTCGTTCTGGAAACAGGCAGATCGTGCATTTAGGGTCTTTGGAAATTAGGGAATTTACCAGTAATGGAAGTCGCCGAATCAGCTTAATACAGTCAGTTACTTTTCAACCACGTATAGGATCCGATGGCAAAACTCAGCAATACATCGCCGTTGTGTCATTTCTTGTAATCTCCTGGATTATCATATGCGCCTTGATAATCACCGTGGTTGTATTTCATCGACGGCTTAGAAAGTGGACGTTGTCCAGAAACACAAGGTTTTACAGCAGGAGAAGCAGCAGCAGACAGGGAAACGGGAATGCGTCACCTCGGCCGCACGCCGTTGAGGAAGATGATGAGGATGATAATAAAGTCGGTGCAGCTATATTTTCACCTATGTGTCAAGGACAGGTCCCTAGTAGAGCACTTGATGGACACCTGAGCAACGATTCCAAGTCCCCTGCAGTTGATAAAGTACAAATCTCTACTTACAAAGTCTCGTTTGTTGACGGTGTACATCACGGGGCATGGCATCCACCGCGTTCTTCGACCGTGGGACGTACCGAAGTCGTCACATCGAGTTTCGAGTGCGGCGATGAGGAGCCTGGTGTAGGCCTTAATATGAGAAAGATCCCAGCATGTGAGTGTGGTAAAGATGGCTATCTCGTACCTGGGTTAAGTTTGAGAGAATCTACACCCGAGGCATATATTGTGTTAAACCGTTGGCATCACTTTTGTATCCATTAAAAAAAAAAAAAAATCTCTTTACTTTATTCATTAGTTAAATACGCCATTATCGTTCATTATTTTATTTTTGGTAAGATCTTTGCATAGTTTAGCTCTGACGTACACTTTGAAATCAACAGTTTTTGTTTTAAATTCCAACGTGTCCAATTAAAAAAAAAAAAATGATCTAAATTTTCTTCAACGGCCTTTCTGAAAGCTTTTTTTTTAGCCGATAGCAGGCGCATCATGTTTTTTTTTAATCGCGTTCAAATTCCATCTAAAAGTTATCAAACGTGAATCAAGGCGTTGAATAAAAGCCTATAGCAAGAACTTGAAATTGGTACTATAATCGTGTAGGTTATCGAATATGTATCATGGGAAATGGATAGTTGCCATCGTAAAAGCTGAATATCAAAAAGCATGATAAATCTTTTTTTTTCTCACTTCGGAAGAAGAATAGACAAATATGTAATAAGTAAAGGGGTTACTAGATGAAGTGAGACATTGATGTGTTAACTTGCTATCAAATCATTTGGGGTTTCTCAGTATATGTGATGTACAATGTGCATTCAAACAAGAAATACCCCCTATTTGTAGAAATAATATAACAAAACATGTTTAAGCCATATAATCTTTTACGCGCGAGAAGGAGGATATATGTGTAAGCCATTTATACAAAAGGTTGTGTTTTCGAATGGTGTTAAAAAAATATGTTTCGTTCTACTAAATTTCGCAAATATGTCCCGCAAAATCTACGTCTTAAAATAATAAATACCTTTAGAATGAGTAAATTATGGTAATAATTATGTTGAAGCCCGCCAAGAAACTCATCGATTATTGTTGAATACAGTTTGAGTTTTACGTTTGAGAATTGCTTAATTTTCTGTTACTACGTTTTTGAACAACACAAAAGGTAGACATTAAACATTACATTCGTCTGTATAATTCTGCTACAGGCATGACAGGTATACATAGACACGTGAAAATATGTTGCCAAAAAAGCTTGGTCCAAATGGGGGAATGGAAACAAATCAGGCTTCTAGTTATCTCTGAATCGAAGAGCTAGTCAGGAACAATACTTTCAATTTCTGATTGCATATCAGGAGTTATTGATGTCATTTGGCTACTGTCATATTCTCTCACATGGCATTTTAGAGAATAATTAAACATTTTGTAACTTTAAAGATAAAACAGATTACTATGAAAAAAATTTCAATGAATTAAAATGTAATATAAAGTCCACCTGGAAAGAAGTAAATAGTCTCTTAAATTTTAAAAAGAAGAAAAAAAATAAAATTGATTCAATTGTAGTTAACAATGATATTACAACACGGAATGAAGATATGGATAATTTTTAATATTTTTTTTTTGTTAACATTGGTAAGAATTTACAGGATTTACCAGGTCTGGTCATGCGATGGCATTGTGGAAGAAACGTTGTGGATTCGATCAGAAAAGGTTGATCATCTAGCATATAAGTATTGGTGTGTACTGCAAGGTTCTGGAATCATCAAAATGATAAGAAATTTGGCCCAGTCTTTGTAAAGTTACAAGCACTGTACACAGAAAGATGTATATGGGACTACGCGACCACGTGCGCGATATCTATTTGGTCCCAATAGATATAATAATTTACCAAATATATCAATTAGTAGGCGGTTTCCCGGCAAAATTTGTATCATCACGTATTAGTCAAAACATATTCTTTTACATGATTGGTAATGAGAGCTTCCATTCCAAATATACACTCAGTTTTTTTCAAGCCTGTAACTAAACATGAAATAATAACCATAGTCGATGATATGAAAAATAATTCAAGTGCAGGGATTGATAATATTAATATAAAAGTAGTGAAATATGCTATTCATCTAATAAGTGAACCGCTTAGTGTAATATTTAATAAACGTATATCAAATGGCATCTTCCCTTTAAAAATGAAAATTGCCAGAGTAACTCCAATTTTTAAAAAAGGTGATCGTAAAGATGTTAACAATTACAGACCAATCTCAGTCCTAACAATATTTTCCACAATTTTAGAAAAATGAATTTATATTAGACTTATACATTTTATTGAAAGATATAATATCTTTTTTTATTGATACTTAACCAATTTGGATTTAGACGGGGACATACTACAACTACAGCAATACTAGATCTAATTAATAGCTTAAATAAAGCAATTAACAATAAGGAATACGCTCTTACTATACTCATTGATGTAACTAAGGCCTTTGATCTTATAAATCATTCCATTTTATTACAAAAATTGAAATATTACGGTATAAGGGACACACCTTTAGAGCTTTTATCAAGTTATTTATCTGGTCGTAGACAATTAACAATTATTAATGGAGCCGAATCCCACGTTAAAACAATGGGTTGCGAAATTCCTCAAGGATCTAATCATGGCCCCCCCCCCCTTTTTGTGATTTATATTATATACATGCCATGTTCAACTCAGAATTTGCGTTACATTTTATTTGCAGACGATACCAGTGTTTTCGGTAAAGGTCGTGATCCTACAACTTTATTTCAATTCATAAATACTCAATTAAGCAATTTAAGTAAGTTGATGAAATCCAATGAGTTAATATTAAATACTAATAAAACTAATTATATTATGCTTGGAACTAAAACCAAAATGCCAATGAATTTAAATTTGTTCTATTGAAATAAAAAGATAACCCGGGTATAAAGTACAACATTTAGAACCACCATATAAATCATCTTTGTAATACTTTATCTAAAAATATTGGTGCCTTATTCAGATTGAATTTCTTACCTCAGACTGTTTTGAAAATGTTATATCATGCCATCATTTCTTCCCATTGAAATTATTGTAATATTGTTTGGGTTTTCACTTCTAAAAGAAATATTGAACGAATTGATAAATTACAGAAACGTGGGGTTCGCCTTATTACACACTCTGCTTATCTGTCTCACACTCTACCATTATTCCAAAAAAAAATGCAAGTCCTACCTATCCATGATTTATTAACCTTAAATAATGCAATTTTCATGTTTCATCTGTCTAATAAACTTTTTCCAAAGATTTATGATGATTATTTTACTTTGAATTGTTCCATTCATAATTACAATACTAGAAATGCTCAAAATATCCACCTTCCTTTAAACCGCATATCAACAACTCAAAATTCAGTTTGTTTTACAATGGACCAATTATTTGGATTAACCTCCCAACTAATCTCAAGAATAGATCGTAAAACAGTTCAAACGATTCGTAAAACAACACTTACTGAACTCATAAATGATGAATATTTTGTTGTTTCCTATCTTTTCTTCCTTATCAATTTTTTGTTTTTTTGTTTTGTTTTTTGTTTTGATGTTTTTTTAATGTTTTTGTTATGTTTTTTTTCTGGTATATTTTTGAGATTTTCTTACAATGTATTTTTTAGTCCGTTATGTGTATACTTGTTAAGGGGTCAATTTGAATAAGCCCATTAGTGCTTTTTTTATGATCCCGCCACTATTATTAATATGTATATGTTATTGATTTGTATTTTTTTTTTAAAGTGGACATAAATTGAATTGAAAATTGAATGAATAGAGATATTAAGAGAAGGCAGATGGGGCATTAAAACAGATGTTGTAACGAGGAAACGGTGAAGGTGTGTTACACCCACAAATGTAATAACGCCCACAAATGTAACAACGCCCACAAATGTAATAACACTTTACCCACAAATGTAATAACACCCACAAATGTAATAACACTTTACCCACAAATGTAATAATTTCACCCACAAATGTAATAATTTTGAATCACCCACAAATGTAATAATGACTTTACCCACAAATGTAATAAATTTGAAGGGATATTTTGTCGAATTTGTTCAAAACTAAAACCCTGTAATAAAGCATGGGTATAGCGCGCAGTCTTTACTCCAGACCCGGTTATTTCAAAATTTAAATAATCTTCAAAACTAAGACCCCATAATCCTTTTCCTGTGGAATAACATGACAATCGAGCGTAGTCTTTCCTCCAGACCCGGTCATTTCAAAAATAAAAACAATAAAAAACAAAACCAAAAAAATCAAATCTAAGACCCAACAATCCTCCAAACTAAGACCCTGTAATAAAGCATGGGTTTAGAGCGTTGTCTTTACTCCACACCCGGTTATTTCAAAAATAAAACAAAACAAAACAAAAACCTTTTAAACTAAGACCCCTCCATCTTCCAAATTAAGACCCGGTAATAAAGCATGGGTTTAGAGCGTAGTCTTTACTCCAGACCCGTTTATTTTTTTTTTAATCTTCAAAACTAAGACCCCATCATCTTAGTCATGTGGAATAACATGAGTATTGAACGTAGTCTTTCCTCCAGACACGGTCATTTCAAAAATAAAAAAACAATAAAAACAAAACAAAAAATTCAAATCTAAGACCCAACAATCCTCCAAACTAAGACCCTGTAATAAAGCATGGGTTTAGAGCGTTGTCTCTACTCATCACCCGGTTATTTCAAAAATAAAAC
This sequence comes from Mesocentrotus franciscanus, assembly GCA_037976565.1. Classification (NCBI taxonomy): domain Eukaryota; kingdom Metazoa; phylum Echinodermata; class Echinoidea; order Camarodonta; family Strongylocentrotidae; genus Mesocentrotus; species Mesocentrotus franciscanus. Next base: position 21,078,628 of record CP137678.1, read on the forward strand.
AAAACAAAACAAAAACCTTTTAAACTAAGACACCTCCATCTTCCAAATTAAGACCCAGTAATAAAGCATGGGTTTAGAGCGTAGTCTTTACTCCAGACCCGTTTAATTTTTTGTTAATCTTCAAAACTAAGACCCCATCATCTTATTCATGTGAAATAACATGAGTATTGAACGTAGTCTTTCCTCTAGACTCGGTTATTTCAAAAACAAAACAAAACAAAAACAAAAACTTTAAAATTAAGACCCACCATCTTCCAAACTAAGATCCTGTAATAAAGCATGGGTTTAGAGCATAGTTGTTCTTCCAGACCCGGTCATTTAAAAAAATGATATAATATATACAATATTTAAATACATTTAAGGTCACTTATTCGATTACTTTTTTTCTACGAACATTGAATTCCAGGATATTTGTGGGCGTTAGAATTTTACATATTAACAAATCGTCGACGGTCAACGAACCATCGAATCGGTCCCTCCTCTGTGTGTTATATATATGGACCATTTTGACTGATTTGTCAGTTCGTGTGACCGCCGACCAATCATTTATTTGTGACGTGTTGTATCCACATATGTTATAATGTAATTTATTTTTAAATGAAAAAAAAAAGAGGAATAAAATGGTGGGACTTAGTTTCGAAGATTTGTTTAAAGCTCATATTCTAGGACAATAGATGTCCATTAATTTGGTACCTACGGCAAGCCTATGTTATTTCGAAGTTGTTCATTTTCATTGCATATCACAAAAATTTTCTAGCTACTGGATATCCTCAATTGAAATGTCGAAATATAGCCTCCTCTCTTTGCCTAGAAAGTCAGTCACGGAGCTGGTCCACTATTTGTGACGTCACGCCCGGGACGAGTATATTCACGTACCCGGATGTTCCATAGAAAAACATGGGCAGAGAGATACGAATTTCTGCTATTTAGTTTCAAAGTTTAGTTTCATAACTCTATGTAGAATTCTTCACCTTCCCTAATATTTCATAGTACTAATATCAATTCCCTTTTTCAGAATTATGACATAAACAAGCCAACGATGCGCTATTAGTCGATATTTTCACCATGTGATTTTGTTTGAGTGTGTTGAATTTGGTGAGATTGTTTTCGTATGCTCGGTAAAGTAGATACGGTCGTTTGGCTTCGTTCGAGTCTTTCTCGCGTTCGGTCTAGCTCGCTTTATACATATACACTTTCGATTCACGTACGGTACATTATATAATTATATCAATTGATAATGGCTGGAGAGTTTGACCAGAACGAATTTTGTATGGATTTTGAAGAGTTTATGGAGAAAGATGATGAAAGTCATGAAGGAAAAAGGGACGATATAGTGCAGACGAGGATGATGGAAGTTGGGAGGACGCAGGTACAAGTGGGGGAGAAGACGATAGAGAAGTCGGAGAGCAAGGAGATGTCGACGTTCCTGCAGCCGGGGCCGGGGAGTAGCGGCAGTAGCACGAAGATTTCTGTCTCTTTCGTTCGTTAGCCTCTGATTTGGGTAGGGTCGGCTCCTCTCTTTAGAGACAGAAGCCGACCATAGTGACTGCATTGCAAACTACTGCTCGCGTCCGAGCAGTAAACTTATGCCCAAAATACTACATTTTACCCGATGCATATCCGATGCATTTATTATTGTAAATAGGCCTAGGCTAAACTACATCGGTTCCACTTACCAGATTGACTGTATGATGCGTTTAAGGGTCTTTTTCCGGATTTTCATCACCGAAATTGAGCTCCATGTTGAAATTCTTGCAGCCGTATTTTAAACTGTTACTGCGCATGGAGGAAGATGACGTCATCCATTGACAGTAACAGTTTAAAATACGCCTGCAAGAATTTCACCACGGAGCTCAGTTTCGGCGATGTACGTTCAACAAGCCGCCTAGAGCAGCGGCCGTATCACTTGCGGATGAATATCGTTCATAGACGTCGTCCGCTAAATAGAGGAAGCTTGATCTCGTTCAAGTGTGATATATATATATTTAAAACAAATATTAACTGGTTCTGTATCCTTTTTTGAGGCAGTCAAACACATCCATGATAACTACAGTCACAGTTCTAGGCCTATTCGTTTCACAAAACTGCTCCTGTACCTTATCTGATGACAAGATAATATGTACACCCGCCTTTATATTCTACCTGCATATGATTTAACCTTATTTTCCAAGCAGTAAACCCGTCTTAAAACTCTACCAAAAGGATAATGTGAGGATATAAAGAAATCAGCAACTGGAAAACGTTGCTTAGTTATTCTTCATTCAAATAAAAACAGAAAATCTATCAAATAAACTCGTTAACAAGAAAATTCTAAGTTCTAACAGGATAGCATTTACGTGGGCATATCATTGGTATTCACTCTCACTCAGCCCATGATCCCCGGTCGTGACGTCAAGAATAGAGGACCCGGCAATTCCGTGCATTTCCGGGTTTCCGACTTCGAGATTTTGGTGGAGTTTACTCGCATAAATTAACTATTCTGAACTTGTTTTGTCGGTTAAACGCCATTTAGTGTTATTCTGGGGGTTAAAAGCTTTCTATTGATGTGATTATCTCAATATTTGGGATTATCCTAGAATTTCACCTTTAAATTTCTTTTTCTTTTGAAATTACCGGGTCTGGAGGAAAGACTACGCTCTATACCCAACTAGGCGTTGTGGCGTGCGCCTGTAATCCAGCTAACAGTGGAAGTTACAAACTGATTCAGCCGAGGACGCAGGTTCGAAACTGAGTCACGTCTTTCGGACGGTGACGTTAAAGGTCGGTCCCAGACGTCAATAATCATATCTGATTGATACACGTCTGTAAAAACCCAATACACACACACACAGTTATTCCACAGGAAAAGGATGGGGAGGTCTTAGTTTGAAGATTTTTTTTTTTTTAATAACCGAGTCTGAAGTAAAGACTACGCTCTAATCCCATACTTTATTACCGGGTCTTAATTTGGAGGATTGTTGGGTCTTAGATTTGAATTTTTGTTTTGTTTTTTATTGTTTTTTTATTTTTGAAATGTCCGGGTCTGGAGGAAAGACTACGCTCGATTGTTATGTTGTTCCACAGGAAAATGATTATGGGGTCTGTTTTTTAAATTTTTGAAATAACCGGGTCTGGAGTAGAGACTGCGCGCTTTACCCATGCTTTATTACAGGGTTTTAGTTTTGAACAAATTCTACAAAATATCCCTTCAAATTTATTACATTTGTGGGTAAAGTCATTATTACATTTGTGGGTGATTCAAAATTATTACATTTGTGGGTAAAGTGGTTATTACATTTGTGGGTGAAATTATTACATTTGTGGGTAAAGTGTTATTACATTTGTGGGTGTTATTACATTTGTGGGTAAAGTGTTATTACATTTGTGGGCGTTGTTACATTTGTGGGCGTTATTACATTTGTGGGTGTAACAACCACTTACCAAAATTATTACATTTGTGGGTAAAGTGGTTATTACATTTGTGGGTGAAATTATTACATTTGTGGGTAAAGTGTTATTACATTTGTGGGTGTTATTACATTTGTGGGTAAAGTGTTATTACATTTGTGGGCGTTGTTACATTTGTGGGCGTTATTACATTTGTGGGTGTAACAAGGTGAAGTAGGTAAATGTCATTTAAAGGCCATTTACCACCGAGTGGATAGCATTCCTTTGCCACGTTTGCAGAACTTTGTCCGTTTGGTTTGCTTATTTTATAAAACAACAATCAAACAATAACTACATCAAATTACCTCTACATTTTTATCTAAACAGATCATATATGTCCTAGCAACGAATCCTCTATTTTGCAATGATCATTTGCGTCTTATATCCAATTAACGTTTTATATATCTTAATCCTTAACAATATGCAAATGTTAAAACAAGATTCGAATCCAATAAAAGAAATCAGTACTCCTTACCCTTTCAGAATGGAATATGTTTTGTTGTCAATCCGACTGTCGCAGGAAACCCAATATCATAATGTATTTGTTTTTTCCTTGACCTCCCTTCTTTTCACTTAACGTAATTTAAAATATATGGGACTGCAAGGCCTTCTTGCCTTAAATCACTTTTCGAGTAACACACAACGTGTCATGAGTTCATGACTTTGTTCAAGTTCTCTTAATTTTCTCGAGGCGAAAGGGGAAGCCTAAGACTTAAAGATATACTCCACTAGAAGCACCTTCTTAAAATACCCTCTCATGTGCCGTCTCAGTTCAGCTGTAGCAGTGTGGTCCCGTATCTTGCTGCTTCCCTCTCTACACTGTTAGTTCTCGCATCGAGTCATCTGTCTGCGAAGTGGGAATTAAGTAAAATGTCATGCACTATTAGCAAGTTGACCAAGAGATGGCGCTGTGCAATAAACAGTACCATAGGTCAGAAAATGCATCGGTTCCGTATCGCTTTCAAACTATGATAAATACATTGATATTATCAAATTTGAAGAGAAAAAGGGGCAATTTGAAAACGGTAACCCCCGTTAAAATTATCGAAATGCCAACCTAAAAGAGTAACAATCAAGGCCAGCACTGTTAATTGGTTATAGCTTTTTAGAGCTGATGATGTGTATTTTCTTTGCTGACTTTAAATTACCAGTTTATTCATAATTTCATAACGGAGTATGACTAAAAGGAATTAGCATTAATACATTTATACTTGAGATACAAAACACAACTAGAATGATGAAGAGTACTTCAAAAGAGAGGGTCTACTTTAATATGTGATTTTAACCAAGGCAGCCTATTAAAAGAGTTGCGACTTTTGTCTTTATTTCTTTGTTCACTCATGCATGTTTTCCTTTGTTCTACATATATATTGTATTATCTTTTAAACAATTACATTAGTAATGCAGTGTGTAAGTTTTTTTTGTTTTTTGTTTGGGGGGGGGGGCTGCTCCACCAGTTTCAATTTATTTTATAACAGTACCTTTAATGTTTGAAACTGCACTTGATGTTCACATTTATTAACTTCAGTTTCGTATCAAGTAGTCAGTACTTAAGTCATAACGATTGTGGTTAATGCAAACATAATATTCATCACGTAGTCAATAATCCCTTTTTTAGTGACGACCAAAGTCTGCCTCCGAAATAACACCTTCGATTTCTTGCCTGCATTACCTCACTGTAGAAGTCATCGCTGAATCCCATACTTCAACAACGAGGATATATCTGCATAAACAATTCATATGACTTAACTATTGTGTCTAGTTTTGAAAGTGCAACCACCTGACTTAAGAAAAGGTATTGCGGAGCCTACGTTACAGAATGTTCGGATTTCTTCTTTTCATAATTGCCCTAAGTCTAAGTGTTAATGGTATTTTAGGTGATGAAAACGCCACATTTACTGCAGAAGAAGTTGATGAGAGATCTGCTAGAGGTAAATATCATATTTTTCAAGTCAATATCAGCTACCTAAATTCCAAAGGTTATATTATACATTTGCCGGCAATATGCTATTTTACGGCACGACACTCTACAATAGTGGCTTATATTGTATTATGTTTACTAAAACATGATATGAAGTTTATAAAATGTATTTCATAGTTTGCTTTCATCAAATTTCTGGAGTTGAATCTTCAAACAAAATCAAAAGAATCAGTGAACAATTATTATTCTAGGCTACATAGGATCAGTGGAAAATATAAATGTAAAATAAACTACGTTAATTTTAAAAAAAAATCGTAGGCTCTTAATGGATGATATTTGCTTTTAACCTGCATTGTAGAAATGTTAACAATGCTATACAATAGAAATAAATATTACAATTTATGTTTTGCAAATATAACTGTAACTATTATATTTTTTTCCACCGCCCATATTTTCTTCTTAGCAGCTAACAAACTTAAAGAATCTATAAATGTGACATATGTAATTGTGCATGAATATTTAATATAAAAACTTAACTTACAAATGATTATATCACGAAATAGAGTGTATCATATTCTGAAGTAATGAAGTACTAATCAAATAATTGCCTTACGTATTACTAGTTTCAAAGAGATAAATACCCTTTTCCCGGTTACAGATGGTGAGTACATCGGTTGTTTATCTCAGGGATGCTTACACTTCGACTACGTCGTCAATATTTCAGAGTCCATCACACCCGACTCCTGCACAGCAACATGTAAAGAAAATGGATTTAGAGTGGCAGGTGTTTACAATCGCTCTAAATGTTCTTGCTCCTGTGAACAGACCTGTATGAACAACAAACTTAATGACAAGAGCTGTGGCTTGCCCTGCAAACGGGACTTGACAAGATTTTGTGGCGGTTATACTGCAGTGAGTGTGTATACCGGTAAAGCATCATGGTCCTAAAAGTTTGCTTTGAGTCATCTGTGTATTAAATGACTTGTTCAGGATAAACGCATATCATAAAATTAAAAATATAAACTGTTAGTAATTTAAAGCAGAACCCCTATATCTCCCATATTCAATTTATTTGCTGATAACGAATCTTAACAATTATTTGGATGGTTGTATACAACTTTTAAGAGATGATAATCCTTTCTCGGTTATGTATATCACCCCTTTATTCTGATCCTGTATTTCAATTTATAGGATTCCATCATGTAACAACATTTATCACTTCAAGTATTTGATACAAGATAACAGTGTCTCGTACACTTTCAATCATGTCTATACTCTCCTATTCAATATGAATGTATACTATTAGAATAGTAATACGAGTTGGTTATGAATGTCTGATTTGGGTTTGGAGATACATTGATTCTCAACAAATACCGATATGATTACAGCCATATTTGTGCTTAGAACCTCATGATTTTGTAAAAAGTGTTTTGATGACACTATTAACATAGCATTGAGAAATTGTTAGTTCACCTTTCAGTCACGTTATCTTTCTGAATGTATTTAATTTCCACTGACACTATATCATCCGATAAGTGTACGGTATGTGCGTGTTATTATAATTAAACAAGAAAGCGTGATTACCGTGATATGATATGGTTTCTTGTTTGCACTCCAGTTCACCTTTCTGTAACACCAAGCATCAAATACTGTGACACAGGAAAAAAAAAAGATAATAGAACATCCTATGGTAAGTGAGAATGAGTGGTAACCATTCATTTCTTTTGAACAATTGAACTCGTGGTATAAGTATTTTTGCTGAGACAAACATATTTTCGCGGTCCAATTCTATTTCGAGATGTTGAACAAAATATGAAAATACGTTATGTCTCGCAAGGCTCATTATTTAGAAAGATAAAAATAAAGCTAATTTCAGGCCTGTTATCTTTGAGGTCGAATTGTCAAAAACAATTTATTAAAATTGATCAGTGTACACATTTCCAGTCGCCTCATGCACTGACATTTCCAAAAAGCTGAATTTTTATTTTTAAAAAAATGTACAAAAAAGCATTTAAAAATCAGTTCGGTTCCAAAAGGTACTACATCCAATTTAAGTTAAAAAAGGTTCTACATCTACACAAATTATAAAAAACATAGATTTATGAACAAAATTGGTGAAGACTTATATTTGTTTAAAGAGTGGTTTCATACTTGTATCATACAATTATATTATCAGCCAAAGTATCATTCCAAATTGACATTGCTAATTCCGATAGTTAAAAAAAAAAAATTAAAAATATCTTGTTTTTTGAACGTCGAACCTCTCGGAACCAATCTCTTCATATATTTTCCTTCATACTCCACATCCATGAAGACAATAAATGTGTGTGACTTGGCTAGAGTGACACGTGCGAGGTTCTCCCAAAAGAAAAAAGAGCCCCCTTCCCCCAACCAAGGGTCGAGCTGGAAACTCGCTACTTGCTGTGGGAACTCTCCCTTCTTTAAATTGGTACATCTAAATAAATAACAGTAATCACACATTAAAAAAAACACACACACACACATGTCACACTGTTGTATACATTGTGAGGTGTGTGATGATGCGGTTTATTTGTCCGATCGACCCCGACACTTCCCCCATACACACATAACGCCATTGATATAATAAATTGTGTCTACTGTCTATTAATTGCTGCCCTCTCATGCTCATTCAAGTCCATACAAATCATAGAGATATATATACTAACGCTAGAGGGCATACTCGCTCAAATTGCTGTGCCGACCTGGAGCGTTGGCCGCCATTACTAAGGAGGGCAGAAAAAACGAACGACCCAACAAGATACTGTGCACAACATACGGGGAAAATCTACCTATCCTTCTATATTCTATCTATCTATCCATGTATTTATGTGTCTAGCTATCTACGTATACATCGCTATCCTAAATATATAAGTATCAATCTGTTTATAATAGCCATAAACATAAAAATGAATATATTACCTTTAAAGCGTTTTAAATCAATAAACCCTGGCTCTCATGTTCCTGTCAGTCCCAATAACTGAATTAGAAAGACATTGGCCCTGTTGCATAAAACTTTGTTTGATATCATGATATAAAAATCAAACACAAGTCCCAAATGCTTGATTCTGATTGGTTGAAGGTCAAGTAATATTTGATGTCATAATATCAAAGTTTATGTAACGCACAGTAACGGCGCCATTGTGTGACGTTCTGCTAGGTCTCATTCTGACTTTAAATTATTCAAAAATATTTCTTTACTCGTACAAAATAAAAATAAACATTTTCTTTGCATGAAATCACGAACTGAACATTATATCGTTTACATACAGGAGAAAGAGAAGTGGTCTGAGAATGGAGCCTTGAGAAACACCACATTTAATCGGTAAAGGACTAGAGTAAGTACCATCAAATTGTCTGTTCGACAAGTAGTTTTTAAACCAGGAGACAGTTTTCTCTCGAATTCCATATGCATCAATTTTTCAAATCAATATAGCATGGTTGAGCGTTTTACGTAAATCCAACAATATTCCTATTACGTGTTCCTTATTTGCCATTGCACTGGAAATTTTGTCGTGTATTTGTAAAAGAATTAAATCCGTCGATTATTTTTTATTTACATAACCTGCATTGGTTTGAATTCAACTAATTTTGTTGAGTTAGAAAAATCATGTAACCTTTTGGACACTATTTTTCAATATTTGTTGATATACCGTACAGAGTATAGATATTGGGCGATTATCACTTATTTTATGTGGATTGTCCTTATAAATATAAATTACTTTCGCTATTTTAAAGAGATCTGGACTTACTCCTGTTGAAATCAATAAACGTTGATATACGAACTAATGGGGATATAATGGAGTATATAATAAATTTACAACTGCTACCGTTTACATTACCAAACATCACCAAACATCACGCGGACACTTACAAATATCACACACTGGCTAGTAGTGTTTCTGGCTGGGCAAAAGATCGCGATCAGGCCCCGGTTTGGCATCTTTTCACCTTTTTGGTTGCAAGTGTAAATTGCCCTATTAATTTGTTTAGGAAGCGTAGTGCTAATCCTATCATGATCCTGTACTTTACTAGAGTTTTGTGAATTTTGTATATTGATTATTTCTGTTGAGTTTGTTGGGTAAAAGAATAAAGATTTATCAACGAAACCTGAAAGAAAATGTGTAAAATAACGCGTATAACGGTTGGTACAACGCGTATCCCATCAATGTTGCTATAATAATAGAGTCTTATATATTTTAATTATCTTTTGTTGTTTGAAGCGTGGTTTGGTATAACGTTTATACAAGTCACTGCCCATTTGGTTGGTATAACGCTTTTACCAGTGAGTGCTCAGTTAATAGATGTAGCATTTATCATTTCCCATCAATGTTGCTATAATAAGAGTCATATGTATTGTAATTTTCTCTTGTTTTTTGAATTTCTGAAATTATCATGTCCTATATGCTATGCATATTTTTCAATATTAAATGTCTTGCCTTACAAATTGGAATAAAATTACCCACAAAAAATGGTTGAAGGCCTGTTTTATTATATGTGGCTTTTGTAATGCACACACAATTCATGTGTAACATTATATATTAATGATTTTGCAATTCATGAACTATTTTAAGATTAGGCAAAACCATCACTAAAAGTTGAACGATAAATATCTTATTGATGCTGGCTACGGTTACTGTTCACATAAGCCTTGAAGAAAAGTAAAAGAGAAACCCAGAACCTGAAAACTAAACAATTTTGGTGTAAATTTGGATTTCTGCTGTCCGGATTGAAATCATTTATTGTTGTTTATAGATTCTCATTAAAAAGATACAGCTGTGTATTGGGCGGTCTATTATATTTAACAAATAATTATATTTTTACCAACTGGGGGTTCTCAATATTTATGGATAATACTTCACTTTCTTCCCATTTTTTTCCAGATGGAAAAAAGAAGAACTTTTGTTATTTTTTAACGATTTGAAATGTACATATATAAGTTTTACACAGAAAATATATTCAATTTTTACGAAATATGAAGAAGTACAGGTGAATCATATTGCATACAATAATCAAATTGATTATTTTACTTTCTTCAAGTTTGATATCATACCGGAGTTTGAAATTTAGATGTTCTTAAACATGGGGTGCAACACCACCTCTTCGTCTTCCCTCACAATCAACCGTAACCATATGGTATCCCTGTGTATTAAACAAGGGGGAGGGGAATTGAATGAAGCCATGTTTTGCTGATACCGATAACTGCGAATTGTAAGGGTTTGAATTTACACAGAAGATTCTCCAAATAGTAAAAAATTATGTTATGACTTTTAGAATCAATATGAAGCAAACTATTAAAAAAAGAACCATTGAAGGTGAAGACATATCGTAAACTCCAGTCGTTGTATAATATTTACTTTTAGTTTTGCGCTCATTCTTTACTCAAATCTGTACTTAATTCTAAATAAATTGGACAGTTAAAATTTGAATCCATGTTAATATTCATTTACAGCGTTTTCATGTAATACATACACTGTGTTCACGCAGAGCGGGACTGTTTGTAGGAATGTTGATGTTTGTGTGCTAGTGTAGGCAAAAGAGTGGGTGTGTGTGCGTGTGTCGGTGATTGTGATAAGGTGTAAAAGGGTGTGCGTAGATGTATATATATATATATATATGTGCGAAAAAAATAAGTGCAAATAAAACAGAGTATCACAGATTATAGGTAAACTTGGCTGGCGCCCATACCATGATTATTTATAATAATATATATAAATAAATAATATGGTTTGATACAATGTTTCATATGTCTATACATAAAAAGAAATTATACGAAATTAAACAAATATAATGAATGCATAATTAACATTAGATTGATACAATATTTCATATGTATATAGTTTTATACAGAAAATATACGAAATTAAACACAAATATTGAATGCATAATTAACATACATTAGATGCAGGAGGGCTACAGCATAAGCAAAGTAGCTTGACGTGCCCGCAGCCTTCAACTTATTACGGACAAACATTTCCCGTGAAATATATGTCTTAAAATAATAAATACCTTTAGAATTATTAAATTATGGTAATAGACTACCCACAGATTATATTGAAGCCCGCAGAGAAACTCATCGATTATTGCTGAATAGAGTTAGAGTTTTACGTTTGAGAATTGACTATTTTTATGTTACTACGTTTTTGAACAACACAAAAAGTAGACATTAACAACTAAATTCGTCTATATTATTCTGCTACATGCATGACAAGTATACATGGAAACGTGAAATATTTTGCCAAAAAAGCTTAGTCCTATTAAAAGGGGGAATAAAAACAAATCAGGCTTCTAGTTATCTCTGAATCGGAGAACTATTCAGGAAAAATACTTTCAGTTTCTGATTGCATATCAGGAGTGACTAATGTCATTTGGCTACTGTCATATTCTTTCACATGGCACTTAAGGAAAAATTACTTTGACTCGTGTGTGTTGTGTTAGAACAATTAATAAAAACTTGATCAACAGGAGTGGGAGCAAAAAAAATCTTAATGAACACAAATTCTGGTTGGAGATATTTTAATTTCCATCAATTAATTTTGATAAAATGTAGTGTCAATGGATAAAACATCGGATGTAAACATAATTATCCTGCTGTTTTTCGTAATTTTAAGTGATAGGTCAGACATATGATTTGTCATGTGCTCTGTAATCTGTTTATATCCTAGTTAAAGGTAACAGAAAGAGGAAAAAAATACCTCTTACCACATTATCGACTAAATTCGCATAAATATGACGACGAATTTCGGTGGCTTAAAAACCGTAAATGAATATGTTTTTAATGGTTGGACGACATGTGATTATTGTATATGCTTCTGTTGTGTTAATGTACCAGGTGCCACTTAGACAAAAGAAACAACATATGTTATTATATACACTGTGTGTTGACAATTAGTGTAATGTAACTTTTGCTATGTTCACAAATAGTATGTATCAGTTGATAACCAAAACGTTTATAAAAAAAGGAAACATTTCGTTCAAAATGTTTAGTTAGGACCAATAAAATAATTTGAAATTAGAAGAACTCAAACTGTTAGGATATTCACATGTGCTTTTATATTAATCTTGTATGTGGGTACACTAAGATCATACAATTTATTTTTAAAATCCGATGTTGTCCATTTAAAAGATAGTGTAGATTCCTTTTTATTCGTGAAGAGTCCCAGTACAATTCACCTTAGAACAATGTTCGAAAATGACATTAATATCACTATTTGCAAACAAGAAATAATGTCATAGAAAAAGTTACTGGGATTATTAATTGACAATTGGGTATATTCAAGGATCTTAACACGTATGAGACGAGAGTGTAATAACACTATAAAGAGGGCATTGCGAATACAAAAAGAGAGAGAAAGAGGGGGGAAGAGAGAGAGAGAGAGAGATCGGAAGGAAGGAGAGAAAAAAGAGAGAGGGAGGGAAGAAAAGACAAATAGTCCATATAATGGAAGTCGTATCAACATTAAATTAAGAAGATGATTTTGTTTACTGCCAGGAACAAACAAATAAATTTAGGTTTTGGTTCTACATTTTTGAAGATGTATAGATCGGTTTGCTATTTGATAGCAAAGAGAAGAAAAGAGAGAGAGAGAGAGAGAGAGAGGCGGGGAGGGAGTAGATATATATATATATATATATATATATATATATATATATAGATAGATAACAGGGAGAGAGAGAGAGAGAGAGAGAAGGAGACAGATGGATAGATAGAGATATTAAGAGGGGACAATAAAAAACGAAGTGTTGTAACGAGGAAACGGTGACGGTGAAGTGAATAAATGCCATTTACCCCCAAGTGGATAGCATTCCTTTCCCACGTTTGCAGAACTTTGTCCGTTTGGTTTGCTTATTTTATACAACAACAATCATACAATAACTACATCAACTTACCTCTACATATTTTATTAAACAGATCCTATATGTCCTAGCAACGAATCCTCTATTTTGCAATGATCATTTGCGTCTGATATCAATTCAACGTTTTATATTTCTTGATCCATAACGTGTCATGAGTTCATGACATTTTTTCAATTCTCTTCATTTTCCCGAGGGAAGCCTGAGACCTAAATATATACTGCACTAGAAGCAGTTTCTTTAAATCTCCTCTTCAGGTGCCATCTAAGTTCAGCTGTTGCAGTGTGTGTTCCCGTAACCTGCTACTTCCCTATCTGCACTGTTAGTTTTCGCATCGAGTCATCTGTCTGCGAAGTGGGAATTAAGTATTGGGTTACTCACTGTAAGCAATTTCACCATGAGATGGCGCTGTGCAATAAACAGTACGCCAGGGCAGAAAATTGCATCAGTTTCGCGTATCGCTATGAAGCTACGATAAATACCTTGATATTATCAAATTTGAAAAAAAGGAGTAATTTGAAAACGCTCACTCCCCCCTCCCCCCCCCCCTGAAATCTATCAGATTGCCCATTTAAAATCATAAATAAAGGCCAGTACTGTAAATGGGCTATGGCTTAATAGAGCTCATGGTTTGTATTTTCTTTGCTGACTTTAATTAACAGTTTTTTTCATAATTTCATAACAAAGTATGACTAAATGAAATTATCATTAATAAATTTATACTTGAGATATAGAACACAACTAGAGTGATAGAGAGTACTACTAAAGAGAGAGTGCCTTTTGAGAGAGTTGTGATTTTTTCAAATTATTTGTTCGTTCATTCATGCATGTTCTCATGTGTTCTATCTATATGATATCCTTTTAAAAATAAATCTGTTAGTATTGCAGTGTGTGTGTATTTGTGTGTGTGTGGGGGGCTGCTCCACCAGTTTCAATTTATTTTATAACAGTAGCTTTAATGTTTGAAAGTGCACTTGATGTCCGTATTTATTAATTTTTGTTTCGTATCAAGTAGTCAGTACTTACTTAGTGACGATCGTGGTTAATGCAAAAATAAAATTCATCACATAGTCACTGGTGCTATCTTAGTGACAACACAAGTCAGCCTCTGGAATGTTTCTTGCTTGCATTACCTTACTGTAGAAATCATTGCTGAAAACAATACTTTAACAACGAGGATATATCTGCATTAACAATTTCAATAACTTTGTTAACTATTGTGTCTAGTTTTGAAAGTGCAACCACCTTATCAAAGAACAAAAATTGCGGAGCTTACGTGTCAGAATGTTTGGAATTCTTATTTTCTTATTTGCCCTACATTTAAGTGTAAATGGTATCTTAGGTATTGAAAACGCCACATTTACTCAAGACGAAGTAGATGAGAGATCTGCTACAGGTAAGTATCATATTGTTTAAGTCAATATCAGCTACTTAAATTTTAAAGGTTGCATCATACATTTGTTGACAATATGGTATTTTAATGGCACAACACTCTTCTATAGTAGAGTAGAATTTTTTAACAACATTGGGTGAATCAGTGACCAAGAATGATTTTAGACTACATAGGATAAGTGGAAATTATAGATTTAAAATACATTTTATTTCACATACAAAACTTAATGGATGACAGTTGCTTTTAACCTGCATTGTAGTAATGTAACAAAAGCTAAACGATGGGAACGATGCATTATTTAAAAAAAAAATTATGTTTTGCAAATATAACTGTAACTATTAGATTGATTCCACTGCCCATATTTTCTTCTCAGCAGCTAACAAACATAAAGCATATATACACGCGCCACAAGTATTTGTGCAAGAATATTTGATATAAAACCTTACTTACAAATGATTATATCACGAAATAGAAATCATCATATTATGAAGTAATGAAGTACCAAGCAAATAATTGCCTTAAGTATAACTCGTTTCCGAGAGATAAAGACCTTTTTCTTGTACAGATGGTTATTACATCGGTTGCTTTTCTCAGGGATGCTTACACTTCGATTACGTCGTCAATAGCTCAGAGTCCATCACGCCCGACTCCTGCACAGCAACATGTAAAGAAAATGGATTTCCAGTTGCAGGTCTTTACAATCGCTCTAAATGTTCTTGCTCCTGTGAACAGTCCTGTATGAACGAGCAACTGGATGACGAGAGCTGTGGCTTGCCCTGCAGAGGGGACTGGAAAAGATTTTGTGGCGGTTATGCTGCAGTGAGTGTGTATACCGGTAAGGCATCATGGTCCTAAAAGTTAGTTTGTTGATCTCTGTGTATTCAATAATTCCCATTACAATTGTGATTATTAGTTAAACAAGACTTGTGCAGGATAAACGCATATCATACAATTACAATATGAATTCTTAGTAATTCAAAGCAGAACCCCTTTTCCTCCCGTATTCAATGTACTAGCTGATAACGAAAATTAATTTGGGATTTGGAGAGACATTGATCTTCAAAATGTCGATATGATTACAGCCATAGTTGTGCTTAGAACCTCAACAATTTGTTAGTAAAAGGTGTTTCGGTGACACTCTTAACATAACATTGAGTAATTGTTAGTTCACCTTTTCAGTCACGTTATCTTTCTAAATGTATTTAATTTTCATTAAAACTATATCATGCGATAAGTCTACGGTATGTGATACTTATTATAATTAAACAAGAAAGTGTGAATTCCGTGATATAATATGGTCTCTTGTTTGCACTCAGGTTCACCTTTCTGTAACACCACACATCAAAAACTGTGAGACAGGAAAAGAGAGAGAGATAAAACAACAGTCAATGGTAAGTGAGAATTAGTGATAACCATTCATTTCTTTTGAACAATTTAACTCGTGGGTGTAAGCTTTTTTGCTGAGACAAACATATTTTCGCGGTTCAATTCTATTTCGAGATGATGAACAAAAGATGAGACTTTACCATTTCTCGCAAGGCTCATTATTTAGAAAGATAAAAATGAAATTCATTTCAGGCAGTAATCTTCTAGGTCAAATTGTCAAAAGCATGGCATTGAGTAAGTCGCCTGATGGTCGTATGATGGCGACAACATTACACTGTAAGTTCCTAAATTGTATGTAAAATATGAGTATAGTATCACGATGTCGAAGTAATGAGCCGATGCATGAATTTAAATATATTTATCGAGTCATACCCTACATCCATGAAGAAAATGAATGTTTGTGACTTGGTTAGAGCGACACGTGCAAGGTTCTCCCAATAAAAAACACCCAAACCAAGGGCGGAGCTGGACAGTCGCTAATTGCTATGTGAACTCCCCCTTCCTAAAAAAAAAAATCCATCTAAATACATAACAGTAATCACACGTTTAAAACACACACACAGTCACACTCTTGTATACTTGCATTGCTTGCTGCCCTCGTATGCTCATCCACGTCCATACCACACGTCAAACCATTTCGTCCTGCATGGAAACAAGCAGATCGTGGATTTAGGGTCTTTGGAAATTAGGGAAAACAGTAGTCATGGAAGTCGCCGAATCAGCTTAATATAAGTATGTTACTTTTTAACCACTCTTAGCATCCGATGGCAAACCACAGCATTACATCACCCTTGTGTCATTTCTTGAATTCTCCTGCATCATTATATGCGCCTTGATAATCACGGTGGTTGTATTTCATCGACGGTTGAGAAAAAAACATGTTTTACAGCAGGAGAAGCAGCAGCATACAGAGAAACAGGCATGCGTTACCTCGGCCGCACACTGGAGGAAAGTGATGAGCGTGATCATCAAGTCGGTGCAGCTATGTTTTCACCTACGTATCCAGGACAAGTCCCCAGTAGAGCACTACATGCAGGTCACCTGAGCAACGATGACCAAGTCCCCTGCAGTGGACAAAGTACAGATCTCACCTAACATAGTCTCGTTTGTTCGCGGTGTAGATCACGGGGGCATGGCATCCACCGCGCTATTCGGCTCTGGAACGTACCGAAGTCGTTGCTTTGAGCTTCGAGTGCGGTGAGGAGCCTGGTGTGGGTCTAACCTCAGACAGAACCCAGCATGTGATTGTGGCAAAGACGGCTATCTCGTACCAGGGTCACAGTTTAGAGAATCTACATCCCAGACATATAATTTGTTAAACCGTTAGCATCATGTGTATATCCAAATATTGTTTTGTTTTCTCTTTACTTTATTCATAAGTTAAATGCGTCATTTTCGTCCATTGTTTTATTTTTTGATAATATCTTTGCATTATTTAGCTCTGACGTAAACTGTGAATCCAACAGTTGTTATTTTAAATTCCGGCATGTCCAATTTAAAACCAAAAAAATGATCTAAATTAATTTCCACGCCCTTGCTGAAAGCTTTTTTTTTTGTTTAGCTGTTAGCAGGCGCATCGTATTTTTTTTAATCGCATTGAAATTCCATCCAAAAGTTATCAAAAGTGTATCAAGGCGTTGAATAATAGCCTATAGCAAGAACTTCAAATTGGTACTCTAATCGTGTAGTTATCGAATATGTATCATGGGAAATGGGTAATTGCCATCGTAAAAGCTGAATATCAAAAAGCATGGTAATTTATTTTGTTTACACTTCGGAAGAAGAATAAACCAATTGGAATAAGTAAAGGGACTACTAGATGTAGTGAGATATTGATATGTTAACTTGCTTATAAATCATTTGTCGTTTGTCAGTATATGTGATGTACAATGTGCATTCAAACCAGAATCGAAATAAAAAACAACATTTTAAAGCCATATAATGTTATACGCTCGAGAAGGAGTATATAAATATTGCTACGTATACAAAATGTTGTGTTTTTCCAATGGTTTTGAAAGATTTATGTTTTGTTCTCCTGATTGTTGCACATATTTCCCGCAAAACCTATGTCTTAAAATAATAAATATATTTCGAATTAGTAAATTATGTTAATATACTACTCACAAATTATGTTGAAGCATGCAAAGAAACTCATCGATTATTGCTGAGTACAGTTTGAGTTTTATGTTTGAGAATTGATTATTTTCTGTTACTACGTTTTTGAACAACAAGAAAAGTAGACGTTAAACATTACATTCGTCTATATTATTCTGCTACAGACATGACAGGTATACATGGAAACGTGAAATATTTTGCCAAAAAAGCTTAGTCCTATTAAAAGGGGGAATAAAAACAAATCAGGCTTCTAGTTATCTCTGAATCGGAGAGCTATTCAGGAACAATATTTTCAGTTTCTTATTGCATATCAGGAATTATTGATGCCATTTCGCTACTGTCATATTCTTTCACATGACACTTTAGAGAATAATTACTTTGGCACGTGTGTGTTGTGAACCAACAATCAATTAAAACTTGATCAACAGGAGTGGCAGCAAAGAGGAAATATAAATATAACGTGTGAAATATACTAAAATGATTCCTTAATGTACCCAAATTCTGATTAGAGATAATTAAATTTCCATCCATAAATTCTGATAAAATGTAGTGTAAATGGATACAACTAACGTTAGATCCATGCTACACAGGGCCGAAAGAAACATTTGAGGTTCTGACAATCGCGGAAAAAACCGTTAAAGGTTAGATGTTAACATGATTTATAATTCTTTTTATCATGATTTTAAGTGCTAGGTCAGGAATATGATTTTTCATGTGCCTCTAATTTGCCTTTATACTAGTTTAATTATGGTAACAGAAAGAGAAAAAACAGGAAAGAGAGAAAGAAAAGAAAACATCTAAGCACATTATCGACTAAATTCTACAAAGAATTTTGGTGGCTTAAAAACCGTACATGAATCTTTTGTCAATGGTTGAAAAACCTGTTATTCTTCTATATGCAGCTGTTTTGTTAATGTACCATGTACCATTTAGACAAAAGAAACAAAATCTGTAATCATATACACTGTATGTTGATAATTTGCGTATTTTAATTGTTGTTATGTTCACAAATACTATGTGTCAGTTGATAATAAAAACGTTTATAAAAAAGGGTGTTTTGTTAGGACCAATTAAATAACTTGATATTAGAAAAAAAACATTAATGTCTAAACTGTATTTGGGCACACTAAGATCACACTTCTTTTTTCTCCCATGTTCTCTATTTAAAAGATATTGTATATAGATTTATATTTATTCGTAAAGAGTCCCTGTACAATTTGCCATCGTTAACGATGTTCGAAAATGGCATTAATATCACTATTTAGAAAGTAATGTCATAGAAAGGCGGTTAAGCCTGAATCCGATGACCGGGGTAATAATATATATCTGTAAAGCGCTTTGAGAGGGCCTTCGGTCCTGAAAAGCGCTATATAAGAACTAGCTATTATTATTATTATTATTATTAATTGGATTAATAATTGACACTTGGGTATATTCAAGTGGAGAACCAATGCACATTTGTAGACGAGGAGCAAATGGGACTAGATTATAACACACATGAGACGAGAGTGTAATAACATTATAAGGAGGGCATTGCGAATGCAGAAAGAAAGAGAAAGAAAGAGAGAGGGGGAAGAGAGAGATGAAGAATGAGGGAGAGAAAGAAGAGACATGGGGTAGGAGAAAGAGAGAAAGAAAAAAGACCGGAGTGAATAGCATTCATTTGCAAAGTTTGCAGGACTTTGTCCGTTTGGTTTGCTCATTTTATTAAAAAATCAATCATATAATAACCACATCAAATTACCTGTACGCATGTTATGTAAACAGATCCTCTGTGCCCTAGCCACGAATCCTCTAATTTGCAATGATCAGTTGCGTCTTATCTCAAATTAACGTAAACATATATGCAATTTTTAATACAAGACTCGAATCGAGCCAGAAAATCAGAACGCCTCACCCTTTAAGACTGCGAATATGCTTTTTTTTCAATCCGACTGTCGCAGCGGACCCCAGTATCATAATTGATTGATTTCTTCCTCTTCCCTCCTCCTTTTCATTTGATATAATTTAAAATAAATGCGAGTGTAAGGCTTACTTGCCTTAAATCGCTTTTCGAGTAACAAATAACATGTCATGAGTTCATTACATTTTTGTCCAGTTCTCTTCATTTTCTTAATGATAGAGGGGAAGCCTGAGACTTAAAGACATACTGCACTAGAAGCACTATATTAAAATCCCCTCTCAGGTGCCATCTCAGTTCAGCTGTAGCAGTGTGGTGTTGTAACTTCCTGCTTCCCTAGCTGTACTGTTAATTCTTGCATCGAGTGATCTGTCTGCGAAGTGGGAATTAGGTATTGGGTTACGCACTGTTAGCAAGTTGATCATGAGATGGCGCTGTGCAATAAACAGTACTCTAGGGCTGAAACGCATCAGTTCCGTATTGCTACGATAAATACCTGGATATTATCAAAGTTGAAGAAAAAAATCAATTAGAAAATGATAACTCCCGTGAAATTTATCAAATTACCATTAAAAGAAGTAACAATTAAGGCCAGCACTGGCAATGAATGGGTATATGGCTTTATTGAGCTGATGTGTATTTTTTTGCTGGCTTTAATTTACCATTCAGTGTATTTATTATTCCATAACGAAGTGTGATTAAAGGAAATTACTGTAACAAAATTTTCACTTGAGATATCGAAAACAATTAAAATAGTAAAAATATACTTTAAAAAAAGAAGATGCGCCTTTGCATGTGATTTTAACCATTGCAGCCATTTAATTTGTTTCCATTCGTTCTTTTATGTATTTGTTCATGTGTTGCATTTAATATCTATATTTCTTTAAAGATTAATTAACTAGCATAACAGTTTGTGTGTGTGTGGGGGGGGGGGGTGCTGCGCCAGTTTCAAAATAGCTTACAGCAGTACCTTTAATGTTCGAAAGTGCTCGTAGTGTCTATGTTTATGTCCGTGTTTATAAACTTTGGTTTCGTATCAATAAGTTAGTACTTGGTCTATGACGATTGTGGTTAATGCGACAATAGTATTCATCACATAGTCACTGATGCTTTTTTAGTGACAACCCAAGTCCGCCCTCTTTGTCCGCCCATTGTTTCGAGGCTTGCATTAATTCGCTGTAGAAATCATCGCAGGAGACAATGTTTCAACAACGAGGATATATTATTTGCATTAGCAATCGAAATTGGTTAAATATCGTGTCTAGTTTTGCAACTGCAACAACCTAATCAAAGAAAAAGTATTGTGGAGCTTACGGGTCAGGATGGTTAAATGTCTTCTTTTCATAATTGCCCTAAGTCTAAGTGTAAAAGGTATGTTAGGTGATGAAAACGACACAGTTACTGCAGACAAATTAGATGAGAGATCTGCTAAAGGTAAGTATCATATTTTTCAAGTCAATTAAATTGTATTATGCTTATATTACTAAAACTAGAAATGATATGACTTTTATGAGATGTATTTAATTATTTACTTTCGTCGAATTTTTAGACTTTAATCTTTAAACAACTACATCAGATGAATCAGTGAACAATAACGGTTTTAGACTTAATAGGATCAGTGGAAAACATGTATTTAAAATAAATTATATTTCATTGTAGACATTATAACAATGCTAACAAATATGAAACTATAAATTATTACAAAAATACAAAAATAATCTTAAAATTGATGTATTTCAAATATAACTGTGATTCTTTTTTAACCGCTCACAAATTATAAACAGGCCAGATGTATTTATGTATGAATATCGGATATTAAACGTTATTTACCAAAGATTATATAATGAAATAGAGAGTATCTTATTATAAAGTAATGAATAAAAAAAAATGCCTTTAAGTGTTACTCGTTTTAGAGATATACAGATTTTATTCATTACTTTACAGATGGTGATTACATCGGTTGCTTTGCTCAAGGGTGCTTACACTTTGACTACGTCGTCAATATCTCAGAGTCCATCACACCCGACTCCTGCACTGCAACTTGTAAAGAAAATGGGTTTCCATACGTTGCAATACACAACCGGACTGAATGTGCTTGCTCCTGTGAACAGACATGTATGAACAAGCAACTGGATGACAAGAGATGTGGCTTGCCCTGTCGAGGGGACTTGTCAATATTTTGTGGTGGCTATGATGGAGCTTCTGTTTATGCCGGTAAATTTTCTTTCGTAAATTTCATATCTCACTCACACCAACTGGGCCGATACCACAAATAGCAAACACACACAAAAAAAACTATGGTAATCCGAATGGCCAAGATTCTGATTTTGAGTCGGTTTGGCGGGGTTACTGAGTTGTTATAGTGTTTGTATATGTATGGGTAATTAACCATATTCCCCCTACCGATCGCAAACAACACCACACGATAAATAGGACATTCAAAGTAAGAGTTACAGAAAAAGTACTTACACATACACTAGGTCTATAGAAAATAGGAGATTGGGTGTTATTATATGTTATGTTGAAAGTTAACATATTGCTGTCTGTTTTGCTGCAGTGTTTACTCATCCATCGGGCGGCAGATGCAACGAAACAATGGATCATTATGGAAAAGAAGGTAAGTTTTACGATTAATAGCTGTTCATGAGACACTAATGTAATTGTTTATATTTGAAGTGTATACATCAATTTTCTTTTATTGTATGTTATTTGAAAGAAAAAAAAAAAAACCTATATTTTCATTCGATCTTCACTCAGCGTTTTTGATTATGTTGCTTTGTTTGTTGTTTTATATTTTTGGTAGTCCAACAAGGAAATACAACTGTTGTAGTGAATCGTCGACTTCCAGTTATCATCTCTGCTGTGGCTGTCCTCTGCGTCGCGTTTACTGCTGTAGTAATACTGGGCCGCTTCATACAACGACGTCTCCGAAGAGAGGCAACGGCTAACCAGTCAGAAGATTTCAAAAGTAAAGAAAGCCCTCCAAGCCCCAGGTACCCATGTCCCAACGTGATGAAAAAAATGATTCAGGATCTATTGGCCGATAGCAGTTCCCATCTCTATGCAGATGCCGATCAGTGTCCAGTTCATAATCCGCCCACCGTGATCGATTCCTCAAGCAACCCACCTCCCCGTCAGCAAGACGTCGATCTAAAGGCCATGAATTCAGATGTGGAAAGAGACGACCCTGATGAGTACCAAAAGTATATAGATATGCATTTAAAATAAAGAAAATTCCGAGCAGAAGTTTCTGATAGAGACAGCATGACAGACGCAGACGGGTATATTGTCCAAACTGGACCTCGCCCTGAAATACCTGAGATATCCTACGAGGCAATATTCCTTCCAAATGCCCAAACGTATACTTAAGAGTATTTATGAAGACGACTAATAACAAACATCATTTGAAGAAAACGGCAAAACATTATGATCGGTCATAAGATAGGCATCTGGTAGACGCCAGAACATAAATACACGCTTGGATTGCATTTCTTCGGGGTACGAATATTTACTCGGAAAGTCCCTTTTTGAACTACTTTGAACGCTGAGACAGATATATGCATTACTTGATACCACAATATTTAGAGCTTATTTTTATATGACTTTCCTATATATGTTATATAAAATTATAAGCAGATAAGAAAGAGATCTCTAAACTAATTTGTTGGCATTTTACGAATGGAGAAATAAACATATTTTGATACAAATACCTTGACAGCCCATCACGATTACAGATTTGAGATTTCAATTAAATCATGTACATCAGTTTTCTAAGTACCTCCATTTTTATTTTCGGTCGGATACATTCGCTGCTTTTTGTTGTGAACTCGTCGTTCTCTTTTTTTGTTTGTTATTTATTTTTAATTTCTGCCTATTTCCAAGTACAGTAACTGAATAACAAAGAACAAATAAACGTGAGGAGTAATACAAATATGCAAACAACTTCATGTCAAAATGTAATTTACGTTTATACATATAATAACGAACTTAATAGTTCTAAAATAATGTAATATATAATTATAATATAATATAATAATATATAATAATTATAATAATTATGAATGTAAAGTATTATCCTAACTATCTGTGGAAAAAGTGAAGGAGACCGCCATCCTAAGCGACGTTGATTAGGATGGCGGCCTCAAAAGAAAAATATTAAGGTTAAAATATAATTGAAAATGTGTTCGTACGATCTTTGTGTATGAGTTTGTGATTGTATTGCGTATGCGTTTGTGCGTGTGTAGCGAATGGTAGATGTAAGATAATATAAAACACATATTACACAATAAAGAGGAAGTGAAACACGGCTAGAGTGTAAATAAGGAAAGATCAACATTTCATCAAGCCATTGCTTACGGGAACCAAGTGGTCACTGTTTTCATCCAATCGGAATGAGAGATATCCAGGAGTAAATGTAGTATAATTATGTCTTTGTTTCCTACCGGACAATCTTAATACATAAAGAGAGAGTCAGAGACAGACAGAGATAGAAATATGTGTGTGTGCGGTAGAGTATGTGTGTATGTGTGCGTACGCACGCGTGTGTGTGAGAGAGAGAAAGAGAAAGACGGGTCAATTGAGGAAAAGTTGTGAGACAGATTACATCTGTGTTTATTTCGCGGCTACATGGTGACCAGGCTCGATATACAATTTGTGTTCTTTATTTTTGATAAAATGTTCTATGAAAATGTAATTAACGACACTAAATTTACTCATCATTTGTGAGGGCACAGACTTTAAATTCTGTAAAACTTCCGATTACATACTCACGTAAATTTTAATCGGGTGTATGTCTTGAACGAGCACTTTTTAATTATTCTACATAAAGACTTTTACAATGGCTTTCGGTATCATAATGTCAGAATGAATATCCCGAATTCAGCTAAAAGCGAAGCGTTTCCTTGTACGTTTGTAATTTAATGACATGAGTAATGCTAAATCCATCAAGTTCCTTTCTCAACACACTTAAGGAGCAATGAATAATACAAACCCGTTTAGTTCAGTTTAAAAATGACTGTTTCAGTAGTGTTCAAAAGGTATTTGTATCTGTTTATGCTCAGTTTGTTCGCCATATATATTGTTACATATGGAAACTACACGATATTACTTAAATACGTTTTCGTAATAACTTTTTTGACTGCCAGAGCAATAGAAAATCGTTTGCGTGCTTCTCTTTTCCATGACAAGATATGAAAAAGCAGTTACTGCAGAAATTTGATTATTTTAGCAAAGGAGGAACTTCATAAAAAATGACTTTGAGAAAAGGAAGTTGATGTAATTATGGAGTAAAATGAAAGAACTGTTTCAGTCACGTGCCTAAGATTACGATGGACGAGCCACACATCCATTAGTCTGCAGACACATACTAAATACGACACTTAAACACAATACCACAAAGCCGTGAGCCTACCTAACTGTGTCAGTTTCTGGATAATTATATCAAAGCACCCATAGCATAGGGTCTATGGAGTGCAGTAAACGGTGAAGCCTTTGTAGTCTAACAGCTCAGACACTTTATTACGCACTGCGGCTGACAGTGGTTTGTTCCTGCAACCTACGCAGTCATAACTTCCATGGATGTAGCCTTTATTGCAGGCACAGAACCTTGTCAGTCGTAGTTTATAACAGAGTATCTGACCTGTGGGACCATGCAGACTTCACGGTCTACTGCGCTCCATGGTGCATGTAGTGTAGCTGTTCTTTAGCCTGAGACTAATACCCCTTTCAAACTGGTTCTATCGGAGTCACACCGATGAAAATACCGATTGAATTTTCCTTATATAAACAAAGGTGAAACCGCCGTTTTCCCCGCTGTCGCTTTCATACTGCCGGTGAAATTTACTCGCTCGGGCGAGGCCTTGCCGGAAGTGAAGAATTATTGCGCAATTATTAAGCCCGCGCCCCATCTAGCTAGCATGCAGCATGTTCAACAAAAAGTCAACAAACACAGCTGTTTACGATAAAGCGCGCGTGACTGCGACTTTTTAATCGGTGTTTTCTCCTGAACGCATTCACAGTGGCTACTTCATCGGTGTCACACCAATTTCTCCTGCTCTTGAGCAGGAGAATTTAATCGCCTATTTCTCTTCTTTTCATCGGCTATTCTATCGGCTTTTTCTTCTCTGTACCTTTCATAGTGGCCGTTTCATCGGATGCGTCCGGATGCATCCGATGAAAATCAGGCCAGTTTGAAAGGGGTATAACAGCGTTATACTCGGCTCAAGACTTCAACGATGTTCGGTAAAATAGTGGTATTAGAGTATGTGAATGTAGACTAGATGTCTTGAGAGCTATTAGTATCACACTTGATTCACTACATCCTTGTCGAGAGTGAGCTGCGAAGATCTATTGTGGTTACACAAAAGATCAATCACAGCATAATTACGGTTTTAAATGAAGTGCTTTGACTCGTATCAGGTGGGGGTGTAAAAACAACGGTCGTATCTTTCTGCGTCGCCATGTTTATAGAGCTCTGACACACCTGAGTAACACGGTCCGTTGAGAAAGAAAGATTGCATGGTTTGGATAGTGCACATACATGTACGTCAAACCAACAACTTTGTTTTCTACGCAGTGGAAAGCTGGCTAGAAGAAGTTCGATATATATATATACATATATATATAGGAATGTATGGAATACTGGTGCTCTGCCTAATTTTAAGACCGATGTCTTTCACTAGTGATAAGAAAGACGAGCAAGAGAAAAGTTTTTTTTTTCTTCTATATATTGCTTGGAAATAAAGATGATCAATTTATTGCATTTGATTTTATTCGATATTATGTAGTTAAATTATCATTATCATTATCATCATTATCATTACACAGAGCATATCACATTATGCGCTTCCATGAAACTTTGGATATTATCCCGGCTTTAGCTCTTGCGTCCGCTGTGCTCAGTACAAACAAGGAATAAATCGTACCACTCCGCACTTACAACACATGGGTTAAGTGCAGCGAATGTCATGTCGGAGGAGCTGAGTGCCCTCCCTGGAAATCGTACCCCGCATCTTGTGATATACAGTCCGGTGACTTAGCGACTAGTAAGAACACTGTACACCACTATCATCATCTTCGTCATCGTCACCATCACCATACATTAATTATAACTATATGACCTCTTTTGTTCATGTAAATGTTGCAGATGGTGATAACATCGGTTGCTATCCTCAGGGTTGTTTGGAAGTCGACTACCACGCAGTCCTCTCAAACACAACAACACCAGACACTTGCACAGCAACATGTAAAAGAAATGGATACCATATTGCAGCATTGTACAACAGAACAGAATGTGCTTGCTCCTGTGATACATGTCTTTCAAAGCCTCTGGAAGACCTGAATTGCGGCTTACCGTGCAAAGGGGCCTTTGACAGATTCTGCGGTGGTTTTACTGAAACGTCCCATTATGTTGGTAAGCCTCCAATCGTTATTATTATTATTATTATTATGTGATTTCTGTTATTTTCAGTAACAATTATTTCAATAAGTATAGGTACGCTTAGGTTGTAAATATACACAAACTGACACAACACATTACACCACCTGATATATCTAATGCAAACATATTGTAGAATATTTTGATTTATTCTATTTATTTCTTTGGAAAAGGAGGGGGATTTATCTTAATGCTATAATCTGTATATTTTTTTAATTGTTTTATATTATTTATGAATCATAATTTAATAAAAAAATATTTTCATTGATGTTTTCATTGTTTTTTGTTGAGAGATACTTTTTCATAATAAAAAAGCACCCCAAAATATGATTATCGTATATTTTGTACCCTCAGCATTCCTACTCTTAGATCCCATCGAGGTTATTATATACGATACTTATCCCTGTATCCTGACGAAATCATAGTCAAATCACTTTTCATATTCGATTAATAAAACCTTGACCGAGTTTTTTTCTTATTATATCCCCCTCCCATTTGTGTATGCTTTTCCTAGTGCAGTATCATTTCTCTCTTTTATATTGTTAGCCCATTCATTTTTCTTTATTTGCATTAAAAGGACACATCTCAAATATTTCAAATATAACTGTATTTAAATGTATGGATATACAGAACAAAGATAAAACATACAATACACGTAGTACAAGAGAAATATGGCGGGTACACCTTACATATACAAATACAATGAGCGAAGATCAAGAATTAACAAAGATCCCCTCGGTTCTAAATACGCACACAGAAAAAGAAGACAAAAAAAGAAAATAGGTGGGGTGAAATCAGAGTGTACATGAATAATAAACACTTTTCTCGCATCAATTTTATTGTTTTCACCTCGTAGTTACATCGGTAAAGACAACGAAGAGCAAGTGCAGTGAAAATATTATTGTCGGGACTGACGGTATGTATGCACTAAATACTTAGTTTCTGTACCATACATTAATATCAATTATTAACAAAAGTGCAGTCATTTCCGTTTCAAATTTAAATCTTGCCAGTATTCTGTTCACCCTATTTGTTGTGTACAAGATGAGGGCTTCAATTTTCGCTCATAGATACAACACGACTAAGTCTTTTGATCTGAAATTGTGCACATACTTTTATGAACATATCTTGCTGCTTACAGACAAATTTTGAAACAAGTTTTTGAGGGGTTGAAAATCTTAGATAGGAGCAGCTGTAAGGTTTATTATCTCATTGCTGAACTATTCTGCAATACTGTCATTCCAATATCATAGTAAAGAGAGTTTAGCATTGGTGTATGATTTACTTAAGTAATGAGCTGTATAATATACAGTATATTGGTGCCCCGCTTAACAACTGCCTCAAATGAAAAATCAAATTACTGATATAAACGGGTTTCTTATCTCTTTGTTTGTTTTCGTTTCATCTTTTCTTCCGAGAGGACAGCCAGAGGCAGGAACACTAAATAATTATAGTCAAATTTATATTGCAGCGGGGATAATATATACTGGTGCCTTGTTTAAAGCCTTTTGAAAGTGGACATTCCAAGGAAATTTCAAACTATTTCTTTATTTTATAGATTCACCTCTTCTGCCGCAAGGATCATCAGAACCAGGAAGACTATTAAATTATAATCATATTCCAGTCTATATTACTGCTGGGATAGGTTCAGCCGCCATCATTGTCCTAATCATCGTCTTCTCTTGTTTAAGGTATTATCGCTACTTACAGAACGTACAGACTTTCGAAAATCAACCTAAGGAAATACCTGTCCATCGCCCTTTGAAATGTGCGAAAATTAAAATGACATCAAGATACCTAATAGGTTTTCAATGTATGCATTGGCTTTAATTTATTTCACTGAATACAATAAAAATAACCCAAAAATCAAGATAAAATACTGACATGAAACGACATGAAAGTAGCGACCGTATTGTAATGTAGGTAAGAGACCGAAATGTCAGCACCAATAGCGTTATGATGTACACATGCTCTTAGTTGTATCAATATCTTGATTCTGACAATTTTGTAATGGATTTCGATTACTGTTCGATATTGTTAGTTACGAGGAAGTTTTTGAGCTTGAAATCTGAAGAGTATTTAAGCCTACTAGCATGTCATGTTTTTGTTTCTTAATGTGTCCTTTTATATATATTATAAGTACCAAGGCATTGCTATAAAGTTCAACTTAATTTTTCAGTATTGCACAATGACGAATCGCTTTTTAATTTGATGCCAAATATTTTCTTTTTCAATTAATAGTTCATATACGTTACAATCTGCATCTCTAATAGCTAGGCAATGTTTGTAATGGAGTATGTGTCTATACTTCAAATATAAACCAAGTGGCTGTGGCACACAGTATTTACTTTCCAATTCAAAGTTCATATTGGCATTTCACTGTAACGGATTCGTTCATTGCAATGTTTTTTTCTTTTTAATTTACATTCCCCATTTTGCAAAATATGACCATTTCCTATTTTTCCTTTTCTTCCCCCTCCTCTCCCGTTTTCTTCAATACATTTCAGAAAGAGTGATCGTCGGGTGGTCTACTCACCTCGCAATCATTCCCGTAGATGGCGTGCTCATGCTTCATCCCAGGAAAATGAAGAGCGCCCTCCTAATGATCCACAGACAACCATCAATCAGCATCGGTTTCCTTCACGCCATGTGAGCGGTACACATACTCGAAGAGACGGAGAACCCGCCATCGCGGAAGACATCAGGGATACCATTCCGGTGGTGGAATCAAATTTCTACCATGTCCTGACCGAGGAGGGTGGCGTGGGGACGCGTAGTCAATGTCTCTCATTGGCTACTGAAAATGCGTATGCGTACGCTGACTGCCGGGCTTACATGGACAGTTTCCCGCCGTCGGCTGCTTTCATACAAAGACAGGCGGATACGCATCGAAAATATCCTGAAAATAACGAAGAGGTTGAGCACGAAATGGTCAATAATGAACTCTACGCAATATCGAAGAAATAAAAATGATCTTTTAACATTTAGAAATATTATTTCAAGGGCATGGATTTATTATATACACAACTAACTTACTAAAAAAGGCACCTCCATTTCTCGGATTTCAAAAGAGAGTTAGCTCTTGTGCCGACAATCGACTGTAAGATCCATATGACAAATTAAAAGAAGTGACATATTTAGACGGGCAAGCCGTATTTGGTCTCTACGCTGAATACATAACTATAGCCAACGGTAGACCTACCTAGTTCGCCAAAAGAAAATCGCCACACTCGCTCGCCAGCTTTTGTTTGATGGATTCAGCACCTGTAAATAAACTTAAGGAAACGTTTGCTGCAGACTTATCAAACAAACAATCCACTAGTATGCACACTGCTACATTTAACATGTCTGTGTGGACCTAAGTGTGAACTTAGC
This sequence comes from Mesocentrotus franciscanus, assembly GCA_037976565.1. Classification (NCBI taxonomy): domain Eukaryota; kingdom Metazoa; phylum Echinodermata; class Echinoidea; order Camarodonta; family Strongylocentrotidae; genus Mesocentrotus; species Mesocentrotus franciscanus. The sequence goes on from CP137678.1 coordinate 21,109,451, forward strand.
TAATATAATAGACATTGTGAACAAAATGGACAACGCTTTTGTAACTTCACGAAAAGTGCACATGAATCGAAAAAGTTATGGATCCGGTTCGATTTGCCCTGTATCACATTCACAGGCCATTTCAACAATTCTTGTTTAACCTGAGATAAATGGAATACATTTCTTGTCCCCCTATTTTTCTTGTTAATCCCTCCAAAAAAGAATACTTGTAAATACTTGTAGTGATATTTTTGTGTGGTTAACTTAACGTTTTATATCCGTACACATGTAGACATTTTAGACTTTTTTCACGAGTTTTTAATATTCATGCTTGATTTTTGGCGGATATAGTATAGTATATAAAAATGTATTATGCCTACCACATTTATTATTTTGACTTTTGCTATACTTGTTATACAGATGTAAATGACGAGTCCTTACTCATCACTATCTATATATATTGTTAGATTTTGATAATATGTACAATTTATTATCGTTGTTTACGTAATACGGTTGGTTATTCGTATCATAAAAGATAATTGTATTGTATGTAATAACTTGTTTAATCCTGTTAATTTTATAGAAACGCAGTATTCATGGCATCTAATATTGTAAAGGTATTTTGAAGAAGAAGAGGAGTGTATATGATTGTTTTTATTTGAATCACACAGGTAAACACTATATGTTGAAATAGAGCATGATATTTTATTGGATTATAGAGAGAATTATGAGAAGTATACACAATTATGTTAAAATGTAACTATTATTGAATCATACAGAAAAGTATACCACATGATATATATTATTGGATATTAGAAAAAATATACGCAATGTATCGAAATATAACATAATATAATATTGGATCACACACCTTGCTTTAATTAATGAATGGACAATACAATTTACAAATGTCAGTTTCCTTAAATATTCCTTCGTTGCCTTTACCTTGCAATGAAAAGTTACTGTAACTATTACGTTATGATGTTGGTGGTACATTTTGATTTAAGTGAATAAAACAAATCTTTAAAATAAGCTCAGATTAAATATTTGTAATTTTGATCAACAAAATATTTTGTATTCTTATACAAACACTTTTGACTTAACACTTCAAATGTAAATCCCTATCCCTGCAGGATATTCAGATCAAATAATGACATTTGCATTAATATCATTTTTAAGTCTAACAGTATATTGACTAGCATGGCTTAAACGCTTTAAACATACGTTAGTTACAAATGAAATGAAGGAGTATAATACTTTCCCTTTTCAGTGATTATAGTCTAGACACCTTCCCCAGATATGTGTTAGCAGAATAAAGGTAGATGTAAGGTAGATGTAAGGTAGAGTAATGCGAGTATATTACGAGGGTAGGTGAGTTCACCTCGAGTTACAACGAATCAGTGAAAATTGTGAACATGTTCACAATTTTGAACAAATTTTGGAACTGCTCGCGACTTCAAGGAGAGTCGTGAAACGTTGTAAAGAGTTACGCCGAGCCATACCAAGTCGTCGCGAGTTATCCCGAGTTACAAGAAGAGCTTTCGCGAGTTATTGCGAGTGCCTCTTTGAGGCAACTCACCACAACTCGCCTTAACTCGCTAATACAACTCGGCTAAGTGGGAGCCCTGCTTTAAGGCTACCTGGTCCCTGTTGCATAACAGTCACATTGCGATTTTACACAGATTTGATTAGACGCAAATAATTATGGGACTATGCAAACTCCACGGTTTACTGCACTCCGTGGTCCCTGCATTGTAGCTGCTTCTGAGCCAGAGACTGGCAGAGTTGCGCTAGGCTCAGGATTTTAATGATGTTCTCTAAAATAGTGATATTATACAAATGATGCACAGGTTTGAGTGCGTCGGTAGGAATTGTGTGCACAAGGTACCTTTGAATGGTTTTAGACCAAATTCAAAGGTACCGCGTGCACACAATTCCACCGACCCACGAATTAAACCTGTGCATCATCTGTTTTATAAAATGGGACCCCCAAAATCGTCAAAAATACACAAATCTTTTATTTTACAGATTTTGCCATAGCCATGCATCCGGTAATTACCAGAAAGCATGATTTTTAAATTTGCATAATTTGATTGTTGTTAGTGAAAACAAATGTAATGACCTAGTCCAGATTCTAGATCTAAACCTTAACAACGAAAAAAGTAATTAAATCAATAAACACTTTGGTTTGCAAGCCTTTTGAGTTTTGGGGAGGTGCAATCTAACTCAAACTCAGACTCAGAGAGTCAGAAATTGAGGCTTTATGTGTGGTGCTCCACAGGCCCTTTCGCTTCAGTTTCACCAACACAGCGTTAAACATACGTGTGCTCTCGGGGAATTGAAATTTGTTACAGATATCTAAAGTACGGTGATCCAAAAAGTTGCGTTGTATGCCATAGCGAAGGTACTGAAGAGACTTCTACGTATACAATACAACTCACCGTCAGTCTTAATGTACAGAAGCATAGACCTAGTCGTTTAGAACGATGATACGCTACAGCTAGTTTGCCCAATTCTGGCGTTAAAATGTTTCCTAAATTGACGTACTTGATCTGTGCAAACTTTTCCGACTATGATAATCCATACTTAATTGACCTTTTCGTGCTAGCCGCATCCGAATCATCCAACAATTTAGATAATTCTTCTTCTGACAGAAGCTGGATAATCAAATCGCCGCCGCGATTTCGCCATCTTGTTTTTGTTGTTGGCGCAGACGATGTAAACAATCGGGATATCGGTGTTATCGATTCTAATATCGCATATATCGTGTTGATATCGCGTGCATACAGTAAAAAAAAAACTGCATGGTAATTGACCAATCAGATTCCAGGGATTCTTCTACTCATCTTATAATGAGTTTGAGTTTGAGTTTGAAGTTTATTATCCAAACAAAAAGTACATCAATATTACAATCAAATGTGAATGTTTAACATTGAAAGGATAAATGGGACCAGAAAATAGCATTAAATGCTAATCGTGTCTGGTACCACTAACACACAAAAGTATCACAACAATGAATGAGAACGTGATGAATAAATATGAATAACTATTGAATACACACTTAAGCTACAAACTATTCTTCATCTAGGCTAAAAAATGATCTGTGATTAAATACAAAGCTTTGGTATTTTACACTAAATAAAAAGATAAAGAATTATATAACAAAGAGTATGTGACTGTAGACTATACGTTTTCAGAGCTATTAGTATCAATTAGCACACTTTATTCATAACACCCTTCAGTTGTCGAAAGTGAGCTGCTACAAAGATCAATTGTGGTTTGCACAAACAAAGAAAACAATATAATGGCGGTTTTGAATGACGTGCTTTGATTGTATCACGTGGTGGTTTAGAAACAACGGTCGTAATTTTCCTCATCGCCATGTTGATAGAGCTCTGACACACATACGTAACACGGTCCTTTGAGAAGGAGCGGTTACCTGTTTTGGATAATACACATACATTTCCGTAAAACCAATAACTTTGGTTTCTACACTGTGAACAGCTGGCAATATGAAGTCCGATATATATATGGGAATGTATGGAATACTAGTGCTCTGCTTTCTTTTAAGACCGATGGCTTTCAGTAGTGATAATAATACTACGGAATATCAACCTTCCAATGGCTTGGACGGGAGACATGCAAGAGGTAACGTCTTTTTTTAATACATTGCTTGGAAATGTAGATTATCAATTTATAGCATTTGATTTGAATTGATAATAGGTTGTTAAATGTGCATACTCATTATCACGTTATCATCATACAGTGCTTATCACATTATGCGCTTCCATGGAACTTTGGATATTATCCTAGATTTAGGTCCTGCAAACGCTGTGCTTATTGCATACAAGGAATAAATTTTACAATTCCGCGCTTACAACATCTAGGTTGAGTGCAGCAAATGTAGACGCAATATCCTGTCAAAGGAGTTGAGTACCTTGGCAGGAAATCGAACTCCATACATTTTCAATTCAATTCAATTCGTATTTATTTCATTTCCAACAGAAAGATAAACAAAGGCATTACATATATTATTACAGAAAGTAAACCTTGATAGGTATACAAATACACTGTATGAACATAATAGCATTAGTACAAGAAATTCTTTAATTTCTGAGGAAATGGGGGGATCCACTAAAAAGCAGTGCTTGTAGTTTGTGGATCCCCCAGAAAAAAGGGGAAAAAATAGTTTCAAATTGTGCCTACGAGGACCTGGAAAACACAAGACAATATTACAAAACGACAACCACGAAACGACAAGGACAAGGAAAACATATAAAAGAAGAAGAAAGGGGGGAGGAAGAAGGAAGAAGAAGGAAGAAGGAAGTAGCATGCAGGATAAATCATGACCGAAGAAGAGGTAGTTATATTGGTGATTCTGGGAAGGTCAGATCATAAGAACAAATAAATATTCGATTAATCGAGCAGATGATGAAGACCTAAATGAAAATTTAAGATGATTACCAGATGTTATCGGAATATTATTGTATATTACTATAAGCTTTGAGCAAAAATACTTTTAGTTTTTTCTTGAAAATATTTAGGGATGGACTATTTTTAATATCTTCACTTATACAATTCCAAAATTGTGATATACAGTCCAGTGACTTACCCGCTAGAACACTACACACCACTATAATCTTCATTTTCATCTTCATCACCACTATCACAATACATTAATTAAAACTAAATGGCCATTTTTCATGTAAATGTTGTACCTTTTTTTCAGATGGTGTGTACATCGGTTGCTATCACCAAAAATGCTTGAAAGTAGGCTTTTTTGAAATCCCCTCAGAATCAACAACACCAGACTCTTGCACAGCAGCATGTACAGAATATGGATTTAGAGTCGCTGCACTGTACAACCGGACAGAATGTGCTTGCTCCTGTGAGCAGAGATGTTTTGCCAAGCTGTCGGACGACCCCCTTGGGAATTTCTGTGGCTTACCATGCAGAAATGATTTAGAAAGATTCTGCGGTGGTTTTCTTGGAGTGTCATTTTATGTTGGTAAGCCTTCAATTCTGACGTGCTGATTGAATGTGAAGATTTAACTAGTTTGAATGAAATATGAAGATGGAGTATGACTGACTTCCTGAGAAGAATATTTTGTTTCTGGTTTTGGAAATAAACACAAACTGTGACTGTAAGTAAGGGATCTATTAGCAATTTAGTACGGACCATTATTTCTAGACAACCGTTAAAATCAGATAATGAACAGATGTAAAAATCAATTGTAAGAACTATGCATATTCCTATTCGATATACTTTAGCAATAGTCTTTGTTGATTGTAAGTTAATGATAAATAGCAAAACATTATCGTAATTACATTAAAACTTGTAGTGGAAATAATAATAATAATAACAATAATAATAATAATAATAATAATAATAATAATAATAATAATAACAACAATAATAATGATATAACAATAATACTGATTTACTACTACTACTACTAGTACTTCTACTACTACTTCTGCTGCTACTACTACTACTACTTATAATAAAAACAATAATAATGATTTTACTACAGCTACTTTTACTACTACTAGTGCTACTACTACTACTACTACTGCTGCTATTACTTCTAATAATAATACCAATAGTACTACCAAAAATAATTTATGTTGTAAATATATTGATGTTTGTGTTATTATTAATTTTACACTTATTTTTATTACAATTGTTTTTATTATTCAATTCATTCAATTCAATTCAAAATGGTTTATTTCAAATAAAACTTTCATCGCGGCGTTTAGCCGAATTACAAAAGTTTACAAGCAAAATTAATGACACATAATGTAATATATAACATAACATAACATGGTGTATTGAATCTGACAAATAAATCAGTATAAATACGAGAAATATAGATTATTGCAACATATGGAAACACAAATTAGAAAGAAATCAGAATTAGCATAAAGTAACATAGTTCTGCTGAAATCATGTGAAAGAAAAAGGAATGAAGTAGGCAGTAATGGGGTAAACGGAGCAATTAGTGTATGTGGTGGAGAAAATCGAGAGTAGAACTGAAGAGTGAGGAGAAATGTTTGCAAATACAATGTAAATTATTGAAATTAAGAGGGGGAGAGATTTAAAGAGGAAGAGCAAAGGCTGAGAGGTGGAAAGGCATAGAACAAGCAGTAGAAAGCGAAAATGGAAGGAAAAAAGGCATATAGGAGGATAAAGAAGAGAAGGGAAAATAAGAAGATTACGATGAAGAAAAAGAAGAAGGAGAAGAAAGAAAAAAGAAGAAGAAGAAAGGAAATTAAAAGAGTAAAAGAACAAAATAAAGTGAAAACAAAATATACAAAATATACAACCATGCCTATGGACAAGAGATGGGAGTGAAGAGGGGTGATAAACTATTGTCATGACAGATTCAGTTAATTTCAGTTAAATTCAATTCAATATGGTAAAACTATGGTAAAATTCATTAAACAAATACAATACAAGATTGGTAGGAGTATAAACATAGGCAAAGGCAATGCAATAAAATCAAAGAGTGAAGGAAGAAGAAGAAGGAGAAGGGAAAGAAGAAGAATAGGAAGAAGGAGAAGAAGAAAATAAGTCTAGAAATAAAGAAAATAAGAAATAAAAGGAGGAAAAAAGGAAAAAAGAGGAAGGAAAGGAAGAAGAAGAAGAAGAAGAAGAAGAAGAAGAAGAAGAAGAAGAAGAAGAAGAAAAAGAAGAAGAAAAAGAAGGGAGTCAAAGAACAACAAAGCAAAAGCAACCAAAAAGCTGATAAAATTGCCAGGCCTGAAGGATACAAGAAAAGGATGATCGTTCATCGTTTACTTAGGTTCAGTGCACGGATGAGGTACGGAATTGCACTATTTTGCATTCGTTTCGTTTTACATCTCAGTTCAGGGATTTGTGGTTTACGTCTTAGTGTTCTTGAATTATTTTCCGGAGGGAAATACTGCTTAAATTGGTCAGTGTAGAGTAGGGTCTTTTGGAAGAACGACAAGCACAAACTTTTTCTTCTATCAGAAAGAGATTCGAGGTTCAATTGATCTAGGACAGTGTCATAAGTTGAGTAACGTGCACCGAGAATCACTCTCAAAACTCTCTTTTGGACTCTTTCTAACCTGGTGATTTGGTTTTGGGTGAGGCCTCCATTCCATACAGGGGCTGCATATTCAATTACAGGCCTTATGTAGCACCTATATATGGTCAACAAGTCATCATAGGGTAGACCATGACGTTTCAATAGTCTAAGCATATGAATCTTACTGTTTGCTCTCTTTATGATATCATTTATGTTTTGTCCCATTTTAAGTCATTCTGAATAATGACTCCTAATATTTTGGTGGATTTAACAGTTGCCAGTACTTGATTTCCGATACAAACTGCAGGATCGATTTGGGGAGACCGTAGGAAACAAACATTCATTTGAGCACATTTTGGGGGGTTCATCTTCATATGATGATGATCACACCAGGTTAGAAGATAGTCCATAGACTTTTGTAAATCAGATGGTTGAGTACAGTTTCTACATTCCACAATTGACAGGTCATCGACATATTTGAAGGTAGTTGAGTTCTGGAAAGATGGATTAATGTCATTAACCATCGCTAGAAATATTATGGGACCTAATCTAGTTCCCTGAGGAACACCTGCATGTAATGACACCCAATCAGAACACGTTGAATGGTATCGTACACACTGCTGACGGGAACATAAAAATCAGCAATCCATGGAATAATGGCAGACCTGGTGCCAAGGTCGATAAGTTTTCTAATAGCTATCGTGTGGTCAACCCTATCAAAGGCTTTGGTAAAATCAGTTACAATTACCGAAGATGTAGCTTTGGGTTTATCAGCATTTTGGAATAACAGATGTAGCATGTTTATCAAGTAATGATTTGTTGAGAGGAACTTTCTATTACCAAATTGATTAGGGTCAATTTTGGGCCTTATATCTTGTAGAATCCACTTTGCCATGAAACCTTCGGCTATTTTGGCGAAATGGTTGGTAAGGAAATCGGGCGAAGTCTGTCAATCATAGGGGGGTTTGTCTTCGGGATCGGAATAACGATGGCTCGTTTCCAGTCCATTGGAACCTTGCCTTGGCTGAAAGAGGTATTAATGATGTTTGCAAGTGGGGTCGCAAGTTCAAGACAAAATTCTCTGATGATCCTAGCTGATATATTATCTGGACCGCCAGCCGTTGTCTGTTGCACTCTTGACAGTTCTTTGTAAACTTCCCAAGATGAAACAGTCGGACATGGACTCCTAGAGGGTAAGTATGATGGAAGGTCAGTTGGGTTAAATTGGTGGATGTCAGATGCAACGGAAGCAAAGAAATAGTTGATGGCAGAAGCTATTGCAAATTCATCGTTTGATGGTATGTCAGGAACGTAAATGGGGCTCGGGTCCTTTGCGTTACCAGTGATTACTCGAATTTGTCGAAACCAAGCTGAAGGGTTACTTTTCTTTAAGCGTTGAACACGTGATGCATAATATTCCTTTTTTGCGTTTTCTATGCTTACTTTCAATGTTTTTTCAATCTCTTCCAAGCAATCACGTCATGTCGGTGGAAGGCTTTTTGTCGCTCATTAATGAGTTGTTTTATTCGTGTAGTCATCCACTGTTTGTCACCATTATGAAGTTTTACTCTACGAACCGGAAAGAACTTATTTATTGCCGATTGAAGAGTTTGGATGAATACATCATACTTTTCATTGATATCCACTATGTTGATAACTTCAGACCAATCAACACTGTTCAGCCACCTGCCGAAGGATCGTTTAGCGCTATCGGGCATTGGACGAGTTGTTCGATAGCGGCTAGTATTGGTGGGGACTATGTGGTCTCGCGGAATCCATAATATTGAGTTATGGTCAGATTGTCCTACGGGGGAGCAAATAAGTACATCTTTATATCTGTCACCTATATTGCATATAATCTTATCTAAGATTCTATCTCCTCTTGTCGGTCGACTTACAACTTGTTCAAAACGGGGGTCGGCAGTTAAGGGGGAAATATCCATTTGGTTAAAGTCACCAGTTACGATGATTGCAGCTTCCGGATAGCGGGTGATGAGGTCGTCAATGGTTGCAAGGAGGTGTTCAACCAGTTGTACTTCGACCGTGTTGTCAGGTTGGGGGAAGTAGACCGCAGCACAAAATATGCAGGATACAGATCGAGGCAGCCGATGAGGGCGCAGTTTGGCCCAAACAACTTCTAAATTGTCTGGCACCTCGATGTTGTTAGGTGTGGTTGCATTTAAGTGGTGTTTGGTATACAGGGCTACGCCTCCTCCACGCCGATGCTCCCTAGACTTTACAAACATGGAATAACCTGGAATGGAGACCAACTCAAGTGGAAGATCATGTTTGTACCAGGTTTCAGTGATAGCACACACATCAACATCATTATCTTGTATGATTGCAGCAAGTTCATCGAATTTATTATATGCAGATCTAGCGTTGCAAAGGAAGACTGATGGGAGTTCAGAACTAGATCTGTCATGACTGTTATCAATTAGCCTTTGTATTGGGACACTTATAAGGTTGGATAGATCACGTGATCTTGGTTCTGTAGTTCTCTTCGGAAAAGGGCTCACAATAGTTTGTATCGGGAGACGGTGTTTAGCTTTTCTTCGACCTGATCTAGTACCCTGTGTATAGGCTTATACGGTTTTCGCTCGATTTTTAATTCTTTGATCGTGTCCCATGTGGTATCGTCAATATTGACTTTGCTTCTGCTACAGGTAGCACCAATATCATATAAATCATTGGTGCTATAACGGTAGTTGGTTGGAGATAGCTGACTAAAATTATGTTGAACCGCTGAATTGGTAGAGGGCCTGGATTTACTTCGATATCTCCACTACATATTATCGAGAGTTGAAATGTGACATATGAATTAGCGTAGTAGGGAATACGGGCTCCATGGTAGCCTCTGTGTAGACTACTTTGATATCGTACAGGTTTAAAGCGATGAGCATATTCAGTTACGGGCGTTTGCCTGGGGCAAGCACTTGTTAAGAGAAGGATAAGAAGTACGCTTAACTTGTGCATCTCCATCGGAGCGTATTGGCCTTTGTCCCTTGCTTTTGAATGATGTTACCCTTCTATTGTCTGAGGGCCTGTGAGGGGGACACTACTATTGTTCTCTTGTCCACTACTCAACATACACAGCAAAGTGACTACATGAACATGGCTTCAGTACATACCCAGTACAGCAAACATAAGGAAGTGTTCTCCAGTAAATATCACAACAGGAAGCATAAAGTTCAGTATCAAACTTGTTCTGGAGCTTCCCAGATATACACTTTGTCCAGTGGTACACAGAAATTGCAGGACATTGAACTACACAATGATCACAAAGTTGAAAATCCAGGAGCTAAACAACTTGAGCTGACTGCCTGTTAGGCGCATGTCTCATTATTATTCTTATTATCACTATTAATATTATCAGTATTATTATAATTATTTGCATTGAATGTTATTGTTATCATTATAGTTACAATTATAATGTGATTTATGTTATTATTTATGAATCATCATTCTTTTTATGCATATATTCTTTAATTCTTTGATTATAATATTCATTCATTTTTGTTATGGATTGTTAATTTTTACAGTGAAAAATCATCCCAAAAAATGGTTATCATATTTGTCTACCCTCAGCATTCCTACCCTAAGATCACAGCCAGGTTATTGTACATTACTCTTACCTGTATCCTGACAAAATCAGATTCAAATCACTTTTCATAGTCGAGTTTAAAAGCCTTGACCAAGTCTATTATATCTTCCTTTTTCTCCCCTTTTTTTTCGTGCTTTTCCCAATGCAGTACTAGCTCTCTCTTTTCTTTTGTTTACTATTCATTTATTTCTTATTCGTCATTAAAGGGAACATCTACAAAAAATATATATATATATATATATATATATATATATATATATCCATATATATTTATGGATAAACAGAACAACAAAAACAATACAATAGATGTAGGACAAGATTTATGTGGCATGCAGAAAGTTTATACACAAGACACTGAGCCATGATCATGATGGAACACAAATACCCACCGTTATATATATTTTTAAATTTTTATTAATAATAATGTAGTGGAATGAAATTATAGTGTACATGCATATTAAACAATTTGATCGCATCATTTTTATTGTTATATCCTTATAGTTGAACCGGAATCGAACATTGATTGCAGTGAAAATAACATTATTGGAACCAATGGTATGTAGGCGCCCAATTCTTTGTTTTTTGTTTCATACAATAATTTTATTGAATGGGGCTAAGTGATCAATATTAATAATTAACAAAATTCAAGTCATTTTCTTTTCAAATTTGAATATTGCAACTGGCAGTATTCTCCCCGTTTGTTGTAAACAATCTAAGGACTTAAATTTCCACTCATAGAGAGAAGACCACATATTCTTTTGATCTTAAATTTTGCACATACTTTAATGAACTCATCTTGCTGCTACAAATAATTATTTTCATACGTTTTTGGAGGTTTGCAATCTCTGATATGGGCTTTAAAGTTAATAAACAAATACTTACTACAACTATCTCATTGGTGAACTATTCTGCAATACGGTCTTTCCAATATCATAGTAAAGACAATTTATCATTTGTGTCTGATTTGCATAAGTAATGTGTTGTATCTTCTGGTGCCTTGCTTAAAGACTGTGGATATGAAAAATCAAAGTTCTTGGAAAAAACAGGTTTCAAATCATTGTTTTTGTTTTCATCTCTTCTTCCGAAAGTAACGCCAAAAGCAGGACCAGTACTAAATTCTAGTCATATTCCAGTCAGTATTGCTGCTGGGATAGGTTCAGCCGTCGTCATAGTCCTCATCATCATCTTCGCTTGCTTAAGGTATATTCACTACTAACACGATCGTAAATATTTTTGATAAATCAACCTATAGAAATTCCAATAGCCTTGTCCATCACCTTTTGAAATGTGGAAACATTAGAATGACCGATTATTACTAATTACGTCATGCAAACATGATTTCCATGCGATATACAATAGAGAACCGAAGTGAGACGTCATACTGGCAAAGTTGTCAAGGTTGCTTGAATGGTTTAGCGGTGAACCTCATGCGCAGCTCTGTTCTTTAAAACAAGTAACCTGGACGACGAGCCAATATGACGTTGGCACTTCGGTAGTCAATATGCTATTGACCTTAATCTTAAGTAATTTAGTTTCTCGAGAGCCTTTGTGATCGTGTTAACTATTATAAAAACAAAGAAGGAAAACAAGATACCTAATAGCAATCCAATGTATGGTACTGACTTTGATTTATTTCACCGAATTAAATAAACATCGAAGAGAAAGCAAGAGAAAATATCGACATGAAACAACAACGCGCATATTCAGCATATATTATTGTAGATATGAGATCAAATTGTCAATACAAATAGCGTTATGATGTATACATGCACTTAGTGGTATAAATCTCTTGAATCTGACAGTTATTTAATGGATTTCGATTACTGTTCGATTTTCTCAGCTGCGAGGAAGTTTAAACCTTTAAATAATATATGATTTTGTTTCTTAATATGTCCTTATATATTAAATTATATTACATTTACCAAGAGATTTGTATAAAGTTAAACAGAATGTTCATGTATTGCACTATGAGAAATCGCTTTTGAATCAGATGTAAAATATTTTTTGTATCAATGAATAATCCATTCACGTTACAATCTGCATGTCAAACAGTAATGAATTGAATTGAATTTTGAATTGTATTAGTAAACTTCATTCATAGACATGAATATTTTGTTCGCGAAAGGTTATGAAATGTATATAATGGGGTATATGCCTATATGTCGTATATAAACCAAGTGGCTATGGTACACAGTATTGACATTCCAATTTGAAATTTATATTTGCGTTTCACTGTAACGGATTTCATCTGTGCAATGTTTTCGGTAAGAAATATAAATTATGACAATTTCCTCTTCCTCCTCTTCTTCCCCCTCCTCTTTCGTTTTCTTTCATACGTTTCAGAAAAAGAGACCGTCGGGTGGTCTACTCACCTCGCAATCATTCCCGTAGATGGCGTGCTCAGGCTCCGTCCCAAGAGAACGAAGAGCGCCCTCCCAATAACCCACAGACTACCAGCAATCAGCCTCAGCTTCCTCAACGCCAGATGAGCGGTACGCACCAGCCCTCTGGCGTCGAGTCTACATCACATACACAAACTCGAAGAGACGGAGAACACGCCATAGCGAATGACTTCAGGGATACCATGCCGGTGGTGGAATCCAGTTTCTACCATGTCCTGACTGAGGAAGATGGCGAGGAGACGTGTAGTCAAGGTCTCTCATTGGCCACTGAAAATGCGTATGCGTACGCTGACTGCCGGGCTAACATTGGCAGTTTCCCGCGGTCGGCTGCTTTCATGCACGGACAGGCGAATACGCCTCGATTTCTTAAAAACAACGAAGAGGTTGAGCATGGAATGGTCAATAATGAACTCTACGCAATATCGAAGAAATAGTTTGATTTGTTTTACTTTTAGAAATATTATTTTAAGGACATTGATATTATTATATAACCAATTAAAAAGGTACCTTCATTTCTCGGATTTCCAAAGAGGGTTAGCCTTTGTACCGACAATCGACTGAAAATGTCTATAACATATGAAAAGAAGTGACACATTTAGACGGGCAAGCAATAGGAGGTCTCTATGCTCTATACATAATTATAGCCTCATGTATGCCTACCTTATTCGTCCTCAAATAATTCGCCACACTCGCTTGCCACCCATTGTTTGGTTTAACCAGCACCTCTAAACATGCTCAGGGAAACGTTTGCTGCAGAGCAATCAAACACCCGATCCACCAATGAATATGCATTCTGCTACATCTACCATGTATATGTGGACGTGAGTGTGAAAATTGCAAATATGATGGACATTGTAAACAAAATGGACAGCGCTTTGTATTTTTGAGGGAATTGCACATGAATCATTAAAGAAATGAACCAGGTTTGACTTGCCCTGTATCAGATTCGCAGGGAATTTCAAAGTATCTTGTTTGATCTGAGTTAAATGGGGTACAATCCTTGCCCCTCCCCCATATTTCTTGTTTAATCCCTCTCAAAACAATGCTTGTAAATACTTGTAATGATGGTGGGATTTTGTTGCTGTTGTTGTTAACTCAATGTATTATATCCGTACAAATATTATGTGTTAATTACCAGGATGGATGTTAGAGACCATTTTAATTAGTTTTTTAATACTAATGCTTGATATTTGGCTTAAGTGCACTTGATTACATGGGAGGAATAATGTAGAGGCTCGAACAAAAGGTACCCAATGTCTGAATACTAAGACTTGCTCATGTGATCAAAATATTCTAGTTATCCTGGGTAATCAAAGTATACATTTACAACAAAATTATGAAATTAAATACTTATTGTACACATAGATTTTGTTAAAATTTAATTTAATTATATTTTGTGTAATGACAAGTTAGAAATTGATTTTACGAAAGGTTATGGCATCTATCAACACATATATTTCGGACGTTATTGCTATAAAATGTTGCTTTTCCATCCAAAATATATGTTCTGTAATTATTTTCCTTCTGGTTTGTTAAAAATTCAGTTCCATTCTTAATCCATATTTTAGTAGAGATATTAGGTTGAAGGAAAATCGTAACGTTTTTGTTTAGTTTTCTATATATCTTCTTTCTTTTTTTTACATGATCCCCCCCCCAAAAAAAAAGAGCGTACAAAAGGATCTCCGTGCCGTTTTTCTTCAAAATGTTTGATGATGATAACGATTTGTTGTTCTCCGCTGGCTGAGACCCATCCGTGTATATATCTATATCGTAAGCCTACCCCATTTATTTTTTAGACTTTTGATATACATGTTATAATTACGACGATGACAAGCACTTATTCATCACCATCACGATAACAACAAATATATGATAATGTGTATAATGGTTGTTTTCGTTTTACGATTGTTTATCTGTATCATGAATAATATTTGAAAATAAATGAATTTACTGTATGTGTTAGATTTAATTGCAAAACTTCTTTGGAAAGGAGGGTATAAATGATTCTTCAAAAAAGTAATTGAATCACAAAAGTATACATTATAATTATGTTTCTATATATCATGTTATATTATTGAAATATACACAATATGTTGAAACATAACTATTATTTAATCACGCGCAGAAGTATACAAAATATAATGAAATATTACATAATATGTCATTGTATTTAAGATATAAGTATAAGTAATATGTTGACTAACAACACAATATATTATTGGTTCTTACACAGAAGTTTACACAATATGTTGAAAAAGAACATAATATATTATTGGATAACACAGCTTCATTTTATTGACAAAAGGACAATAACACTTACGACTGTCAGTTTTCTTTCGTATTTGTTCGTGGCCTTTAACCAAGCAGTAACAGTATGATTATGGCTGTATATTATGATTAAAGTGAATAAAACTTCTTTTTTTATATAAATAAGCACAAAAAATATTTGCAATGACGATTTACAAAATATATTTCATTATAACAAAAAAAACGTCTTATTAAACACATCGATTGTGAATCAACATCCAATCAGGATATTCAGGTAAAATAAATAATGACCAGTGTATTAATATCATTTATAACTGTATCAGCATACCGACTAGCATGGCTAAAGTACTTAAACCTACTTTAGGTACCAATGACATGTAGGAGTATAATAATTGAGTTCTATAACAAAGCCAAAAACCATTTACCTGATAGATTTACGGTGATTATTGTCTTGACACCTTCCCCAGACGTATGTTAGCTGACTGAAGCTAGATGTCAGTTTCCATATCGCTAAATGATGTCGTTTTGTCCGGCCGCCCTGTAAAATTCCTCGAAAATGTACTTGTGTCACGTGCGACAGCACAGCCAGCTAAAACAAATTAAGGCAATGCACAGGGTTATTATTTTGTTATGTATTAAGTGATTTATTGGTCATATCATTTAATACATTTAAAAAAAAAGTTTTTCTTTCTTTTTCATTCAAGTATTTGTAACATGTTATTCAAATTATATAAAATCCACATTATTATGCATTTTACCATTTCTTGGAGCACTTACATATATTTACCACAGATGTTCACACATTACCACTAAGCAATCTTTCTACCTAGGCAATGTCTAAACTTACCTTACATATGTCTAAATGGTATTGTATACGTGACCCGGCACCACAAATCCACCAAAAAGTCGCCAGAAATTATTGTTATAGTTGAAGTCTGATTCTAAAAGAATATATCTACATTATTAACAATTGAAAATACTGGACAGTTTGAAAACAATTAAAGTTAAGACTATTTTTTATGTGTCATGTTAAAAAAAATGTAGTTGCATATCATAGGACTTCCGAATGGGCAGATATGCTGAATTCAAACTTTGCAGGGATTTGCAAGTGTCTAAAATATATGAACACCCACATATATAACCCCCAACCCACACACATCACACACCCACACACACATCACACATCCCCCTCGGCACCGACGCTTGACTAAGGGACAGCGCCATGTTTCCTATGGAAAGGGCGCTATATAAATCCAATTATTAATATCATTATGATTTTCATTATTCGTATTATTATGATTATATTAGGCCCTATCATAAAAAAATGTACAATAGAAGCGCAGTATAAATTAATAGTCAATATGATAACCTTTAGACGAAAATCGTTAAATTTACAAAGTAGCAACAGCAATAGTCTAATTGAGATCTTTATCTGGGCACTTGCAAATAGGCTAACGACAAGCCACGATTTCCCTCATCTAGAAACCCTGGAAATCCGTGCAGATACAAATCATTCCAAGTTTCAATTTAGGGGTGGAAAGTGACAGAAAGTGACTTCCGAACATCATTTCCATTCATAGAATCATAGTCTCAAGTAGGCCTACTCAAATTTAGATCACCTACAATATCATATCACTTTACTTATGTCTGTCTACCATGCATTGCGAGCGGATGAAAAGGGTAGGTCCTTGAAAGATAGTTCAATCATGTTAATGGAGTGCTCATGAATGAACGGATGAAATAACCATCACAACTAACAGATGCAAGGGTCACGAAGGAGGCATCATTATAAAACCCGAAGGAGACCGTGGCAATACGTACTTAGTAATAATTTTTTTCCATCCGTGTCTACTGCTTACACGAACATGAATAATATCACCATTTTACACATACTTCGATATGACTAATATAAAACATACTAGATAATCATCAGTCATGCAGTATTTACAGTGGTAATATAAGGAAACGATACTCACGGCATGTAATCAAACTCGATCAGGGACATAAACAAAGGTGGTTGTGGTGTACATTATAAACGCAATTTAAGTAATATATACACAGTTAACAAAATAAGTAAACAAAGCAACTGGAAGACATGAAGTGTAGGAATAAAGCGAAGAAGTCTCGTAGTAGTAGAGCTCATTTTATTGTCACCCCCTGTCTGAATACTCCGTTATGATGACATCAGATAATTTGCTAACATTTGGGAAATGAGCTAACCTTAGTTATAACTTGTGATAAGATGAAGCATTAAGACAAACAAATTAAGAAGAAAAATAAATCAGAAAATGGAACACAGACGCTACCTAGGTCACGCACTGTGCCTGATCCATCGACAGTCGTATTGATTCTCCTTATGCCATTGGACCAATCTTTTGTTCATTTTGAATCAACGTACAAACAAGCCTTTGTCCGATTTTGCATCTGTTTTTGCAGCATTTTATTGCAGGAATGTGACAAAAGCAGGTTAGAATATTGTTTAACAGGAATTGCTTAACAAATATCTTGGATATATAGAATTGTGTGTTACATGCTCTAAATCTACGCCCACCATTCTACAAAATTAACCCTTTGAGCCTTTAGCGCTAAAGGCGACCTGGTCCCTAGGACTGTAGCTGATTCTCAGCCAGAGACTCACATAGTTATACTCGGCTCAAGGCTTACATTGGTAATATAAGGAAACGATACTCACGACATGTAATCAAACTCAATCAGGGACATAAACAAAGCTGGTTGTGGTGTACATTATAAAATTTAAGTAATACATACACAGTTAACAAAATAAGTAAACAAAGCAACAAGGAAAACGCTGTTCTAACGAACATCATTAATAATGATGTTCGTTAAAACAGCGATCATATTAGAGTGTGTGACTGCAGACCAGGTGTATTCATAGCTGTCATTACCAAGTAGAACACCTTGAGTTGCTATGTAGATCAATTTTGGTTTCGCACAAAAAAACACAAATATAATGATGGTTCTGAATGAAGTGCTTTGAATCGTATCACGTGGTGATTTAGAAACAACGGTCGTATCTGTCTGCATCGCCATGTTTATAGAAACCTGACACACGTGAGTAACACGGTACTTTGAGAATGATCAGTTCCATGTTTTATATATTACACATACATGTACGTCAAATCAATAACTTTTGTTTTCTACGCAGCGGATGGCTAGCTAGAAGAAGTTCGACATAGATATAAATATGTATGGAATACTGGTGCTGTGCCTACTTTTAAGACCGATGGCTTTCAGTAGTTATAATAACGCTACTGAACCGAATAGTCAAGGAACAGAATTCGTACCTGAGAGATATGCTACAGGTAATGTAATTTGTTTGTCTTCAAACGCAAACCCTCTCGTAATCTAAGGTCATCTTCTCAATTAAACCTCATGTCTACTTCCGTGTCAACTCTTTCTTATGGTCATCGCTCGTTTTCCAAAGCTTCTGCTGAACTTTGGAACAAACTACCTTTAAATGCCAAAAACTGTTAACTGTTAACTGTTAACCAATTCAAAACTTGTCTAAAGACACATTTATTCAAAATTGCTTTTAATGATTGACTTACTCTGTTCACATTGATGTGTATTTTATATGTATTGTAATTTGTGGGTTTATTTGCACTTTTTGTTTTGTTTAATATGTAATTGTTTATCAGTCTATTCTGTTTGTTATAGCATTTAGAGACTTCGGTGGTAAGCGCTTTATAAGCAACGTTGTTATTATTATTTATTATTATTGCTTTGTAATGCAAATTTAATGTTATGTCATTTTCAATTGGTATACACTTTTATATATTTGTAGGTGTTTATGTTTCTATGTATGTGTGTATTTATTGTTAAAAACATGTCACCATCATTATCATCATCAGCTGTTCGCATATTATAGTATGATTAATGTCTATATGCGCTTCTAAAGGATGTTATTACCCCGGCTTTATCTTCAACAACCGTAGCGCTCAGTGCATACAGCATGCACAACTTCATCTGGGTTGAGTGCAGCAAATGTAGGCTAAAGTCCTGTCAAAATACCTTGGTGCCCTGACAGGGATTCGAACCCGTACACTGTGATATACAGTCCGGTGACTTACTCACTATAGAACGAAGTGACCTGTACACCATCATCATCGGCATCAGCATTATCATCACCATACATTAATTATAACTGCATGACCATTTTCATGTAAATTTTCCACCTTTTTAGATGGTAAGTACATCGGTTGCTATCTTCAAGAATGCGTGGATATTGATAACCATGCAGCCCCCGACAATTCAACAACACCAGACTCTTGTACAGCAACATGTAAAGAAAATGGATTCCATATTGCAGCATTGTACAACAGAACAGAATGTGCTTGCTCCTGTGAGCTGACATGTCTTGCCAAGCAACTGACTGACACGTTCTGCGGCTTACCCTGTAAACAGGACTTGAAGAAAAGATTCTGCGGTGGTTTTATTGGAGCATCATATTATGTTGGTAAGCCTTCACTTCTGACATGCTGATTAAATGGGAAAATTTAAGGATAGGTAGATGGGAGAATGACTGACTTCAGACGAACATTATCTATGTTTGTTCTGAAGCATTTTTTCCCTGTAATATTGGGATCCATCTAAATCTAGAACGCACTTTTATTACTATACAACCGATAAAATCGGATGATAAACAGATGTAGAAATTAGTTTTAAAACTGTTATTGCCAATTCAGATGAACATTTTTCAAGATATAGAAATTAAATGTAAGAAATATATTATGTTCTAAACCCATATACTTTAGCAATAGTGTTCGATGATAATAAGTTAATGGTAAATAACAACAGTTATCGTTATATTATTAGTAATAATAGTATAAGTAATAATGATAAAAAACCATAATAATAATTATAATAATAGCAATAATAATAATAATGATAATAATAATGATAATTTTATTACTACTACTACTACTACTACTACTAATAATAATAATAATAATAATAATAAAAAATATAATATAAGTATTAATGCCACTAACAATTAATATTATTGTAATTATTACAATTTTTATTATTATTGGAATAAATATTACTATTGTTTGCCATCGTTATTGTTAATAATAATCATTATTATTACAAATGATAATGATTTTTTTTTTTTGGGGGGGGGATTATCATTATTATTATTGGTGTTAATAATATTGTTATCATAATAATTACAAATATAATTTGATTTCTGATATTCTCATTACAAATAACAACAATAATTGTAGGTCTGCTTTTAATAGGTTATGAAGATATAACACTGATCCAAGACAATCAATATCTAATGCCAACATATCTTTGATTATTTTTTTTTAAAGACAGTTAAAATTATATCAATGCTATAATCTGTTTATTCATTGAATTGCTTCTATATTGATTATTGATCATATTTATATAGATCAATTCATTCAGTCATTCGTTAAGTTAATGTATTCATTTTTGTTTGCATTGCTCTTTTTGACAGAGACTGTTTTCAAAGTGAAAAAGCACCCCAAAATATGATTATCGAATTTGTTCTGTTCTCAGCATCCCTACTCAAAGATCACATCCATGTTATTGTACCTAACTCATCCCCGTAGCTTGAACAAATCAGAGTCAAGTCAATTTTCATAAGTACATTTATAAAGCCTTGACCAGGTCTATTCTATTTTTATTTACCCCCTTTATTTTGCACGCTTTTCCCAATGCAATACTTTTTCTTTTTAATTGTTCACTCGCTCCTTTTTTGTATTCGAAATTATAGGGAACATTTAAAAGGTTTTTCCTATTAATATATACACATGGATATACAGAACAAAAACAAACAATACAATACGCGTAGTACAAGAGATATATGGCATGTACAACGTACATATAAAAATACACTGAGCGAAGATCAAGAAAGAACAAAGATCCACCTAGTTATAAATGCACACACAGAAAAAGGAACAAAAATCAAATAGGTGAGATTAAATAAGAGTTGACATGAAAAAAATTAAACACTTTTCTGTCATCATTTTTATTGTTTTATCCTTGTAGTTAAATCGACAAACGCATCGAAGAGCAAGTGCAGTGAAAATACCATTGTCGGGACTGATGGTATGTTTGCGCCAAATATTTTGATTTTGTATCATACAATAAATATTTTAAAAAGCGTTAAGTGAGAAATAATAATTATTTGCAAAATTAGAGTTATTTTTTCTCAAATTTGAATTTTGCAACTGACATTATTTTATTCATCCCATTTGTTGTGGACAAAATGAGGACTTCAATTTTCACTCGTAGAGAGAAAACCACAGAGTCTTTTGATCTGAAATTTTGCACATAATTTCATGAACTCTTTTTGCTGCTACATATAAATATTTGAATAACGTGTTGGGGGCTTGCATAT
This sequence comes from Mesocentrotus franciscanus, assembly GCA_037976565.1. Taxonomy (NCBI): domain Eukaryota; kingdom Metazoa; phylum Echinodermata; class Echinoidea; order Camarodonta; family Strongylocentrotidae; genus Mesocentrotus; species Mesocentrotus franciscanus. Next base: position 21,131,147 of record CP137678.1, read on the forward strand.
CTCTCATATGGACTCTACGGTTAATAAACCAACACTTTACGTAATTATTTCATTGCTGAACACTCATGTCATTCCAGTATCACAATATAGACAATTTTCAATTTGTGTTTGCTTTGCATAGGTAATGTGTTGTATCGGTACCCTGCTTAAAGACTGTGTATATGAAACATCAAAGTACCTGTATCAAATGGTTTCAAACCATCTTTTTTGTATGTGTTCATTTCATCTTGTCTTGCGAAAGAACCGGAAGAAGCAGGAAAACCATTGACTCCTAGTCCAATCTATATTGCTGCTGGGATAGGTTCAGCTGTCTTCATATTCCTTATCATCTTCTTTGCTTGCTTAAGGTATTTCCACTACTAACACGATCGTAAAGACTTTATGAAAATCAACCTAAGGAAATTCCAATAGCCTGATCCATCACCTTTTGAGATGTGCAAGGTCTGGAATGACCGATTATCACTAATTACGCCATGCAAACATGATTTTTATGCAATATACATTAGAAAACCGAAGTGTGACGTCATACTTGGCAAGTTTTCAAGTTGATGGTCCCAACAATTATGTACTAAACATTGGAGTTGATGATCACTACAGCCCCAATCACTGAATTTGCCCCGCTCCACCCCGTTGCTTGAACATGTTGAATGATTTCACGGTAAACCTCATGCGCTGCTCTGTTGTTTAAAACCAGATACCTGGACGACGAGCAAATATGACGTTAGCACTTCGGTAGTCTATAGGGTATTGAAATTACTCTTGGGTTTTTCACTCTTCAGTAACTTTCTCGAAAGCTTGTGTGATCGTGTTTACTATTATAAACCCAAAAAATATAGAAAAAAGCATAAAACCTAATAGGCATTTAATATATGGCAGTGGTTTTAATTTATTGTACTGAATGCAATAAACATCACAAAGAAAATAAGATTAAATACTGGCATGAACAACTTTCAACTTTCAAAACCAATAGCGTTATGATGTACATATGAAGTTAGTTGTATCAATCTCTTGTAGCTGACAGTTTGTTATTGGATTTATTTGTTTTTGTTTTTGTTTATCTTTAATACTAAAGAGTAGTTAAACATACTAATAATGTATGTGTTTCTTTCTAAATGTGTCCTTTCCATATAAATATATATATATATATATATATATATACAAATATATATATCAAATTACCAAGGCTTTTGGTAAAGTTATACTTAATTTTCAAGTATTCAAGTATATCACTTTGTCGAATAGCTCTCGAATTTGATGAAGAATATTTTATAATATTTTAGAAACCCTTCAGAAATATGTTTAAAAGTTGTTATTTACTCAGAGTTACTAATGCTATGATGTTGTTAATTCTGAAGAAAGATTCGTGTACTTTTTCTTGTGCAGCACCTTGAGTAAGTTATTAGATAAGTGCGCTTTATAAGTATTTATTATTATAATATTATTAGCATTATATTTTCTTATAATATTAATAATGCATACACGATAACATCTGCATGTCACAAAGTAATGACCTATATAAAACTATCATGGGGGTATTAGCCTATACTTTGTATTTCAACCGAATGGCTATGGTAAACAGTATTTATATGCCAATTTGAATTTCATATTTGCATTTAACTGTAACAGATTTTATCTTTGCAACGTTTTATATTTTTATATTTATATCCCCCAATTTGTAAAAATATGACCCTGTCCTCTTTCTCTTTATCTCCCCCTCCTCTTCCGTTTTCTGTTATACAATATAGAAAGAGTGATGGTTTGGTGGTCTATACACCTCGCAATAATTCCCGTAGATGGCGTGCTCGTGGTTCATCTCAAGAAAACGAAGAACGCCCTAGCAATGACCTACATACAAAAAGCAATCAGCCTCGGCTTCATCCACGCCATATGAGCGTTACGCACCAGTACTCTAGCGTCGAGTCAACAGCACATACAAACACTCGAAGAGACGGAGAACCCGTCATCAGGGAAGACATCAGGAATACAATGCCATTGGTGGAATCCAGTTTCTACCATGTCCTGACCGAGGAGGATGGCGAGGAGACGTGTAGTCAAGGTCTCTCATTGGCCACTGAATATGCTTATGCGTACGCTGACTGCCGGTCTTCCCGCGATCGGCCGCTTTCATACACAGACAGGCGGATACGACTCGATATCATGAAATGAGCATGAAATGGTCAATAATGACCTCTACGTAATATCGAAGAAATAGTGTGATTTGTTTTACGTTTAGAAATATTCCTCCTGGACATCTACATAATTACAACTAAGTGACTTAGAAAGGCACCTTCATTTCCCGGATTTCTTTAAATAGTTAGCTCTTGTACCGACAATCGAATGTAAGATCCCTATGACAAATTAAAAGAACTGGCACATTTAGACGGGCAAGCCGTAGAAGGTCTTTATGCTTTAAACATCATAACTACATGTTTAGCCTCGTGTAGGCCTACCCAGTTCGTCAAGAAACAAAATCGTCACACTCGCTCGCGCTAGCTATTATTTGGTGGAACCAGCGCCTCTTAACATTATGAAAGATACGTTTGCTGCAGACTTATCGAACAAGCAATCAACTATTATGCGTACTGCTATATCTAGCATGTCTATGGGGACGTGAGTGTAAAAAAAATGTGATCAAAATGGACAGCGCTTTGGAAATTCAAGGGTAGTGCACATGAATCAAATAAGTTATGGAACAAGTTTGATTTGCCCTGTATTACATTTACAGGTCATTTTGAACTGTCTTGTTTGACCTTAGATAGATGTGGTTCATTTCTTGTCTTCCCCATATGTCTTGTTTAGTCCCTTCAAAAGGAATACTTGTAAATACTTGTAATGATATTGATATTTTTGTTGTCGTTAACTGAACGTAATATATCCGTACACATGTGGATATTTAAGACCATTTCCACGAGTTTTTAATATTTATGCTTGATATTTGGCTTAAGTGCACATGGTTACATGCGTAGAATGATGTGGAGGCTTAGCGATCGGTATCTAATATATGTAGATTAAGACAGGTGATCAGATTATTCTAGTTATCCTGGATAATCGATGAATACATTTAACCAACAAATGAAATTAAGTATTTATTGTGCACTTGCATTATTTTTTTGTTGGTATTGCATTTAATGATATTTTGTGTAGTGTAAAGTTAGAAGTTGTCTTTTTCATATGAAAGGTTATGGCATCTATTAACATTGACATTTCAGATCGTAATGCTATACAATTTTGCTTTTCCTTCTAAATATACGATGTCTTCTAATGATTTTCCCTTCCGTTTTGTTAAAAATTCAATTCCATTCTTAATCCATATGCTTCCATATATTCTATTAGAGAATCAAGTTGGAGGGAAATCGTAACGTTTTAATCTAGTTTTCTACACACAAACGATTTAACATGATTTTCTTAGACAGAAATTTACACAACATGATGAAATATAACGTAATTTATCATTGTGTCTTTAGATAGAAGTATACGCAATATTTTGAAATTTAACATTATATAATATTGGATCATACACCTTACTTTAGTTAATAAATGGACAATAACACTTACTACTGCCAGTTTCGTTTCATATTCTTTGTGTCTTTTCCCCGCAGTAACGGTGTGATTATGGCGGTACATTGTGATTAAAGTGAATTTAAAAAACAATCTTTAAAATATGTATCACAAATTGAATATTTGCAAATATCGATTTAAAAATATATTTCAATCTAGTAAAAAATCTTCATATTTAACAAAGCGATTGTATATCCACATCCCATCAGGATAATCATATGAAGTAATTACCAGTGTTTTAATATAATTTATAACTCCAACAACATATCGACTTGCATGGCGAAAAAAACTTAAAACATACTTTAGGTGCATATGACATATTATAGTCTTGAGCAGGCGCGGATCCACGGGGGTGGGGGCCCGACGGCTACTCGGCTCGTGGACGATGCTCCGCATCGTCATAGGTCAAACTGTTAAAACTGTTACTTGATTTAAAAAAGACGTTATCATGCACTGCATTTTATGGTCACCATTGTGTTAGTAGATGCCAGGAAAACATCACTGACGGCCGGGTTCAAAATAGCCCCAAAAAAAAAAAAAAAATCGCCTCGCCGCTACGCGGCTCGTGGACGATGCTCTGCATCGTCATGGGGTCAAACTGTTAAAACTGTTACTTCATTTAAAAAAGACGTTATCATGCACTGCTTTTTATGGTGTCTATTGCGTTAGTAGATGCCAGGAAAACATCACTGACGGTGGGTCAAAATAGCCCCCACAAAAAAAAAAAAATCTCCTCGCCGCTACGCGGCTCATGGACGATGCTTCGCATCGTCATTGGGTCAAACTGTTTAAACTGTTACTTGATTTAAAAAGACGTTATCATGCACGGCTTTTTATGGTCACCATTGTGTTGGTAGATGCCAGGAAAACATCACTGACGGCCGGGGGTTCAAAATAGCCCCCCAAAAATCGCCTCGCCGCTACGCGGCTCGTGGACAATGCTCCGCATCGTCATGGGGTCAAACTGTTAAAACTGTTACTTCACTTAAAAAAGACGTTATCATGCACTGCATTTTATGGTGTCCATTGTGTTAGTAGATGCCAGGAAAACATCACTTACGGGGATTCAAAATAGCACCAAAAAAATTACGAATTGGGCACCCCCTCCTGCCGCCGGCTGGATCCGCCCCTGGTCTTGAGATCTCCCAAATGATGACGTTTCGGCAATCACCGCGTCATACATGTCAGACAACTTATTCAGCAACTTATAATTAAAAATAGATGATCATAACCTGCTATGTCCAGCTGCCTCATAAAAATCCTCCAAATATGTACTTGTACCATGTGCGATAGCACAGCCAGCTTTAGGAAAAGCACAGCAATGCAGATGATGATTATTCTGTTATGTATCACATAAGTTTATTGTTCATATCATAACGTTTTGAAAAAAAAATTATATTTTCTTGTTATTAAAGTATTTGGAACATAATTTTGTTAATTTTACACAGTTTTGATCATACTGTACAAAATAAATAAAATGCAAATAATTTATGCACTTTACCATTTCCAGGAGCACTAACATAATATTAAAACACAGATTTTCACATTTCGCCCCCTAGCGATCTTTTTACCAAGGCAATGCTGTAACTTACCTGACATATTTATGTGCAATTCCTATTATATATGTGGCCCGGCATCACAAAACCACCACATGCTTTTTTTTCTTCAGAAATTTATAGTTTACGTTTGATTCTGAAAGAAGAAATTCCCATCTTTAAAATGATATACATAACTCGTAACAATTGGATGTTCTTAATCCAAAAACAAAATGAGAAGAACGCCCACGCCCCAAAAATGCTAATTTAGAGATACAAGTGTTTTAAGTCCATAGTTCTGTAGTTAACACATGGTTAAAGCAAAATGCATAATCATTGTCATTTTTTTAACGTCGCAATATGCACAATGTGCGTTTTGGAGGATATTTAAGTGGCATCCGGAGAGGAGCCGGTTGCATAAACGAAAAATAAAAAGTAAACCCGAACATCTTAACATTATAAACTAAGATCGAATTAACAAAATGGAGGCTCTAACATTTAGAAAAAATATTGTAAAATTTGCAAAAGTTTAGCTACATTATTGACAATTGAAGATATTGGACAGTTTGAAGTTAAGACTTTTTTTTATGTGACATGTGAAAACAAATGTATGTGCATATCATATAACTTCCGAACAGGCAGATATGCTGATTTCAACCTTCGTAGGGCTTTGCAAGTGTCTAAAATATATAACTTTACGATCCTTTCTTTGTTCTCAGTTGAATGACATCAACAGTCGTATTGACTGTTCTTATGCCATTAGACCAATCCCTCGTTCACTTTGAACCAAAGTACAAGTATGCCTATGTCCGATTTTCCATCTGCTTGTACAGCATTTTAGTGCAGAGGAAGTGACAAAAGCAGGTTAGAGTATTGTGTAATGGGTATAGCTAAAAAATATGTTGGATAGAATTGTGTTATGGGCTCTAAAGCTACGACCAACATCCTACGAATTAAGCTTTTAAGCCTTTAGCGCTAAAGGTGACCTGGTCCCTGGACTGTAGCTGCTCCTCAGCCAGAGACTGACTTTTTTTTTGTTAGGCTCATTACTTTAATAATGTTTCGATAAAGAGTAATATTAGAGTATCTTTCTGTAGACTATATTTAATCAGAGCTATTAGTATCAATTATAGCAGAGTTTATGCACTACACCCTCGTCGGAAGTTAGCCGCTGCGAAGATCGATTGTAGTTTCGGACAAATGACTAAAAAAAACATAATTACGGTTTTGAATTAGGTGCTATAATTCGTATCACATGTTGGTTTAGAAACAAAGGTCGTATCTTTCTGCATCGCCATGTGCATAGAGCTCTGATACACCCGAGTTACATGGTCCTTTGATAAAGAAAGGGTCCCTATTTTGGACAGTACACATACATGTACGTCCTTCCAATACCTTTTTTTTACACCGTGAACAGCAGGCAATAAGAAATTCAATATAGATATAGGAATGTATGAAATACTGTCACTTTGCTTATTCTTAATACCGATGGCTCTTAGTAGTGATAATAACACTACGGATGTTCAACCTTTCAACGACGTACCCGAGAGACGTGCAAGAGGTAATGTTTTTTTTCTTCATTAACGTTGCTTTAAAATGAAGATTATTACTGTATCGCATTTGATTCGATTAGATAAATGAAATGTGTTTTTAAATCTCGTTATAAGCATCAATGTACTGGACCTCATGGCAGAACAGTAGCGTTATGTCAATGTTACTGATGACGAGCTTTCCACCCGTTACTTCTTGATACTATTTTTGTATGTGCTTTTTAGAACGGAAATAAAATAAAACAAACAAACAAAATCATCGTCGTCATTATCATACGGCGCACATCACATTATGCGCTTCTAAGGGACTTTGGATATTATCCCTGCTTAAGGTACTGCAACAGTTGCGCTCAGTGCATTCAAAGATTGAATGCTACCATTCCACACTCACAACACCTGGGTTGAGTGCGGCAACTGTAGACTTATGTATTTTACGGTGACTTATCGACTGGAACACTGCACACCGCTATTATCATCTTCTTGATCGTCACCATAACCATACATGAGTTATAACTAAATGGCCTACCATAAATATTGCACCCTTTTTCAGATGGTGCGTACATCGGTTGCTATCCTCAAGGGTGCTTGGATGGTGACTACCATGCAGTCATCGGCGAATCAACAACACCAGACACTTGCACAGCAAAATGTAAAGAAAATGGATTCCGTGCTGCAATATTATACAACCGAACAGAATGTGCTTGCTCCTGTGAGAAGAGATGTTCTGCCAAGCCGCTGGCCGACACGCTCTGCGGCTTACCATGTAGACATGATGACCTGAACAGATTCTGCGGTGGTTATACTGCAGCCTCATATTATGTTGGTAAGCCTTCAATTTTGACATACATGAATGTGAAGATTTAAAATATTTTAATGTAATGGGTAATAGAAAGAATGAGCTGATTAATCAAAAGAACACAATCTCTACTGGTTTGGAGATTTTTAAAAATGTAATTATATTGGGAGCTATTTGCAATCTAGAATGCACAATACAATACTATACAACCAATAACAACAGATGTGAAAAATAATTGTAGGAATTATACATGATCTAATTACAAATACTTCATCAATAGTCTTTGTTGATAATGAGTTAATTATAAATAGCAATTATATTAGTAATAATAATGATTATTATTATTTTTATTATCATTATAATTACTCATATTTGTATTATTATCATTATTATCTCAGTACTACTATACTACTACTACCTTTGATAATAATGAGGGTAATAATAACAATAATAATACTGATAATAACTTCCAACTACAATAACTACATAATTGTTGTTACTTATATTATTTAAATTTTTATTATTATCATTATCTTTATTACTATTATTACTATTAATATTGTTACTAATATTACTATTAGCCTTATTATTATTGTTTATATTGATATCATTTTTATCATTATAATAACAATTGTTATGTGACTTATGATATTCGCGGTAACAATAATTATAATAATAATAATAGGTCCGCTTTTGTTGTGAAGATACTTACACTGATCCAAAACAATCAATAGCTAATGCCAACATATTGTTTCATAGGTAATCTTTCTTTTTAGAATGACAAAAAATATCAATGCTTCAATCTGTTAATTTATTTAATTGTTGTTATATTACTTATAAATGATTCTTTATTATTTTGATTGATTGATCGATTCATTATTTATGTTCTATATTAATTCATGTTTTCATGGCTTTGTTGGTGAAAAAAAATTATAGTAAAAATGCCCCCCAAAATACCATTATCAAATATTTGTTTTATTCTCAGCTCCCCTATTTATTGATCACATCGAAGTAATTGTACATTACTCATTCCTGTATATTGACAAAATCAGAGTCAAATCACTTTTCATAGTAGATTAATTAAGTCTTGACCCAGTCTACTCTTTCTTTCTTTTCAGGAATTCTTTTTTCCAAAGCAGTACCAGCTCTCTCCGGCTTGCTTTTTTATATTGTTAACTTATTCATTTATTCCTTATTTGCATTAAAAGGTCACATCTCAAATAGTTTAAATATATGTATACAAATGTATGGATAAACAGAACATTGGAAAACAATACAATACATGTAGTACAAAAGATATATGGCATATACAAAGTACATTAAAAATACACTGAGCAACGGTCAGGAAAAAAACGAAGATACACACTGTTAAAAACATAACAGGTGATTACTGTGGTGGGGTGACAATAGAGTGTACATGAATATCAAGCACTTTTCTCGCATCACTCTTATTGTTCTTATCATTTTGGTTAAATCGGTAAACGCATCGAACAGCGACTGCGGGGGAAAAAACAGTGTTGGAACTAATGGTATGTATGCGACAAATATTTTTTGTCAGTATTATATTATAATTTTCTTTTCAAATTTGAATTTTGCAACTGTTATTATTTTATTCTTAGGGCTTCGATTTTCACTCATAAAGAGAAAACCTATGATCTGAAATTTTACACATGCTTTTATGAAATTATCTCTTAAAAAAAGATAATTATTTTCTCAGGTTTTTGAAGGCTTGTAAATTCTGATAGAGGCTTACGTTAGGAAAACCAACACTTACTGTAATTATCTCATTGCCGACTTCTTCTGCAACGCTGTCATTCTAATATCATAGTAAAGACAATTTATCGTTTGTGGTTGATTTTCATAAATAATGTGTTGTTTCTATTGGTGCATTTTTGGTTTTATCTCAACTTCCGCAAGGATCGTCAGACACATCTATTCATTTCTTTATTGCTGCTGGGATAGGTTCAGCCGTCATCATAGTCCTAATCATCATCTTCACTTGTTTAAGGTATTTTCACTACTTACACGATCGTAACGAATTTCGAAAAATCATCCTAAAGAAGTTACAATAGCCTTTTTAAATGTGCAAACTACATTGGAATGACCAATCACCCCTAATAACGTCATGCAGACATAATTTCTCTGCGATATACAATAGAGAACCAAAGTGTAACGTCATACTTGCAAAGCTGTCAAGGTTGCTAGTTCCACACCAGTTTGTACTGAAAATGGTGTGGAGATCTCACAAGCACCAATCAATAATCCATACACGTAAAAATATCCATGTTAGAAATGTATGGCATGTATAATACAATGGGGAAGTTTTCATTTTCGTCGTATATCAACCAATTGGCTACACACTAAGAAATAAGGGCGCAATTGGGGTGCAGATTTGCATCCACCTGCGCGTATTTGACAGAGGGTGCTGCTATTGTAGCAGAACTGTATCTTTCATTTTTAGTGTGTACAGTATTTGCATTCTAATTTGAAGTTCTTATATACATTTCACTGTAAGGTATTTGATCTTTGCAATGATATCTGTTTTAAATGTAAACCCCACCCCATTTTTCGATTATAACCCTTTCCTCTTCTTCCCCCTCCTCTTCCATTTTCTTCAATACATTTCAGAAAGAGTGATCGTCGGGTGGTCTACTTACCTCGCAATCATTCCCGTAGATTGCGTGCTCATGCTCCGTCCCAAGAGAACGAAGAGCGCCCTCCCAATGACCCACAGACAACCAGCAATCAGCCTCAGCTTCCTCCACGCAATACGAGCGGTACGCAGCCTTCCTCTAGCGCCGAGTCAACATCACATACACATACTCGAAGAGACGGAAAACCCGCCATCGTGGAAGACATCAGGTGTAACACCCCTGTGGTGGAATCAAGTTTCTATCATGTCCTGACCGAGGAGGATGGCGAGGAGCCGCATAGTCAAGGTCTCTTATTGGCCACTGAAAATGCGTATGCGTACGCTGACTGCCGGTCTTACATTGACAGTATCCCGCGGTCGGCTGCTTTCATAGACAGACAGGCGGATTCGCCTCGATATCCTGCAAACAACGAAGAGGTTGAGCATGAAATGGTCAATAATGAACTCTACGCAATATTCAAGAAATAGTGTGATTTGTTTTACGTTTATAATTATTCATTGGTGACAGAAAGATATCGACATTATCATATCTACAACGAAATGACTAATAAAGGCACCTTCAGTTCTCGTGTTTTTAAAGAGAGTTAGCCGTTGTACCGATGATCGACTGTTAGATCCTATGACAAATTAAAAGAAGTGACATATTTAGACGGGCAAGCCGTAGGAGGTCTCTATGCTCTATACATTACTATAGCCTTGTAGGCCTACGTAGTTCGTCCAAAACAAAATCGCCCCAATCGCTCGCTAGCTATTGTTTGATTGAACCAGCACTCCTAAACATGCTCAAGGAAACGTTTGATGCAGACCTATCGAACAAACAATCCACCAGTATGCATACTGCTACATTTAACATGTCCATATGGACCTGAGTGTGAAAATAGCAAATATGATAACATTGTCAACAAAGAGGACAGCGAGTACACATGAATCAAATAAGTTATGAACCAGGTTTGATTTGCCCTGAATCACATTAGCAGGCCATTTCGAAGTATCTTGTTTGACCTGAGATGGATGAGGTACATTTTTTTGTCTCCCCTATAATTCTTGTTTCATTCTTTCGAGAAGAATACTTTTTAAATAATGGTAATCATCTTGGGATTTTGTTCTAACTCAAACATTATAGTCGTACACATGTAATGTGGTAATTACTGGGGTGGATGTTTTGTTAAACAATTTTGAGAAGTTTTTAATATGTATGCTTGATTTTTCGGTTTAATGCACTTGATCGCAATATTCAAAAACAAAGGGGCGGACAAAGATCCAGACAACTATCGTGGTATTACACTTTTAAGCTGTTTAGGAAAGTTGTTCACTTCAATATTGAATCATAGAATTACTTTATATTTTGAGAATGAATCTGTACTTGGAGAAGATTTGGCAGGTTTTCGCGAAGGTTATTCCACAATGGATCATGCATTTGTGTTGAAATCTTTACTGGATATTTATTTGTCAAAGGGAAGGAGGATTTATTGCGCCTTTGTGGATTTTAGAAATGCCTTTGATACGATAGATCGAGCATCCCTTTGGTATAAATTATTATTGTCAGGAGTAAACGGCAAGGTATTTAAAGCCATTAAGAATATGTATGCCTTTGCTAAGTCGTGTGTTACGACATGTGGTCAAACCTCAGAAACATTTGCTTGTGATATTGGGGTAAGGCAGGGTGATAATTTATCCCCCTTACTTTTTGCAATTTATCTTAATGATTTTGTTGGATTTATCCGAACCAAATTTAAAGGTTTACGGTATTTATATGATGAGGTGTGTTCTGATGTTTTTGATGAAATTTCTGATGAAGACTTATTCATTAATTTACATTCATTGCTATATGCAGATGATACTATTATCTTGGCTGAAAATCCAGAGGAACTCCAAATGGCTTTGGATGCTCTGTCTAACTACTGTGAGAAATGGAAATTGCGTGTGAATAATGAAAAAACAAAGATAATGATATTTTCAAGAGGGAAGGTACGCAAGTACCCAGTTTTTAAGTATGGGAACGATATTATCAGTGTGGTACATGACTTTGTGTATCTTGGGGTTAAATTTAATTACAATGATAATTTTAAAAAGGCAATATCAAAACAGGTGATTCAGGCAAGAAAAGCCTCATTTGCAATGACCTTAAAGGTGCAAAGGTTAAAATTATCATTGGATATTCAGTGTGAGTTATTTGATCAGTTAATCCTCCCGATACTTTTATATGGCTGTGAGGTGTGGGGTTTTGAGGATTTAACTCAGATTGAAATTTTTCATCGCAAATTCTTAAAGGCCATACTGAATGTCAATAAATTTACACCTGGCTGTATGATTTATGGTGAGTCAGGCCGTACCAAAATTGATGTTCAGGTTAAATGTAGAATGGTAGGTTTTTGGCTAAAAGTAGTTAAAGGAAGTCATTGTAAATTTTCATTCAGATTCTATAATCTTTTAAAATTACTTATGGAAAGAGGTACCCAGTCTCAAATATCTAAATGGTTGCTATGTGTAGAAAATACATTAAATAACGCTGGGCTAGGAATTGTGTGGCAAAGGCAAGGGGATGGATTCAGTAATACGTGGATACTTCATGCTCTTAAGCTCAGGTTGACTGACATGTCAAAGCAAGAAATATTGTCAAATGTTTGGTCAAATCGCATTTGTGTTAACTACCGAATTATCAAGAACGAAATTTTATTTGACAAGTATTTGTTAAAGTTGAATAAAAGAGGTGCAAATACTTTGTGTCGATTCCGATGCAGGTCACACTGCTTGCCAATTAATAATGGAAGGTTTGAAAGTAATCCAGAAGAGAGTAAAATTGAATGTCCTTGTTGTAATTTAAAGGTTTTTGGAGATGAGTTTCACTATATTTTTGTCTGCCCTTTTTTCAGGAAAGAAAGGCAGTTATACTTAGATCGACAGTTTGTTGTGAGTAACCCTAGCACATTTCACATGGAAAAATTGTTTAATAGATCTAGTGTTAAACAATTAAGAAAACTCGTAAGATTCATAACAGTAATAACACAATTCTTTTCGTTGGATCCTAATGCTGAAAGGCATGGTCTTATTTTTGTTAATAAAAGTGTAGTTACTCGTAGTGGTAGACAAACCAAACCACGTGATATTTTAGACTTATAACTTAAAACTGTATAGTGTATGCTTAGTCTTTAGTTCATGTTTATTGTGTTTTTGAAATATCCAAATGTATATATCATGTCTATGTATTTTATTATCATATCTTACTTTGTTTTATATATCTTTCTGTATTGTATTGTAAATATGTTGTGCTCTCATACCCCTGAAGGAGGTCGATAGAGTCAAATAAAATCTTATCTTAAATAAAATCTTATTGGATCACAGACCTTGTTTTAATCAATAAATTATTATGGTGTACATTGTATTTAAAGGGGAATAAAATATTTTCAAGAATTAAGCACATATTAAATGTTTGAATTAATGATCTTCAAAATATATTGTATTCTAATACAGACCCTTTTTTTATTTGACGCAGTGACTGTAAATGCATGTCCCATCAGGATATTAATTCAAATAATTACCAGTGTATGAATATCATATTTACTTTAACTAAACACCGACTAGCATGGTTATAGCACTTAAAACATACCGTAGGTGCCTATGACATGAATGAGCCTAATACTTGAGTTCTATAACACATCCACAAATGATTTACCTCATATATTTTTCGGTGATTGTAGTCTTGACACCTCCCCCAGATGTGTGTTAGCAGACTAAAACTAGATGTCAGTTTGCTGATCGCTAAATGAGGTCGATTTGGCAATCATTGCGTCAACAATTTCAGACGACTTGATCAGCAACATATTGAATAGATGGTGAGTATGGGCCGTTACATCAACAAATCGTGCATTGTTCATCTAAACCTGAAGCGTATCATTTACCCCGTTTTATGTAACCTGCTATGTCCGGCTGCCCTATACAATTTCTCAAAAATGTACTTGTGCCACGTGCGACAGCACAGCCAGGTTTTTTAAAAAAGCATGGCAATGCACAGGATTATTATTTTGTTATGTATTAAGTGATTTTATTGGTCATAACATAACATTATTAACAAACTTCTTTTTTTCCATTAAAGTATTTGCAGCATGTTTTACAAATTATACAACCTGTTTGAAACATATTTTAAAAATTATATAAAATGCACATGATTATGCTTTTTACCATTTCAAGGAGTATTTACGAATATTAAACACAAATTTCCCCTATCTAAGGGGGTAGTTGTTCCATTCAGTTATACCGGAGTAATTTTTCTCAGGGTAGTTGTCCAATGGCAGTTTTGCCAGACTAGCTATCCTAGCAGGTAGTTTTTCTTAAGCGGTTGAACCGGAGTAGTCGTCCTAACTGGTAGCTATGAAATGACAGATTTACCGGAGAAATTATCCTAGGTAGTAGTTATTTCATGGCAGTTGTACCGGATAGATTTTCCTAGGGCGAGGTTTTCCGAGGTGGTTGTTCGGGAATTAGAGTCTGGGATGGAGTTTTCCTCGAATTTATATGATAGAACATTACTACAAAGGAGAGGTCGTCAGTCTATCCATGGTTGATGTGGCACTCTTTACGCTTCATCGTCAATCGATTGGCCTAACCTGTATTCATCTACTCACAACCAAATTATTACCTTCCATCCATTTTTTTCTTTTTCATATGGTGATTACATCGGTTGCTATGATCTTGGATGCTTACACTTCAACTACGATGTCGATGCCCTTGACAACCTGACAACACCCGACTCCTGTACAGCAACATGTAAAGAAAATGGATTTCCATTTGCAGGTGTTTACAATGGCACTAAATGCTCTTGCTCCTGTGAGCAGACATGTCGTAACAAACCACTGGATGACGGGAACTGCGGTTTGCCATGCCGATCAGCCCCGATTAAACTTTGTGGCGGTTATACTGCTGTTAGTGTGTATACCGGTAAGGCATCATGTTCTTAAAGGTGTTTATTTCTCGTGGTCTGTGTGTTCAATAATTCACATGATAGTATAGATTTCTAGTTTAACATATACATGATAAACGCATATTAGGTATCTTGATCTAGTTGATCTGCACTATCCCCTGGTTACAGAAGAATGTGAATTTTGTATTCTTATAATACTTGAATATGGTCCTTTTATGTACATCTTCTTAGATTATTGCCTAATTTAAAGAAAATTGATTTCGGGATATTGATAGGTATGGATCTCTCGGCAAATATCAATACGATTGCAGGCATATTTCTGCTTACAAAGCCATGCACGTGTAAAGGTGTTTTGATGACACTCACAATATCGCAAATTGTACAGGGTTTCAGTTACGTAATATTTCTATATGTATTTCATTTTTACGAACAGCGTTTCTTCCGATAAGTCGACGGTGTGTGATAATATATAATAACAAAACATTATTACCGTAATACAAAATGATTTAATCTTTCACTCCAGTTAACCTTTCTGTAACACCAAACAACATAACATGTGATAAGGCAAACGAGTATACTACAGAAACAACATCCGGTGGTGAGTGTAATCATTCAATTGCATACCCGTTTTTACAACTTCCCCAATGTCATTTTTAGAATAAGATTACTCTCTACCTCGGGGAAGTTAGGAACCAAATAGACTTTGAGCATGTTGGGATGCCATTCAGTTGATAAAATGTGAATATTATAAAATGAAAATGTACATGTATAAAGTTATAAAATGATGGAACCTTCCCATTGTGTTACTTGGCTTTGGTCCTTTGTCTTCTGGTTAAAGGCCATGTAAGAAATTGGACCACAAGCCACACACAAATATCAACAAGAGGACCATATTCCAACGTTTAAGTAAATACGATTAATTAACGTCAAAACTGTACTGCACACTTTGTAAGCCTCATACCTAATGCACGGTACATATCCCACATAGAGACCCATATAGTAATACGCGCCTGATTACTTTGTTTGTTCACTAATAGAATCATTATTTTACCTTTTCAGGTCATGCACCGACTAGACACAAATTCACGTATCCCGCTTTGATTGGAATCTTATTCATTGTCGTCATCATAGTCGTCATCATTAGGACAAGAAGAAGGTAAACGTTTTGCTTTGGCGTATTTTGTACAAACTTGTGATACCTAGATTATTGGGTCCTATATTATAATATTATGATAAATTATCTTAAAATGAAGTTTCGTTTTCTCTTTAGTATTCTTACTCATGGATCTTTCTTTCCAGTTAATTTCTGAGATTCAAATTTACTACAACTTCATTGACGCGTAAACGTTTTTAGGAAGACTATCACATAATAATGTTGTATTTTTACTATCACTACGACCACCGATATATATGAAATATACCCTTTGTCATGTGACATCATTTATACTAATCGTAGTGCAAGATTATTAGTATGTGGTAAATAATATAATGTTAACCCTACCAGTAATGAGTCTGCGTTGCATTACAAATAAAGAGAATAATTAGAGATAAACCGAATGCAATGCGAACAAAAAGCATCGTTAATGATGATTAAGATAACTCGACATTTAATGTTTACTTTATCAGGGGCACCCATCGCCCTTCCAGTCCCCCTCGTACCCGCTCCGAGAGCACTCCTTCCGAAAGGACCATCACCCACGACCGCCAAAACACATCCAGATACGAACAAGCAACCCTCCCAAGGACCCGTCCTCTCCCTCAACCACTGTCCCTAACCGTCAATGACTCGACATCGCGCTTAGACTCCCTCAGTCGACGTCCAGTGGACTGTGACACGGACTCGAACTTTTACTTCACTCTGGTGGCCGAGGACGGTAAGGACGAGGCCCGAGCGGGTGGAATTCCCGACACCGAGTCCCCATCAGAGGGCACAGCGGAGTACGGATATGCAGATTTAGCTGAAATCAGCACCAGTTTTCGTCGGGGAATGGCTGAAAAGAAAGATGATGATGATTTAAAGATTGATGAAGACGGAATGGTTGTTAATGATCTATATGCGATGCCACACAAAACGCGGCGTATCTAAGACAATGATTTCATCAAAAGTGCTCTTTCCATACACCTTTTTGAAATTATCTAATACATGTAGATTATTCTCTGGAATATAAGTGGCTTTCCAGAACTAACGCAAGAGTTTTAAAGGGTATATTTCCTCCTTATAATGGCCTAAATTGCACTACTTCAAGGTTCAGGGTTTACTGTTCTCACTTGTAACACTTGCTTTACTCAAAAAATCCTAAATGAGGTTAGTGGTGTAATGGACAAAATAACCTTTACTTGCCCTGTAAAATATTACAAACATAACAAATTATCTTTCGTGCAATGAACACTTGTTTCTCTAAAAAAATTATTGACCTTTAGAAAATAACCATGGCCATTGTATTGATATTGTGTACAGTTTCAATATACATTGCATTTAACCTTCAATTATTAGTATGTATATACATGTATGTAATGTTTGTATTTCTCTTTTCTTTGTTTAAATTGGAAAATGAGTAAAGATTTAATTTAAATGATAACAACAATTTAAATATAGAATATAACCTTTATAAATGCATCTTAATTAGCCTGGTGCATTCTTATACATTGTGCAGAGGAAAGAAATGAAAATGGGAGGCTTTATCAACACCTAGGGATTGTGGCTGTAGAATAATGTATACAAATTAGTATTCGAAAGTTGTTTTTCCTTTTCGAGGGTTCCTGATAAGCGATATTGAAGTGAATAATAAATTTGTCTAACTAAGGTTGTATTTCAAAAGTAGAATCTATTTGTCATCATAAATAGGCATTTGAGTGAACAAGAACGTATTTAATTCTGTTTATTCTAGAGGAAAGGTTAATTTTGTTCTACTTCCCTTTCCTCCTTAACGCGCACTTCATTTAGTTGCGAAGTGATTTAAAACAGAAACTGAGCGCGGTTTATTCATCAAGACGGGTAATTAATGTAGTTGAGTGCCGTCATTAAAAAGTCGATAACAATCTATTTACAGGCGAAGGCCTTATTCTAATAGTTTCGAGTCAAATTTCATGCGCTATTAATCGTTCTCCCGCAAAGATTCTATCATGTGACCTTAACCACAGCAATTGTATATTTTATCAAGATACAGGAAGTAACACGAATAAGACGAGTGACATCAATTAGAAGTTGTATAGGCCTGAGACAGATAAGGAGTGTGGGCGTCGGGGAATCGATACAATTATATCTAAATTTTCTTAATTTACTTTATCTACTTTATTGTTAAAGAAAAGCTATTGTGTTACTTTTGATTACAGTAGCTAAATGAGGGCATTAATTAACTGCCATTGAAATGATGAAGCATTTCTCAGTCCGCACGTATGCAGCGATAGTTGGTAGTATAATGGCGGGAGGGGGTGAAAAATCAATATCACTTTTAGGAACTTGCTGCGCTATTCATCGTAACTCTTTATTTGAAGCGGACTGAAAATCAGGGACCTGTATACCCCCCAAAAAAACAGCTGAGCGATTGATCGTAAGATTGATTGATTGATCGACACCATGGTCACTTGCAAAATAGCAATCAATCGCTAACTTATATTTGTGTTACGGGGCCGTGGACTACCACCTTTTCTTGATTGTATGAAATTCCATACATATTCAATATCGTGTGCCAAAAATCGACTGTGGCAGTTCACTGTGTGTTGCATTAGTTGACCAAAACAGACAAAGAGTTAATACTTAGGTCATTGATAGGTAATTTCTTCATAGGTCCTTGTGAAGATTCATGATAATCGGACTCATTTACTGAATCAAAGTACCTCATTACTTTTTATAAAGTGCTCTTGTTTGCTACTAAAGTATTATAAAAGGGCACAGTTTGTCTCACAGAGAATGAGAAAGGTGAATAGTTTTAATAGAAACAAATAATCTCTCACTCCCCACCTCTACCTTTACCATTGTATCTGTCAGTCGTTACTTCCCAGTCCATCGGTTTCTTATAAATGGTTCTATTATCGCCAACAGTGTCGCTTGGTCCTGATTATTATAAGACCATTGTAATCGTTAATGTCAGATATAGTTGTTTCCGGGTATAATTATTAGGCCCAATGATTCATTAGCTTCGCACTACTATTTCATGGTATCATCATTTTCATGTATTTGTTTGAATTAATTTATAAAGAGATGTACCACGAGCTGAGGATAACATCTTTGTATTACGTCTCTTGTTCTATGATGTTTATTATGAGAACATAACGACATTACTCATATAATCGAAGGTAATATTTGCAAAAAATACACCCAAACATTAATGTGATGATCCAATTTCATTCTAAATAATTGTATGCACATTACTTTCGTTTTAAGTGTTTAATTGTACTAGTAATACTTGATAATATTTTTTTCTTCTTGAATGCAAACTCGGTTTTCCTTACACTGTATGTTTCCATTCCTTTTATTGTGATAACTTCCGCATTTCGGTTTTTTGCTGCGATTGAGTTTATATCCAAAAATGTTTGTATAATTTGGTATTATATAAATGTGCATGTTAAGATAATAAACCTTTATTTAATTGAATTGAATTGGATTGATATATGTGTCGTATGTTTGATGAATAAGGTTATTCGAAATTGTTAAGGGTGGGATCTAATATAATATGTTCGATTCCAAATCACCAAGTTCACCAGCCATTTAAAGATTTCTCAAAGCCGGAAATAGGGAGATCGTGTAAGGCGTAGAAAATGAAAATGTAATTATTATGAGCTATATGAATGTAACATTGATTTCATTATCATTATAAATAACAACAAAACGTACAAGACAGCACAAGGTTTTGCCTACCACCCCCTTCTCCCCTGCTACTGTTTCATTACCGGCCATAAGCACAGACTAGAGGCCTCACAATTTCAAATAATAATAAATGCGCCAACTGCACATAAATAATGTGCTCAAGGCGCAACAGAAAAGTAGAAACACAGTTGTAAGACAAGTTAGAAATTACAAGTAGTTCTACTGGAAAGCAAGTTTGAAACAATGAGTTTAAAGGGCATTTTCAAAACAATCTACACTTGAAATATTTAGAATGCCGTGCGGAAAGGTATTTCATAGGTAAGCTCCAGTGTGAACCCCCCATCACCACGACTTCCTAGTTAAGGTAAAACAAGCAATTGAGAATGTTATGATCTTATGCGTCTGGGAGGAACATACTTAGTAATAATTTAGTAGAGGGATAATTTAGAGGCACACTTACCATCAAAACTCATGCTTAATATAGGGGCTGAACTGTGAGACTTCAAAGAGATCACACTCCATTGGCCCCATACTTACTGCATTACCCCCGTTTTTTTTTTTTTTTTTTTTTTGGGGGGTTAAAACAGCCTCTCCCCTCCTCGGAACCAGGGTTTGGTGTCACTGAAGCAACAATACATTCAAATCAAATTTATTGATTAGACTTCTTACATTTAGGTTCATTTTCATGTTATGTGTATTTAAACAAAGGATGAATAAAATAAACATTATCGACGTTAAATCGGAAATTCGGAATCTGTCCTTGGAAGTAAAGGAGGGGCCAAGAAGAGCTCGCGTGAGAAAGTAGCGACATATATTCATAGGTTATTATATGAGACATAATTACATTTAAAATCTCACATACAGATTACTTGTCCATCACCACGCTATTGGCACTTTAATAGACGTCCTACATAAATCATTTTTCAAAGGAGATTCGAGGCGATAACTCCTCGAGCAAAGAGGGCGCTGTATCACATTTCGAGGGTAAGAGATCAAGTCCAATTGATTTTAGTGATCATTTCATTGTTAAAAATTAAATAATAAAGATGTGAATAAAACACAATATGTCATATGCAACATATTCAATCAATGAACTACGATTGAAGTCATACGGAAATGAAAATATATTATGTCGGCCTGACTTAGCCTATTAAACTGGGGTAATATAACCCGTATCAAAAGTCAGAGTGAAATGTCAATGTTTGTTCCCCATGTTCAGAAGTTATATCTAAAGTATTTTCCGTATATTTAAGAGATGGCGAGACCTATAATATTATAAGCTTGTATTCGAATAATTATCCCAAACACAGTGAAATAGCTTTTGATTTTCCATTAGCATAAAAAAGCGATAAATAATCCACGGTATACGAAATGGTACGTAGGTGGCGCAATATTAACATCCGGATTCCAGGTTGAAGGCAAAATTATCCGTTTGGTTGCTTAAATCGCTTAGAATTATTTCATAAGCAAATTTTCTTTGATTAATAATCTGAAAGAAAAATATAAACAAAACAATTAGAACCTAGAATACTATCTCTGATTGTAAAGTAGTACGAAGCCTAACAAACTTGTAAAAGGTGACAAATTACACAATCATTGAAAAAAATACGAAGTCACACGAAATAAAGAGACAAATTAAGGGCTAAAAGGGAATAACATGAAGCAACCAGATACGGCAAATGTTTATGGCAGGTAACATGTTTTTTTAAAAATCGAGCAGGTTTATAAATGGTATCAAATAATTTATGGAGCTAGGAGCAAGGTCATCGAAATATGTTTTAAACTTGTAAAAAAAGAATAAAGAAATTAAAGAAATACGGCAATTGTCAACAGAAAATGGAAAGGTTATTAGTGGAAAAGATGGTATATCAAACGAAATCTTTAAATTTAATTCAAATTTTATATAAGACGAAAAACGCTGAAAAGGTAGATATAGACACAGTATTAGACTATCCAGATATTCCTAAGATAACACCAGAATATTCAATATTAGTAGAAGGTCCTTCGAGTGAAAGTGAGGTTTATTTAATGCTAACAAATATGAAACATAATAAATCCCCTGGGAAAGATGGTTTCACCGTTGAATTCTTTCGTTTCTTTTGGCAATATCTGAAAACGTTCATGACCAGATCTTTGAACTTCGCTTATTTTACAGGAGAATTGTCACAGTCACAAAAAATTGGAATAATCACAGTAATTCCTAAAGGAAACAATCCTCGACATTTCTTACAATATTGGCGTCCTATTTCACTTTTAAATGTTATATACAAAATAGCATCTGGGTGGATGGCAGATCGATTAAAGCATGTATTGCCCCACTTTATATATGGGAAACAAAAAGGATTTTCGAGAGGCCTTTTTATTGTGAATAATATTCGTTTACTTTACAATACACTACTATACACCGAACTTAATGATATACCAGGCATGTTGTTGATGGTTGATTTTGAAAAGGCCTTCGATTGTGTATCTCACAAGTTTCTATTCAATGTCCTAGACTTTTTTTTCATTTTAAGCCATCACTGAAAAAATTGATTTCATGTATTTTATGAAAATGCATCTTCTTGTGTCACAGTAAATGGTTTTTGCACAGAGAGATTTACTATAGGACGAAGATGTCGTCAAGGAGAACCGTTATCGCCCTACCTTTGTTTACTTGTTAGCGAAATAATAGGAATTGTGATTAGACATTCCAATGATATAATTGGTTAGCATCTACAGGGGAAAATAGTAAACTACTACAATACGCAGATGACACCATTTTGACACTTAACGATACAAAAGAAGATTTACAGAGTGCAATGAAAATATTAGACGACTTTGAAGAAATGTCAAAACTTAAGATCAATTTTACAAATACTCATGTGAAATGGATTGGGAAAAACAGAGCTTGCCAAAAACAGCTACCTCCAGAGTACAAACTAAATTGGGTATCATAAGGTTCAGTACTCGAGATACTTAGGACTAGATTTTTCGGTTAACTTAGTAGAGATTGTCAATCACAATTATACTGACAAAAACAGAGATATAAAACGCCAAATTATTTCATGGTCTAAAAGAACCATGACTATCCTCGGACGAATAATTGTAGTCAAATCTATTATCGTACCAAAACTGAACTACTTATTGCTTCACTTCCAGGAACGAATTCGCAAATTATGAAAGACATAACTTGTTCTTTGTATGCATTTATATGGGGAAAAAAAACCCTGATAAAATCAGTAGAGAACAAATGTGTCAACTATAAAATAAAAGCAGGGTTAAGATGATTGACATTTACATTCACGCTCAATCCATGAGGATATCATGCATTAGAAGATTTATAACTGATTCTCAGATAGAAAGTCACTTTTCACATGTTCAATTTATTCTTGCCCCAAAATTGGCAGACTTGACTCCAAATCTATTTTTCAAAAGAGGTCCTTTTCGCTTGGTCAGACGTGGTCGAACTTGTTATTGATGACTTTGCATGTCAACCTCTCTGGAATAACCCCCGAATACAAATGAATGGCAAAGTGGTATGTTTTAGACATTGATATTTACGGGGAATAAATGCGTTTTGTGAATGACATCCTTAAAAAAGATGGTTCTTTTTTCTCATATTTTGAATTTCAACGTGGGCGTTTGACATACAAACATACTTTCTCCAGCAATTTGGTCTTTGTAATGCAATTTGGTCAAGTTATACAATTATTGTACATGCAGTTCTTAAGGCCACAGAACCTCTCATTCCAGAAGCCTTGCACCTTGTGGTGAAAACAAAATTTGGTTGTTCACGTATTTATCAATCTTTTCTAAACTACAAAGTAAGAAAATGTAAAGCTCTCACAAAGTGGAAAAGCTTTTTAGATTTTCAAGATGAACTTTGGGACTCGAACTGTCAAATTCCATTTCAGTCAACAATATATATCAACATGAGGTGGTTTCAAATCAAGATTTTAAATATTATATATTATATGTGTAGGATACTTTGTTAAGATTTGGTGTAGTAGCTGACAAGAAATGAACTTTCTGTAAAAGCAATGATGAAAATATCTAAGGTATTCTTTGCTTTTGTATGAACTATTCTAATGAAGTATGGTCGAAATTTGATTACTGGATATTTCGTAATATGGGTTAAAGTTTATAAATCAAAGTAAATTATTTGGATTTTGAGGTAGCAATAATAATTGTATAACTGTGTTCTGATGGTTGTAAGACGAGAAATATTTTCAGCCAAATTACGAAATCAAGTACCTTCAGTTGATATAATTTTATCAGCTGTAAAACGTTATTTTGAAATGGAAAAGGGTATATATACCAAACAAATTTCAGAGAGAATACATTACAAAAGAAATGGTTTCACATTAGAAACTTTGTTGAGAGTTTTTGATATGTGCCAACACGAACATGATCATGTATTTTACGTTTCGTATTCTTTAATATATTTAAAATACTATTTTTTCATTATTTGTTTGTTTTTATCGGCCGTGATGATTATTATCTTTGTTTAGCCATTACGTATGGACATTATTTCTGTAATTATTTGTATAGAATTTACGGAAAAACTGTATATGATGGAATTTGTTTTGAAAATAAAGAACCCTGTGGAAGGGGGAAAAATAATCAAAAGGATTGAATCGATTTGCAGCTTTTTCATATGCAATGAAATATTGATTATGCCATTGCCGGTTAAAATTTGCTCTTGGTGCCCCCGCACAAAAAGGACCCTATCCCATACGTGTTGGAAGCTCGTGTATCGTTTATGGGTGTGAAACCTGGAAACAAATGTCTTAGTGACTTAGTAGAAATTAGATTTGCGGAGATGATCGCTAATATAAACAAGTATTCAAATGTAGTACTAGATTTAATCCACTACCAATGAAAAGGAATACGTGTAGGATTGCTTTTCATGTTTAACATGTTTGATAAGAATAGGGGTATGATATGAATCATCGTGATAATCATATATGGCATTTTATTTGATATATCTTGAGGAGAAATTGGGGAAGTTATGGCAGGCCTGTCACAAAATTAACACCACAATAATGTTAATGTGTAGCTATCTGCACTGTTTATGTTTAGAAGGTATGATGGAATAGTGAATATCATGAATATCAACATGCTTTAAATCGCTTCATAATTGAACTCCTTTTGTTTGTCTTTATAAATCATAGGCTGGAAGAAAAATGTACTGTGAAACTAATAAACTAATTATTAGGGGGGAAATATATCAACGTTGCAGGTACTGATAGTGTTCAACTGGACCCATGATTGATC
Source organism: Mesocentrotus franciscanus (assembly GCA_037976565.1). NCBI lineage: Eukaryota > Metazoa > Echinodermata > Echinoidea > Camarodonta > Strongylocentrotidae > Mesocentrotus > Mesocentrotus franciscanus. The sequence continues at coordinate 21,156,223 of CP137678.1, forward strand.
AGTAACTTAGTATTGTCCAGTATGTATATATTATTGCCATGTACCTCTTAGTGTGTTGTAAGCCCTACCGTACATTAATAAATTTATTTATCTTCATACTTCGTAAGTTTAGTTCAGTTGCTGATGAGCCTTCGGACGAAACAGACTGTACAAGAATCAACATGGAAGAATAAACCACTCCAGCCTTCAAATTTTAACTAAGCAATTCTAGCACCTTGGGCCATGTGTGTATCTACATCTCTCTCAGGTAATCTACCAAAGGCAGATCTTCACACCAAAGCCCCCTATAATTATTTCTCCATCCCTCTCTATCTTTATCCTTCTTCATTATGTCACATGATCTGTTGATGTGTCCTCTCAAGTTTTTCTTCCGTTTCCATGTTGTTTTTCTCAAGCTTCTTTATTGGTGACCCTGCCCCCTTCAACTTATTCCTTCCATTATTCTACATAGCCACATTTCCAAACTTTCAATTAACCTTTCTTTGATTGTCTCCTGATTTGATTTTGATTTGATTTTTTTTTCATCTGCATTCCATATAAATATTTGTTTAATTCTTTAACATAACAAACATAAAATACTTACCGGTACTTTCTAACAATCATGAGTCATGAATAAGCGAATATACAAAACAATTATTATTTTTTAGGGAAAGGATTGATTGTCAAATTATCATATTTCATCAAATGTTATACAATCATTTGCAAAAGAAGGACTGCCATTGTAAGCGAATTGCTTGAAAATATGACAGCCCGGAGCAACTCTGATGCAAACATTGATGGTGATTGTCAGTATCCACATATAAACACATGGAAGAAATTATGAAACTAATCCCCTTCCCCAACCCCAGCACCACCTTAAACATTTCTGTTTTCTTCTTGGACAGCGCCTGCAGTCTTGTAAAACATTTATAAATGGAGATGCTGCTATTAGAACCTTGCGGGCTTATCATGTGACTTTTAATTTATAATTATACACAATCATCATTGAATTTTACAACTCCAAACCTATATGTATTGCGCCCTCTGTCCCATATGACTTGGTTAGGTGACCATTAACGTAAGAAAAAAAGACAAATGTGGATCCGTCTCCAATTATGCCTCCGCCTATATTCAGTATTCTTGAAATACCACAATGAGAATAAAAAGCCTAAACATGTCAATTGATCTGTATGACCTTTGACCTGACAACCCCAAGAACTGATCACTTCTGTCTCTATGGTGATGCTTACTATTTACAAGTTTTATGTTCACACCTTAGACAGTTATCGTAGAAAATCCTTTCATGTCATGTATTTTGACCCGCTGACCTTTTTAACGTGGATTTACTTATCAGCCGATATATTATCAGTTTGTTTAAATATGGTGATGCATGCTAAGTTTAAAAGTTCATGGTTCAAATCATTCCTGAAACATTGCTATAATTGGGCTGAAACCTTGAAATGTTATGTAAATTGACCTCTTTGACTCTTGACATTTGTCCTACTTATCCCTAAATCAAAATCATTTTAGCTTACTAAGATAAAGCCTGTATTACCAAGTTCGAAGTTAATGGCTCTTTTTTTTTTTTTTTTTTTTTTGGGGGTCATTATAAGCATAAACAATTCTTCTTGAATGCAATAACCAAGAAAGAGTTAGAACAGATCTGAAATAAAATTATTGCATGCTTATCTCAACTACGACAATGCGCATTAACCCACATAAACAATTAACATTGGCTATATACACCGAGAACCAGTAAGAAAAAAAGAATCATTGATTAAAATGTATTATTATTATAACCCAAAAATACACACGCACACTCACACACGCACAGAGAGAGAAAGAGAGAATAAATAAAAAGAAATGGAAAGAGAAAGAAGAAAAGGTCAAAAAAGGAGATAAACCATCAGACCTTGCCATCTCTGATCCCATGATGAATATTCTAACATTGTGTTAAACTCAAATGTTCCCATTTTTGTATAATGAACGATAAGCCTGAGTGGGTTTAGGCCAGTAACTGAAGTTCAGCTTCGGCGTCTTATCAAGTCTACTCAAACTTCCACTCAACAGAAACTGCACTGTTGAAAGTGCTAAACGATCAACTCCTTGCTGTTGACAAGGGTGATGAGACCATTGTACTTCTTTTTGACTATTCCGCGGTGTTTTGACACGCTTGACCACACCATGCTGCTACAGCGTCTAGCAAATTACAACTCCATCTCAGGGACTGTCTTCCAATGGATCGAGTAATATCTACAAGACCGTACACAGAGGGTAATAATCAACGGGACCTGCTCAGCTCCACTCACTTTAAGCTTAGGAGTTCCCCAAGGCTCCGTCGTCGGCCCTCTGCCGTTTTTTCTTTACTCTGGTCCTCTCGCAAGAATTATCACTCGCCATGAGGGTGTAAACTACGCTATGTATGCGGATGACACCCACATTTCTCTAACTATGTCACCCCGAGGTAAAGTCGACGCTGTCAATTCACCAAAATATTGTCTATCGCACATCAAGGTCTGGTCTGCCAATAACAGACTCCGTCTTAACGAAAACATGTCAGAACTGATCCACTTTTCGTCACGGTTCAGGAGCACGGTGCCTCCTACAGATCTGATAACTGATGAGGGTTTAATAAAGACCTCTGAATACGTTAGAGACCTCGGCATTACATTAGACAAACACCTTACTCTTCAAAAGCTCATCAAAAACGGCTGCAAATCTTCATCTTGGGGCATCTACACAATTGGAAAGATCAGGCGACTGCTTGACAAAGCCTTCACTGAAAGACTTGTCCACGCCTTCTTCTCCTCCCATTTGGACTATTGCAACTCCCTCCTTGCCGGCCTCAAGATTTCTCATATATCACCTCTCCAGCGTATCCAACATTTAGCAGCTAGATTGACCACATTAAATAGGAAACATGACCATATATCCCCTGCTCTTCGCTCACTTCATTGGCCACCGGTCCATTCTCGCATTACTTTCATTGATTAATAAAGGTAAATTAATTCAGTATAATTTCCACTCATCTGCTAGAATTGCTGACAAGTGTGCAATACTCAATTTGCATACATCATTGCATATTCCGTAAAATGCCTCCAACTGTCAGGCCTCATGGGAACACTGTAAATCTCTACATGACCTACAAATACTCCTTATTTGAATCCCTATTCCAACTAAACTTCATTCGCACTGCAGTATTAAACGTCATGATTCTTTTATCAAACAGACAACAAATGATCGGTCAAGAAATATCCACAGTTTATGCAAGCAAACTCTGAAATGTAACATCACTATGAATGATTGAGTTAAATAAAAATAATAATATTACATGCATACAATCAAAGAGAACATTTCTTGACAACTGGATCATTTAATACTATAAACAGCTAGCAGTCTACAAGATGTTTACCCCAGGTCAGTGACCAGAACAGAGTAAACCATCAGCATGATGATCAACGAATACGTTGTGCAGCCAAGAACAGACTAATCGAACCATCTAGCAGCTAAGTCACCACACGCAGCCATTGGATAGGATGCCTCAACAGCCAACAGATAACAGCTATAATCAATTAAAACCACCATGTATTACTTTACTGGCTATTCTGACGGCATAATATGCATGTCATATGGCATTTAAATAAAATTAAGTTCAAACTCAATGAAAATACTTATTTATGACATTTATACTACAAATGTAGCAACAAATCATTTCTTAAATCTAAATCAATTAATTTGTACCTTATTATAACATCTAAGATAATCAACAAAATTCCCTAAGAACAGCATAGTTTATCGATATTCAATGCATATGGGCGCCGCCATCTTTAAAGGTTTGCTTACATTCTGTCGCCCTCTATGACAATTATACATGCACAACCAGAACAGATACAATGCCATACCAAATATTGATTCCTTTATATCTTCGTGTAGTGCTAAAACTCTGGATTCTTCACAAATATCACTAATCAGTATAAAAGTGAGTAGAAAAAGACTTCATATGAAATATAATTTTTGCGAGTATACATTATTAGTTCAATCCAGTAAAAAGAAAATGTATCGCAAGATTCTCTAACACATGAATTGCTTTTCACTTGTGCAAGCAACAAATACATCGTTTACTCATCAAAACTCACTCTGACTCTTATAACATAGATAATATATTTATTTATCAGCGAGAGTGCTACATACCGGGTAACAAACTTGCCAAAACCTCATAATGCCTTCAGCTCATCCTAGCTGGCACATGCGTTGATGTTGCAGGCACTTCGACTTCAAGTTACAAAGTGACGTGACATGCCTTACACACTAAAAAATATTATCATTACACATCACATGTTACGCTCAATAATGTACCACACCCTATAACCTATATTCGGGCCATCCAAATGCATTGTTATTCACATTCATTACAAAGACGTGCATCTGCTGATATATTTTGTGAACGTACAGTACATCACATCATCACTAACGTGGTCCTACCATTTCCGGGGGGATGAACACCTATGATATGAATATAATGATGGAAATTCCCATTCCCGACACATACATAGTATATGATGATTGCAAATCATCACAAGTAACAGGAGTATCTGCCATATTTTGTAAACAGTTTCATAAAAATTATCCGGACAAACTGAATCGAATTGTAACGTTTTCTTTGAAAACATTAACTTTATTTTTAGACCAGAATGTTCTATCTGCTTTTTTGTAAGTTTCGGCTTAATTTCTGAGGTATGACTACATTAATTTAATAATATTTCTTCTTCATTTAATCACATACATCTGACATAAGAATCTGGCTCGAATTTCCCTACCTCATTTATAACATTGTACATGTTTGTATGCTTTATGACAAGATTTTCATTAAATATATCACTCCCCTGTTAAGAATATACCAATTATTAAAAAATATTTTATTTCCTTTATTGGTCTTGTCTTTTATAATTAACAATTCAATTCAATTTTTCAATTCAATTCAAGGTTCAATTCAATTCAAGGTTTATTAAAAACATGTGTCGCAGCCCAATGGCTGAATTGGTCATGTGTACAATTAAAAGACTCATTACATATTTCAAACATAAACAAATAGTTACAATTGATTTGTCAATATTGGAATATATATAGTTAATGGTAATATTGCTTGGGCAGCAAAAATAAGAAAACAGAAGATAACATGGAGTCAGAAAAACGGAGAGGAGAAACGCATTAAGAAAAGAAGTAAAAGAGGAAGTTGTAAAAGTACAAGTACATCAAAAAATATAAATTGCATATATGTACTTTTAAAGAGTCATTAAGACAATATACGAATATAAAAATAGAAATGAAACTCTTTTCATAACATTTTTGACGTTTGATATTGCAAGTATTTGTATTATTGCTTAGAAAAATGATATTAAAGAAATACAGTTATGGCACTCTATCATTCTTTTCCTTTCAGATATAGAGTGGCTATTGAAGGGAAAGGGAACAGTATTTTTGTTATATTGGTTTGTTATTATCTTATGGAGAGTAAAAATCAGGAAACTTCAACATTTATGAAAAGAGTATAATACAAATTAAAAATATATATATTAATTCATCTATTTTGATTAATTGGGCTTGGCTTTATTGAGAAGATCGACAAAGTAAGGTAGGGGGCTATTTCGGAAACGATTGGTTTTGCACTTGAACTGTTGATATCTAGAGGCATGGCGTAAGGAGATGGGTATGTTTTTCCGAAGAGGTAACCAGGTACTACATGTTGGGTGTTTAACTAACGATGTAGCAAAATCCAGACAAAGCTTTTCCCTTCTGGATTCAAGCGTTGAAAGGTCACATAATTGGCAAGCATTAGTATAATTTGTGTATTGTGAACCCAACATGATTTTACATACTCTTTTTTGAACTTGCTCCAAGCTTCTTATTTGTTTTTTATTTGTTTGTTTGTTTGTTATTTGTTTGTATCATGACAGATAATTGATTAATTTCCTTGTAGTATTTTGGTAATGGTAGGTAAATCATTTTCAGGTAAAAAGTTACAAAAAATAGATTTTCCCCGAAGGGTCTAATTACAAATTTGAAATATTTGTCTTTTCCATTTCTCTTTACCTAAAAGCGCGATTTAGCAAACCTAATTTAACAAAAAAGCGCGAAAAATAGCAATTGCGAGAAGTAAAAACACGGCGGTATCATGAAGCATGTCGGCAAAGCCTCCGAACGCAACCGTGTGTTAAACTGAACGTCTTTGAAAACCGTGTTTCTATAGGGTGAAAAAGTGTCACGCACCCCTAGCTGTCTATCAAATGGGGGATGTGGTGCCTGTGTGTTTCTTAACCTCTTTGTTGGCTTTGCCTCTTTCTCTGAAATTGTTTTTGTTGTGAACGCGATTAAGTTTTCTTCATCATATATCCATATTTTGTTTGCGTTTTCTCAATTTGATAGAATGAACAGTTATGAGACATCGATCTAGATCATCAAGAGATCAACTAGATCTAGATCAAGAAATTAAACATAAATTCCAATGTCAGTTAATGAAGAGGGGGCTTTTTCGGGTAAGAGAATATATAAATTAAACTAGGACAGTTATATATGCAATTGCTCATCAATGTTATGATCATGCTCTTTTTTTATTCTAGGAATTAAATTCCCCCTCTCTTTTAATACATGAAAATGTACAGAGAGACTTGTACCAGTACCAAATGCTTGCCTTCTTTGAGTATGTGCTTGAAACAAAAAATGTCCTGGAGAGAACAGACCACCACAAGAGAAGGTAAAAATATTTGCGTGATCTGTTTAGTTTTGTCAGGTAAAAGGAAATTTTGAAATGATTGAGGTCAAGGTCAAGTTGGATGGGGTTGAAAAGGGCTGGTTTGAGAAGTATCCATTCAGGGGGTAGCTATATATGTATCAACATGCACATACTATTACTAACAAATTGCTGTAGTGTTTATTTAAAGTGTATTTTAACTTTCAATATATATCTTTTTAGAATTAACATTTGAAGCTCATGTAGAAAGGGGGGGGGGTCAAATACATGAACAAGAAAAAAGAAAAAAATAGTTGACCATGAAATTTTGTTGAAAAGGTGAACATTAAAGATGACTAAAATATTATATAATGCTATTTTATTTGTATTTTCTTACATATTTGGTTAAAATTTATTGAAATGTGTATAGTTCTATTGTTCTTCTTGTCTTGATGTTCTTCCCCTTACCTCAAAGCGATGGTCTCTTGTGCCTAACAATAAAGGAGTAAAGCAAAGTGGACCGGTGATTCATATTGAGTAGTAAACAGTTTTTAACAAACCGGGGAAAGAAACACAGATAAATTCATAGCAAGTGAGTCTGTCATGGAATTTTGAGTGACCCAACATTTGCTCCTGCAACGACTCTGTGGAGTACAGGATGATGTTTTGCTTGAAGCAGATGTTTGTGATGTCACAAGCGGCTCTTTATAGATAGGGTTTGGATTTGGCCGCTTGAGGGCGAAGAGAATTGTGTGTGCTGCTAATTCTCCACGTCATGGGAAAGTTGTTGACCAGAGATGCCTAGGTTTTCGTTTTATTTGTGATACAAGTCCAATGATGTAAGTAGAAATGATTGTGTTATCTTGAAGTTTATGAGTTATATTGTCTTTATAGCCAGTTAGCTTAGTTGATTAAATATGAAGTTCATGACACTAATATGAGGTGATGGAATAATGACATGAATGAGTTGTTAACGTGCAAGATTGTTGTGAACGCGATTAAGTTTTCTTCATCATATATCCATATTTTGTTTGCGTTTTCTCTATTTGATAGAATGAACAGTTATGAGACATCGATCTAGATCATCAAGAGACCAACTAGATCTAGATCAAGAAATTGAACATAAATTCTAATGTTAGTTAAAGAAGAGGGAGCTTTTTCGGGTAAGAGAATATATAAATTAAACTAGGACAGTTAATTCTGCAATTGGTCATCAATGTTATGATCATGCTAATTTTTTTTTTATTCTAGGAATTAAATTCCCCCTCTCTTTTAATACATGAAAATGTACAGAGAGACTTGTACCAGTACCAAATGCTTGCCTTCTTTGAGTATGTGCTTGAAACAAAAAATGTCCTGGAGAGAACAGACCACCACAAGAGAAGGTAAACATATTTACGTGATCTGTTTAGTTTTGTCAGGTAAAAGGAAATTTTGAAATGATTGAGGTCAAGGTCAAGTTGGAGGGGGTTGAAAAGGGCTGGTTTGAGAAGTATCCATTCAGGGGGTAGCTATGTATGTATCAACATGCACATACTATTACTAACAAGTTGCTGTAGTGTTTATTTAAAGTGTATTTTAACTTGTAATCTATATCTTTTTAGAATTAACATTTGAAGCTCATGTAGAAAGGGGTATCCAATACATGAACAAGCAAAAAGAAAAAAAAATGTTGACCATGAAATTTCGTTGAAAAGGTGAACATTAAAGATGACTAAAATATTAGATAATGCTATTTTTTGTATTTTCTTACATATTTGGTTAAAATTTATTGAAATGTGTATAGTTCTATTCCATGGATTAAGAAGGAGGGCTTCCTGTTGAAAGATCAGGCGGTGCCTTGAGGTTCCAGTCTTGATGTTCTTCCCCTTACCTCAAAGCGATGGTCTCTTGTGCCTAACAATATAGGAGTAAAGCACAATGGACCGGTAATTCATATTGATTATTACAATGTTTGTAACAAACCGGGGAAAGAAACACAGATAAATTCATAGCAAGTGAGTCTGTCATGGCATTTTGAGTGACCCGACATTTGCTCCTGCAACGACTGCTCAAGGATTTATACCGTCAAAGGTGTAGGGTTAGGCTGAAGGTTGCAATTGGGATTGGGGTTAAGTGTAGGGTTAGGGTTAGGTCTTGTGTTGAATCCAGGGATGGCGTTAAGTATTTGGTTTAATAGTGAAGCAAGTGTCTCAGAAGCAAGTGTCGTACAATAAGATTTTTCAGGTGCTGGTGGAACTGTATATAAAATATGTTACTCATCATTAGCAGTTTTAAAAAAATCCTTTGTATTAGCAGCTTAAACATGGTGAAGAGTTCGTCACAACCAAGGGGAGGGTGTGATGGCGTGTTGGTCCAGTGACAACTGCTTAAATACAGAACTCAGACAAAGTTACAAGTGACACAATATTTTAAGTTTAAGTTAAGTTTAATTCCCGTCTCCAAACAATATTTACACGGTCAAAGTACAGAAATATCAATGTTAGCGTTCACTACATAACATAACATTAAAACACGGATCAAGCATTCAAATGATATACAAGTTCTACCTTGCTTGCAAAACAATCCAGTAAAGCAAACTACCAAGCTTCCTACCCTGGTACATCATAATAGCAACTTTCATATATACATTGAAATTAACAGTTCACTGCTTCTAAGTTCAAGTCCAAAAGTTCTTTCAGTTCAATTCCTTAACTCTTCTTAAATATAGAACCTGGTATGAAGAACTTGAAGTGGTGATGAGCACCGTAGTCAACTCGTTGACTGTCTTATGTGGTCGAAGTCTTCGTCGAAGTCTTCGACGTTCGCCGGACTACCGTACACTCGACAAGTCGGGTATTGGAGTGCACATGGGAGTTACGGGGACTTTACATCGAAGTTTACGCCATGGTTAACGCCATAGCTAACGTCGAAGTTTACGTCATGGTTAACACCATCGTTAACGCCATAGTTAACGCCATCTACGATAAGAAAATACCAAGGCATAAAAACTACCTATCTTTAACAAAATACAATCTCCATCTTTATGCTGTTATAATAACCCTAATTATTCCAAGAATAAACAAAATGCAAATGTTAACTTCATATTCTAGTTTCATAAAATATCTTCACATTTCTGGTAGCATATAACACTCAACAACTAGATAATACTGAAATAAGAAACATTCCTTTTCTCTGTCAAGGATAATATTACATATGCAAGACTATATAATTTTAACATGATTTACAATAAAAGACTTCAGGTCAAAAGAGCCTTTAAATAATTGTCATCCAGGCTTATCTTATTTCTCCATTAATTAATGTCTCTGACAATTTGCTTAATTAAATTACTGCAAAAGAGAAATAACTATAATTCACTTACAGTTTAACTGGTGACAAGAAAGCTTGGAAGACAGGAGCAGCACGTGTCTAGTACAGACAATTCTGGTGCAAGCTAGGAATACAATAAACTGCCACGCCTAGTTCAAAAGGTGCAGCCCAAACATGCTGCCGTCGCCCGACTCTGTCGGCCTATAGCTGAAGCCACCAAACCCCTAGCAGGCTAGCTGCTGCGGCTGCTCTAAGACATTAACACTGAGAGGTCTTGCCTCTCCAGGTCCTAAGCTTCAAGTGCCAAATACTAATTTTAACTAGGGTTGCTCCCGTATAAGGAATTTAAATCAACGCCCAAGCTACTAAAATATTGCCTTCACCTGTTTAACAACAAATTTTGCAAGAAAACTGAATCACCCTAATATTAATAGAGATTATAATTCGAAACTTGCAGGAAGCCCAAGCCTGTGCTGGACAAAAGGAAGGAAGCACCAGTGGCGGATCCAGGGGGCCGGGCCCGGGCCCTCCCTAGAAAAAAACAGGTAAAAACACCCTTTTTGAAAAAAAATGAAGATGGGCCCTCCCTGGCGCTCAAGGGGTGGTGATAAATTTTACAATTTTTCAATTTTCGGAGGCCAAAAAATAAAAAAAAATTGTAATCACTACCCCCCACTGAGCGTAAAATCGGTCGGCACGTTTTTCTTTAAACTTTGGCACGAAGTGGGCCCCTTTTCGGCCCCCCCTTGCCGCCGGCTGGATCCGCCCCTGGAAAGCACATGAATAGGAATATGCTAATAAGCTACTGCACTACATATCTTTGGATGATAGCAAAGACATGACTACGACATATTATTTAATTCAATGTTTGTAAACAAAGTCTGAAATAGGGATGACTTGTAACAGAGTCAAAAGGGAGAATAGTTTACACCACTTCTTTCTATTATTTACAATAGCTTTAGTAAACTAAAAATACGTTGACCCACAGTTTGTGAAACATGTATCACTGTTCTACTAATTAGAAGAAGTAAGTGATTTTTACGACATGCTCTATTGACAATTGTTAGTGGTTATTTTGTAACACAAAATGAATTCGTAACCTTAATCCTGGATCCATAGCTAAACATATATTAACCCTAAAGCTAATCTAAAACCCTATTGCAACTCGAGCAATAACCCTATATCTTGATGAAATGAAGCTTGTATTTAACATTGGCTGACCAAAGTCAGGTGACCCTAAATTCCTTCCCACATACGGGTATTGTCCAAAGTAGATATTTTACTACACCCTAACTGCAAGTTCTAAAACTTTTGCGAGAACCTTACCCTGCTGTTCACTTTATAATTATTATTGTACAATGCTTTTATGAACATGTTTTTAGAGTAAATTTATTGTATGTCTCTATAAAAAAAACAGGTGCCTGTACATGCAATGCAAAGGAAGGGCAGCGTGAGAAGCTCATGATGATATGGCAGACACAACAAGGACTTTGCTGTCTGAAACTCAGAGGCAAGATGACGGTGTCTGAGGTGACCTCGTAGTATAGCATGAACACATCCTTGTCACCTGTAATCCATCTCACTTTCGCAATATATTCTATAAACAACAGTAACCTGAGTTCAAGATGTTGATTAGTGATTAAGAAAGGCTACATTAAATCAGGCGCGTAGCCAGGGGGCGGTGGGGGCGGTCGCCCCAAAAAAAAAAACGCCGGTCAAAAAAAAAAAAAAAAAAGGAAGAGGACGTAGGAAGAAAAAGGAGCACGGTACAACAAATCGTCATCTTCTCTAATAATTGAATGAAACGTCAAAGCTTCCGCGCGCGGAGGGGGTGCTGAATTCTGACAAGGATTAAGGGTCGAGAACGGTACAACGAATCGTCTTCTAGCTTTCTCTAATAATTTAATGTAACGTCAAAGCTTCCGCGCTTCGCGCCGGAGGAATGAAACTGAATTCAGACTAGGATTAAGAGCCGAGAACAGTACAACAAATCGGCTTCTTTCTCTAATAATTTAATGAAACGTCAAAGCTTCCGCGCTTCGCAGAGGGGGGAGAACGCTAAAACGAATCGTCTTCTAGCTTTCTCTAATAATTGAATGTAACGTCAAAGCTTCCGCGGGAGGGGTGAAACTGAATTCAGACAAGGATTCAGAGCCGAGAATGGTACAACGAATCGTCTTCTTTCTCTAATAATTTATTGTAACGTCAAAGCTTCTGCGCTTCGCGCGGGAGGTGAAACTGAATTCAGACAAGGATTAAGAGCCGAGAACGGTACAACGAATCGTCTTCTAGCTTTCTAATAATTTAATGTAACGTCAAAGCTTCCGCGGGAGGGTGAAACTGAATTCAGACAAGGATTAAGGGTCGAGAACGGTACAACGAATCGTCTTCTAGCTTTCTCTAATAATTTAATGTAACGTCAAAGCTTCCACGGGCGGGGTGAAACTGAATTCAGACAAGGATTCAGAGCCGAGAACGGTACAACGAATCGTCTTCTTTCTCTAATAATTTATTGTAACGTCAAAGCTTCCGCGCTTCGCGCGGGAGGGGTGAAACTGAATTCAGACTCCCCCTCCCTTCACCCACCCCCTGGGGAGCGCGCTTTGCAAGTGTGATCAAGAAAATATGTTTGTGTACTAAAATTTTTTAAAAACACTTAATCTGGGATCAGTCGTTGGGCTATTTAATAAGCATGACAAATATTAAGGAATGTACTCCTGTCGAGCAAACAGTAAATTTTTTTGAAACTAATTGCTCGTAGAAGATAACTAGAAGAAACAAAAATATCAAGAAGAAAAAGAAAAAGAGATATATTTGCGATGTCAGCTTTAGATCTTAAAGGTACTATGTCCCATTTGCAGGCCCAAATAATGAAAAGGTTAAATTCCAACAGCATTCGAAAGACAATACTAATTTAGAACTTCCCTCAAAACGAACGGGCTTGCAAATGGCTTTTAGTGGGAAAATAACGGCCATTAGTTGTCGAATCGACTTACGTGATCGCAGTCACCCAAGTAATAGTCTGATTTCAGACCCTTTTACCGAATGGTCGTACTTTTTGTGCTGCACAAAGATTCAATCAGTTTAATTTTGGCCATTAAAAGTAGTGGGTTATTGATGTAGACAAATGCTCATGTATCTGTTACAGCTCATTTTATGTATGTTATTACCAAAGAAAAAAATGTCAGTCAGTCACTCAGTAGTGTCTGACAGTGAAGTCTAGAAGCTAAGCGGGTTTCCTTGTATAATTTGAATACTAGGACACTGCTAATGTTTATATTTCACAGATAGGACATAAATGATATATTCATAATTCTTGCAAGGTTCTACAAAATTTGATGTTGGCTGCAAAAGGGACATAGTCTGCCGCATCCACGTATACGTCTTTACCCAAAGTTAACTTTGCTGTATGGAATGCAAGATCAATTAAGAATAAAATTCCAATCATATGCGAACTTGTTTTAACTCATGAACTTGACATTTTATGTGTCACAGAGACCTGGTTGACAGGTAATTATCGTGATGACCCACCCATTGCCGATCTTACTACAACTCTCCCAAATTATGACATACATCACATCCCACGTTTTGGAAGGGAAGGTGGTGGTGTATGTGTGCTTCTTCGTTCTACCTTCAAAGTTCACAAGACCGAACTTCAATCATTCAATTCTTTTGAATATATTGATTTAGCTGTATCATCGAACTCCCAAAAACCTCTTCGCCTCATCATTCTTTATCGGCCCCAAAAAACAAAAGATAAGCAACATTTGGCACCGATTTTCTTTCGTGAATTTGGCACCTTCTTGGAGGATATTGCATCTATACCTGGTTTACTTCTCATCGCCGGAGACTTCAACTTTCATGTAGACGACTCGACTGATAGAGAAGCTACTATTTTTACAGATCTCATAACCTCTGCTGGACTTACTCAATATGTAACTGGACCTACCCACAAAGATGGACACACTCTTGACCTCATCCTAACTCGGAATACTGATAACTTTGTCTCAAATTTAAATACTACCAGTTATTTGCCGTCTGATCATTCTGCTGTGTTATGTAATCTGAATATTGCGCGACCAAAACCAGCAAAAATTGAAATCTCTTTCCGTAAATTTCGCGATATTGATATTAATGTCTTTCGCACTGATATATTAAATTCACCTCTGTATAAATCTCCCGCATCTGAATTGGACAACTTGGTTTGTCAATACGACTCTGTTCTAAATGACCTTAAAAACAAGCACGCACCTTTGATAACTCGCACAATAAGGTGTCGTCTTAACGCACCTTGGTTCAATGAAAAATTACATGAAATGAAACGGAACTTACGACGCCTTGAGCGACGTTGGAATGCTTCTAAATTAGAAGTTGACAGATAAATTTTCAAAAACCAATGTTATGAATATAATCGCATGATCAAACAGTCTAAACAAAACCATCATTCAAAGCAATTTGAAGGCTGTAATTCAAAGCAGCTATTTCAAAAGTCAACAAATTGTGCACACCAAAAGTATCCAAGGTTTTACCTTCTGACGATTCTGATCTTTCACTTGCTGAACGTTTTCGGACTTTTTTACCGACAAAATTCGGAGTATCAAAAATGTTCTTAATGATTCATCAAAAACGGATGTTTCCATATCCATGCTTGATTCATGCAATTCTTCATTTCCTGAATTTTCACCAGTATCAGAGGATACTGTCAGAGGCATAATAATGAAATCTCCATCTACTTCATGTAGTCTCGATCCAATGCCGACATGGTTGCTTAAGAAATGTATAGATGAGCTTTTACCAGTCATTACCAAAATCATAAACATGTCTATTCAAAGTGGTCAATTTCCCGGTGTTTTGAAATCGGCACAAATCACTCCTCTTTTGAAGAAACCAAATTTGGATTATGAAATTTTGAAAAACTATCGGCCTGTTGCCAACCTTAAGTTTCTTGCTAAAACAATTGAACGTGCTTGTGCTTCTCAAATTCAGGGCTATCTATCATCAAACAATCTGTGTAGTAAAATGCAATCTGCATATAGATCTTGTCATAGCGTTGAAACTGCTCTTTTAAGTGTATATAATGATTTGTTGTTAGCTGTGGACCAAGGTGATGAAGCTGTTTTGATACTTTTAGACTTTTCTGCGGCTTTCGATACTATCAGTCATAATATTTTCTTGATCGCTTACGGAATAGATATGGTGTATCAGGTACTGCCTTGAATTGGTTTAAAACATATTTTATGAATCGTTCTCAATCTATTGTCATTAATGACTCTTTATCCAAACCTCATGTACCACTTGAAGGTGTTCCTCAGGGATCTGTCATCGGCCCTTTGTCATTTACTTTGTACACTGCACCACTTGAAGATATCATTGAAGCGCATGGTTTAGGCCGAATGATATATGCAGATGACACCCAAGTATATGTTGTTTTGAGGCGTGATTCCGACCATTCTGTCATTACCAAACTTGAAAGATGTATAAATGATATCAAAGCTTGGTCCACTGCTAATGATTTGAAGTTAAATGAGGATAAAACTGAGGTTATTCATGTAACATCTCGATTCAGAAAGTCCAACCAATTACCATCTGCTGAAATTGCTAATGTTCCCATACAACCTGTCAAAAGTGCACGTAACCTTGGTGTCATCTTTGAAAATGATCTTAGGATGGATGAATATATAAAAAATATTTGTCGCTCAGCTTCATATGCCTTGTACAAGATAGGTCGTATTAGAAATTTTCTTGATAAAAACTCTACTGAAACGCTTATACATGCATTTATTACATGCCGTCTTGATCAATGCATCGTTAATAGCAAAACTCCAGAGAATCCAAAACTCTGCTGCCAGGCTAGTAACACAAACACGTTCTTGTGAACACATAACTCCAGTACTACGTAAATTGCATTGGTTGCCGGTGACGTACCGCATTATGTACAAAATCTTGGTTTTAACTTATAAATGCAATCATGAATTGGCACCAATTTATCTGCAAGAACTAATCCATGAATATAAACCCTCACGTAATCTTCGGTCATCTTCTCAGTTAAACCTAATGTCTACTTCTGTATCAACTCTTTCTTATGGCCATCGCTCTTTTTCCAAAGCTTCTGCTGAACTTTGGAACAAACTACCGTTAAATGTAAAAAACTGTCAAACTGTTAGCCAATTCAAAACTTCTCTTAACCCTAATAAGGCCGGGCTATTTGAGTTCTTAATACGGCCGGGGGGATTATGGCCCCCTTAAGATCTCGGCCGTGAAACGGCCGATCGCCGCGAAAATTTGCATGCATGTCAAGTGAAGTGTATAGAATAATATAGCAATTTCAATTTTTGAAAAAATTACTCATTTGCATATTTATGGTAAATTATGCAAATAAGGTCAAAAATTCATATTTTTACCCATAAATCATATATTCTTCATATTTAAGCTTTCTTTTCCACTACATATATTTGTTAGACCATTTGGAATAATAATACGAAAAAAAAATTTGGAAAGCTAGGTTATTCCTTATGTTATCTCTTGTTTTGATAATTTCTTATGTATTTCATTGTTTTTTTACTTATGTATTTTATTGTTTTTGTTTTTGTTTTCATTTCTTACTATAATTTAACTATTTTGACCCCCAAAACAAACACCTAAACTTTAAACAAGACCAAATAACCAATGTTTTATCTCTTTTTAGGAAAAATGATATTTCCATATGTTTTGTACACAAATCACGAAAATGAGCGATTTTCGGGCCGACATGTAAAGACAAAGGTCACGTGACTTTGTAACGGTAGGTCCGATTTTCAAAAAAATTGTTTTAAAAGATGCGCAAGACTCAAAAGAATAAAGTCATGAAGCGGCGGGGCGTCATCCGTATGCGTTCCCGAACAATCAGAAAAATCGCGGAAGGGGGCCATGATGCCCCGGCCTTATTAGGGTTAAGACACATTTATTCAAAATTGCTTTTAATGATTAACTTACTCTGTTCACATTGATGTGTATTTCATATGTATTGTAATTTGTAGGTTTATTTGCACTTTTTTGTTTTGTTTAATATGTAATTGTTTATCAGTCTATTCTGTTTGTTATAGCGCTTAGAGACTTCGGTGGTAAGCGCTTTATAAGAAACGTTGTTATTATTATATTATTATTATTATAGTATCTTTAAAGTGCTTGTACAATATTGGAGAATTCTGTTTTTCTTCATTCAATTACCATTTTATTCATGATCAGCCTGCTTATCAGAATAGGTCACATTTGAATTGAATACCTGCCCTGGATCCCACGTCAATTTACGCTCATACTTTAGCTCCCCATTTAAAAACGTTCCGCGGGGCATGTTGGGTGGGATGGTGTTTTCGTGCAAGTGTGGCATTCGGACACAAGATGTCCCAAGTTGAAATTTTCTCAGAACGATAAAATCACATTAATAGAGTAAGACAAGTAAAATAAATCGGTACATTGTATTAAATATAATACCCTTCCTCCACACTTTCGTCACTATGTTTATAATAATAATAATAATAATAATAATAATAATAATAATAATAATAATAATAATAATAATAATGATAACAATAATAATAATAATAATTATAATAATAATGATGATGATAATAGTAATAATAGAGGTCTTTGGCTTTCTGACAAAGTAAGTCAATCAAGGCGCTAAAATAATTACTTGTCCAAATATTAAATATTCTATAAGTTATTGTATACAAATATATTCATAGCTTCCGCAATAAATGTCCTCCTCCTCAACCACTACTTTGTAAATAGCATAGACAGAGTATTACCTGGAGAGATATAATAAAACTATATTTCTATAATGTACTACCATACTCTATGTATGCTAGAAAGTGTATTATGACACTACACATGAATCTATTATGTATATTAAAGGTAGACAGGAGGATAATTTCAAATAATTTTTTTTTCCTCCATGAACCATGTAAATGTCCTCGTCTTAACCACTACCTTGTAAATAGCATAGACAGAGTATTACCCAAGGAGATATATCAAAATTATGTATTTCTATGGAAGTTTCATACTCTATTTATGCTAGATAGTGTTTATATCATAACACTACACTCTACCAAGTCTATACAAGGTAGAGAGGAAGATCATTTCAAGTGTTCTTAGATCAGTGAAACAATTGCGAAGCATTGCTGTTCATGCTTGTTTGCCTAAACATTGTATCATAAAACTGTATCAGTACTTTCATAATATAATTAAAATATCATTGTACACCATACATGAGCCGCTTTCCTTGGAAATCGACACAACTTTAAGGAAATTGATATACTCTCTATTTGAAACTGTACTCAACTTCAGTAAAACTGGTTTGTAATCTTGTGTACTTAAGTTGTACAGTGTTTCAATACTTTCATAATATAATTAAAATATCATTGTACACCATACTTGAGACGCTTTCCTCGGAAATCGACACAACTTTAAGGAAATTTATATACTCTCTATTTGAAACTTTACTCAACCTCAGTAAAACCGGCTTGAAATCTTGTGTACATAAGTGGTACAGTGAGTTAAATATAGAGTGTAGAGCAATTTGCCAGTTCTTTGCAAATGTTATCTGTGACTGTTTCACGTTGAAATGTATTGATCAATTGTATTGTTACTGACTAGTAACACCAGGTAACTGTGACCTGAATTTCTGCATCCATGCATCTTCACAATGATGTAATTGTATTTTTGCTATGCCGCTACGTCTGTGTAAATCATTCATGCATTTTGTGTGTACAACGTACAATGCTTATTGCTGTCGTCATGGGTGTAAATGAGATGCAATTTGTGAGCGATTTTCTTTTTTATTTTGTATATAAAAATAATTCACCCCACACATGCATTAAAAGCACCGTGGTGTAAAGAAGGCGTACCCCAAGGGCTGCTTTGCGTTTTCATTTTCGTTATCACATCTAACAGTCTCGACACAATTCTAAGCAAGTTTACAATCCTACTTGCAACTGAACTTTACTAAATGGCAGCAGATAAAATCAGCAACGTGATAAACTAAAATGTAAGCAACTCAACTTCTGTCCAAGAGCTTTAGAGCTAGTCGGCGTAAGTATGGTAAGGTCGGCGTAAAGGTCGCCGTGGTGACCGTCTGAACGATAGTCGTGTTAGCTACGCCGACCTTTACGCCGACTGATTTACTCCTGTAATTTTCCAGGAATAACGCGCTAACACGACTAGAGGGAAGCGTAAGTTGACCGTGTGGATGCTATCATTTGGCACTCGGAGTATCTGTGACCTTTCACAAGGGTTGCTTGTTTACAATCGAAAATGAAAATTAGATTTCGCGCGGTTTAGATGTGGAAGATGGGTTGAAGTTGACTAGTGCGGGCGCCAACAATTTCGGAGGCGATGGCGCCCTTACTAGTCGACCTCAACCCAGCTATCGCAACTAAGCCGCGCGAAATATAATTTTCATTTTCGATTGTAAACAAACAGATTCCTAAATCATTCAAATTAAATTTCAACATGAATCCCCGAAAGTATCAGTTTATAATACTGTGACCGTCTGAACGATAGTCGTGTTAGCTACGCCGACCTTTACGCCGACTGATTTACTCCTGTAATTTTCCAGGAATAACGCGCTAACACGACTAGAGGGAAGCGTAAGTTGACCGTGTGGATGTTATCATTTGGCACTCGGAGTATCTGTGACCTTTCACAAGGGTTGCTTGTTTACAATCGAAAATGAAAATTAGATTTCGCGCGGTTTAGATGTGGAAGATGGGTTGAGGTTGACTAGTGCGGGCGCCAACAATTTCGGAGGTGATGGCGCCCTTACTAGTCGACCTCAACCCAGCTATCGCAACTAAGCCGCGCGAAATATAATTTTCATTTTCGATTTTAAACAAACAGATTCCTAAATCATTCAAATTAAATTTCAACATGAATCCCCGAAAGTTTCAGTTTATAATACTGCTGTTACTTATACGGCATTTCAGTGCTACGCCGGATTTAAATGTTAGGTCATACAACCCTTGTGGAAGGTCAGATACTCTGAGTGCCAAGTGAGAGCATCCACCCGGTCAACTTACGCTACCCTCTAGTTGTGTTAGCGCGTTACTCCTGAAAAAATACAGGAGTAAATCAGTCGGCGTAGCTAACACGACTATCGGACGGTCACTACGCCGGCCTATAGGCCGACCTTGTCATACTTACGCCGGCTAGCTCTTAACACGACCTTTACGCCGACCAAAATTACCATCGTGTGAACACGGCTTCTGAAGTGTTACAGCTTCATTAAATTTCATGACAACAACAACATCATAAAAACATTACCTGTATTCAGGGCCCCGTATTACAAAGAGTTGATATCAATCGTAACTTATTTGCGATTGATATCAATCGCAACCATGTACATAAGAGATAGGAGAATGCAAACTTGCGATTGATTGGAGGACTTACGATTGATTTGGATCAATCGTAACTCTTTGTAAGACGGGGCCCTGGATTCATAAAAACGTTTCCACAGTGATGTAATGATAAGAGATTTACTAATGCTAACATGCATTCCCACATTTCTTTGTTTACAGCTGTTGTCATGTTTGTAATTGAGATGCAATTTGATAACGAATCCATTTTTTCTTCTTTTTAATTCACCCCACATGATCGGTAGAAGCACTGGGTGTGAAGCAGGCCTACTTCAAATGCTGTTCGGCTCGTTTCATCTTACATATACTTTTCTTTCTCTTTCTCTTTCTTCTTTTTTCCCTTTTGTGTCAACATTCTCGCTTTACTGAAATTGACACAATCTTTAGGAGAAGAAAAGAAAAGAGGAAAGAGGAAAGGGAGGGGCGATTATAAAACTCCATATGCACTATAAACTAACTACATGGCAGCAATACAACGTGAAGAAACTAGGAACTGTAATAATATGTATACAACGAAACATTTGTCGTACATGATGTCGTGATAGAGTATCTCTACGTGATCCCATACACGGGAAGACTATCTAGTTCTTGATATTTTTAGCTTTAAACAAAAGACTTTAACAATGGCCTGATTAATCAGAAATATCAGATTATCTACCAATATTCACAATTCATTACAGAACGCGTGTGAAAAACAAGGATGCTGAAAATATAATGAATCGAATTGTAATTGCTGTCATTATCCAACACTTTAAAAATAGCCTTATAAGTGAAAGTGGAAGAGATTTATGAAATAAATCTCTTGAATGCTTTATCCGCAAACTATTTTCTTTCTTAGTAACGACATACTATTAATAGTAAGTGAGCCACGCCAGAAAGGCATTCACAAACCATGGATTACTAAAGGAATAATGACATATGATAAGAAAAGAAATCAACTTTATATATTATCGATTCGTTGTCCGTCGGCTCGAAACCTTAATATAATTTTTTTTAAATACCGCAATGTGTTAAAAAACATCATAAGAAATTCGCGCAAAAAAATATTAACAACAATTAGAAACAGTTGAAGGCAATATGAAATCAAAATGGAATATAATAAATGAAATTGTTTGGAAGAAAACAAATCACTTAAACAGTACAAGATCTTATAAAAAAAATGGGTGTGAAATATCGGACCCTACTGAGGCGGCAAATTTGTTTAATTCCTACTTTATTCACATTTGCCCTACACCAAATGCCAAAAATTGATAGCAAAACAAACAATTTAAACGATTTATTTTAACCCATTGAAAATAGTACTTTTTCGAATCAACTGCTATGCGAATGATTTCAGTAGTCTACTGAAATCATTCGCATAGCTAAATCTTTAAAGCCTATTAACTCATCCGGTTACGACGAAATTTGTACAAATCTCCTTAAGAAAATTATCGGCTTGATAAGTACCTCTCTTGCATATATTTTGAATCTATCTATATCCTCTGCAATTTGCCCCAAATTTGCTTAAAATTGCGAAGGTTATTCCTTTTTTTTTTAAGTTGACATAACCTTAGTAAGTAATTACATTATTATTATATCATTATTACCGAGCTTTTAAAAAAAATCGTGAGAAATTAATATACAATCGACTTTAACCTTTTAGATCCTAATCAGTAAGACTTTAGAAAATATTACTCCACCGATCCTACCCTGGTCCAATTATATCATAAGATTACTAATACTTATAATAATGTACATATTATTCGTGTACTTATTGACCTGAGTAAGTCCAATAATACTTTAGACCACGGGATTTAAATTCACAAGTTACAACATTATGGTATGAGAGGCATCGCACTCTCCTGGTTTCAGGACTACTTGTCTAATAGACAACAATTCGTAATATACAACTGTAAATCCTCATATTATCAAAACATAATATGAGGCGTACCCCCAAAAAAATATTCTGGACCCACTTCCATTCCTCATTTAGATTAATGATATTTTAAACTCCTCCACTAGTCTTACATAAATGATATACGCAGATGTCACTACTCTATTTTGTTATCATTCTAAGATTGATCCACTGGTGAATAAAATTTCCAATGTACTCCAAAAGGTTTCATAAGTTATCTCTAAATATACAAAAGACAAATTTTGATAAAACACATGTAGGCATCGATCTAATAAACAATATTTGTATTGATGGACTCCCTTTAATAAGAGAATCTAATTCAAAGTTTCTTGGAGCTACTATTTACGAAAACTTAACTTGGAAACAACATATACAAATATTAATACCACCATATCACGAGATGTCGGCATGTTACTCAAACTGAATAATATTTTACTAAATGATACAGTCGATATGCAATATAATGCAGTAACCCTTCCCCATATATCATATTGCAATTCACCGAAAGATGGCGAATTTGAAAATAAATTACAGCAGAACTAGCAATGTTGGTACCATACCCTGCCTTTAAATAATGCAGAGAAGAGGAAATATAATAATCTGTGCTGCATAATACATTCAGCGTGTTGTACAGAACTGGTCATGACTTAGTTTACAAAGCTAAGTTTACAAAACCTAGTTTATATATTTTTAAGGTACGTTTGAAATGTATAGTTGAAAATTCACTTTTGACATGTCGTTAAAAAAGCCATTATTATAATATTAAAATCCCTTTTCTCGTTATATAACGACTAGAAGCAGACGAAATAACTCTTTGTTTCGATATCATAATTGCTTGACTATGTAAAGAAATGGGGAAATCAATGCAATGTAGACATTTAACACCTCTTTGCAATCACGAGTGTCTTTGTTTCGAATTGTGGGTGTGCTATTGGTTTCATAGTCATGTTGATCCATAAAATACTGCGTGTACTTAATTAATTTGTTCAACCTTTACGCATGGTATTTTGTTTCATGTAATAGATTTTTGTCTATATGAAATGGAAAGATAGTTTTTCCAAATGACAACAGACATGATAGAGAAAACGCTGGCTGAACTCCAAATGTCGCCAACTCCTCTATTCTTTGTGACTGGGGTTGAAATGGCATGTTTTATATGAAGTTACTTCTAATACCGTTTTATTCACCTGCATACTAATTCAGCAATTAATCCACGGGTTTGCAGGCGTCATGGATGTTGCAGCGTTTATTACTATTTTCGTCGGCTTGCTTTCCATCGTAAGTGCCTCAGATTCCTGCAAAAGTCCGGCAAATACCGCAGAAAGAGAATCTAAAGGTAGTATACGTAGTTCACGAATATATTTCATGTTTAACTCTCTCTCTCCCTCTCTACGTCTAACCTCTTTGATTTTTCTCTTTCTCTCTTTCTTTATTCTCCCCTATAATTCTTTATAAACCTCTTTTTTCTATCTTTTGCCTCTTTTGCTGTTCTAACCTCTGTGTCATCTGTGCAATCTAATGTGAAATGTAAGGATTGCTCACTGTTCCTCCAATCAATGTTGATAAGTTTTGTGTTAATTTATTTGTGATATTTGATTTTGAATTTTGTTTTTATTTCTCGATTTGTCTTAGTCTTTGTTTTATATTTCATGTTTTCTCTTTTTTCAATGTATACATAATTGGTTATCGGAGTCTATACATGGCATTATTTCCAAAATATGTATCAATATTATCCTCTTTCTTTATATTATTATATCTTATTATTATAAATATTATTATATATGAATATATATAATATATATATATATGAATTTATGATTATTTACGTGAATATTAGTTCTTTTATATGTATCGTATTTTCTTTTGTACATGTATATTATGTGTGTCTTTTTATGTATGCACGGACTTGCAAGAAGAATAGCAATTGGCTAAGTCTGAATCAACTTAGACGTTCAAGCATTATTTCCTTTCTGATAATAATAATGATGATGTAAGACCCAATATCACAATTCCTTAATACAGAACACCTGTATTCTGAATCTTGCTACTTTGCCATTCTAATATTGATTGTATGTTTATTGTTCATTGCTTTAATATGTTGATGTATCTCTGTAATGGGTGAGCACGATGACGCACACATTGTTTCGAGTCCCTCTCCTTGCCTTCCTCACTTTGTTAAGTCTCTTTACTTTCCAGGGGCCACGTCCCCTGTGCCTGCCCTCATGGACTGTTCATACCCCTTTACACTAATCAGTCAAAAACTTGTGAACCAGTGGCCATGCTTGCACCAACTCAACGTTTACCCTCCTTCCCATTCTTTACCCTCTCCCGTCTGTCCACTGGGTAGCATATTCACTAGTTCTCATTTCGTAGACCCTGCTTTTCCCGTATCTTGTGAATTCCACATTGTCAGTGACATCAAGCCAATGGTCATGTTAGGCAGTGATTTTTGTTGTTGATTGGCTTCACTGTATGATTTCATTTTCACATAGACAATGATTCTGGCATCTCCCTCTCTTCCTTCCTATACGACTTTGTATCTGATCTCTCCTTTTCATGTTTTTGTTCTCTATCCCAGCTTAGTATCCTTTTTTGGATCATTTCCCTGACTGTCATCCATCTAACTGTCAGGAGACTTTCGTTGACCTTTCCGCTGAACAGATCACAACCCTCCCGGAGCCTTGCTATATAACCCCCATTCCTTCTCACACTAATCATGTTTCCACCGAGGAACCCTCGTCTCGCCCAACTGTTGCCCACCTGCCCAATGAAGCATTTCTCCACGCCGAAACACTGGCTAACCCTTCATCGACGCATCCTATCCATGCCCCTATATCCCTCAATCCAATTATAGAGACTGTCTTCTCTACATCTCTTTCTGCAATTGAGTCTGTTATCAGAAGCCCAATAGTCTTTCTACAGGATGAATCGAGGCTTGCAAGAACAACAACCCTCTATCCACCACCTCCTGCTTCACAGCTCCACTCCATCCCTGTAAACGCTTCCCTGCTGTAACTCAACATTCAAATACCCATTACTCTTCCCTACAATATGATCCAGGTCCCCTTATATCCCATATTACCAAAAGGGAATAGTTACAAGCCTACAACTAGTTAATGACCCTGTTTTTGTCTAGTACTCGATTCGCCTTTAATGCCATTACTCTCATTCATCTCATTTCAATTCATTAAAACTTTGATTTGGTAATATTTGCTTTAATTGATAAATTGCTGTTTAATATTTTTTCTCAAGATATTTTTAACTTTCAATACAATGGTGAAACACATTGAGAAATAAAGAATAATTTGAGTGACTGGCCACAATCTAAATTGCCTTTGCCTTCCAATGTTTCTCCCACTCACTTCCAAATATTTCTTAATTGTTGCGGATTTTTGGATTTTGGGGGAAATTGCATTCAATGTATGTGAACACAATTATCAACCCCCCCCCCTCTCTCTATTGCAACCTAGAGTTATGATTATTATGACTTTCCAATGTCAGTAAAATATATTTGCAATATCCATTCTTGATATTTTATGTCGTCCTTAATTCATCTTTTTCTGCAAGAGCAATATTTCCCGATTTTTGTTTTTTCTAGCTTGGTTTAGCTCTACCCTTTCCATGCTTACAACATCTTTTACCATGGTTATTGTAGTTTAATAATATTTGCGATGTCCTTGTATGCACCTGGTAAATAATAATGTTTTTTTATTTTATTATTGACACATGTTGGCATAATTTCTTTATAACATTTTTAGAAACACACTTTCCTTAATTTTTTACGGAAATTTCATTCAGCATTATAAGCCGATGGTTTATGGTTAATTTGGTTATTATAATCCATTTTTATATACATCATTAATATTGGTAGTTGGCTTAAGGGTATTATGTCCCATTTGCAGGCCAAAAAATGAAAAGTTTAAATTCCAACGGCATTTGAAAGACAATACTAATTTAGAACTCCCCCCCCCCAAAAAAAAAAAAAAGTGGGCTTGAAAATGTCTTTAGTGGGAAAATAACGACGATTAGTTAACAATAAATTATTTCAATCTGGACAGCTGAAATCCAGATTTGGACCAAAATTGTTTAGTTTTCAGGTTCTGGGTTTCTCTTTTACTTTTCTTCAAGGCTTATGTGAAAGACACCAGTAGCCATCATCAATTACAAATTAATCGTTACCCTTTTAGTGATGGTTCTGCCTAATCTTAAAATATTTCATGAATTGCAAAATCATTAATTTATAAACTACACATGAGTTAGTTATGCTTTACAAAAGCCACACATAATAAAAAACAACAACAACAACAGTGCATTAACTGGTATAAGCGTTATACCAAACAACAGGGCATCAACTGGTATAAATGTTATACCAAACAACAGGGCACCAACTGGTATAAATGTTATACCAAACAATCGGGCATCAACTGGTATAAATGTTATACCAAACAACAGGGCATCAAATGGTATAAATGTTATACCAAACAACAGGGCATCAACTGGTATAAATGTTATACCAAACAATCGGGCATCAACTGGTATAAATGTTATACCAAACAACAGGGCATCAAATGGTATAAATGTTATACCAAACAACAGGGCATCAACTGGTATAAATGTTATACCAAACAACAGGGTACCAACTGGTATAAATGTTATACCAAACAACAGGGCATCAACTGGTATAAATGTTATACCAAACAATCGGGCATCAACTGGTATAAATGTTATACCAAACAACAGGGCACTAACTGGTATAAGCGTTATACCAAACAACTTTGTCAAGTCGAGGCAGATAATAATTGGCTTAGGAGCTATAGAGCCAGTAAGTAATAATCTGATTTTTTCAGACCATTGTACCGAATAGTCGTACGTTTTATGCTGCGCAAAGATTCAATCAGTTTAATTTTGGCCATTACAAGAAGTGGGTTATTGATGTAGACAAATGCTCATGTACCCTTTACAGCACAGTTTATGTGTGTTATTACCAAACATGAAAAAAGCCAGTCAGTCACTCAATATTGTGTGACAGTAAATAAACGGGTTTCCTTGCATAATTTGAATATTAGGACACTGCTAACGTTTAAATTTCACAACAACAATAATTCCTGCAAAGTTCTACAGAATTTGAAGTTGGCTGCAAAAGGGACATATCATCCTTAATAGCTTTAATATATTACCACTTATCGGTGTACATTTAATGTTTGTCCGATTCTTGTGGAACATTGTGTATCTTATACAGAATTCTTACGGTTACACCATGTGAAAGGGGTAGGATTATGTATCTGATGAACTTCATTCGTTGTCATATATCACTAGGTTTTACAATATTGATCATTTTACTTCATCAACTTTGTGTTTTATTCTCCAAATCATTACCTGTCAGAAAAAAAACATAGCATGGATTAATTCATGTTTCACAAAGTCATTTTGAACATATTTTCTGCTACTGGATAGCTGGCATTCATTTTCTTGATGTCAACATTTTGAGTGTTCATCGTGTGTTTAATTTTGTCGTGTTCTTGGCATTTAGGTTTACTGTACCGACTTATTTTCACATGTTTTGATAGTTACGTCATAGATTTTGGGTAAGCTTTGTTATACTAGCAATTTTGTTTTTCATTAATAATCATGTGATATTCTAGTTTTTGGTAAAATTTCATTAAGGTGTTACATTTTTTTGTATCGTATACCTCGCTATGTAGTTCAGTTAAAAACTTAGTTCAATGGGCTGGTATATCATTTCCATTTATTATGATTCCGATTATTACTGCAGCATAATCATAGTTTCATTTTCCCAGTAGGTCAGTAAAAAAAACTTTTTTTCATGATACTTTCAAATTTATATGAATGGATGTTCGAGTCCACTGCTTCATTGAAAATTTATTTTTGTATTTTTATTTTTTTATTTTTTTTAAATATTTTTTTTATAAATTATTATTTCTTACCAGGAATGTAGACTGGCCAATCTGACCTAAGGTCATGAGTCATGTTGTGGAAATGTCTATCCAGATGGTTGTGTTATTTCGTTATTTTCATTATCAATTGAATAGGGGAATGTAATTCCGTATGGCACTTGTTTCGGAAAGAAAATGGGGCATAGAAAACGCAAGTGTTTTCTGTGTCAACGCACAGTAATACATTTTTATTTTAAAAAATACACATTAAAAAATGAAGGAAAAAATATCGATTTGTCTTATTCATTCTCAGCGATTTTCCACGGGTATTTTGCATGATTAAAATCATGCGGTGTTGGGCCAATGTCTTAAAATATCGGTGAAATATATTGTCCTATAATCAGGTATGTTTTCTTGATGTTTTTTTTCAAAATGAGGATTACGCTGTGAGCCTTCTTTTTAGAAAACGTGAAGCACAGCAACTATTAAGAATTTTCGAACATGCAGAGAGACAGAAATTTGCCACTACGAATGAAATGAAAAACATTACGCAAACTTCAGAAGTTCACGCCTATGCACAAAATTGAATGCTCAAATTCCCATTGCAGTTTGTCCTGCATGAATTTGGACGCTCCTTCCATTTTTATTTCGAATTTGAAATCTCGGTATACACCTATGAATGATATCGTATTCTTCTAAAATAAGATTGAATGATAAAACATTTTTTTTAGTAATGATCTACGCGTCACGAACATTATGACCCCAGTCTGCACGCAAGCTACAGATTCTGGCCAGTTTAGTAATAACTTCCAGAACATCCTAAAAATGCTCTAAAATAAACTAAAAATACTAAAATGATCAAATATACCTTCTTGATGCAGAATAATTATTCCAAGGTCAACATTGAAGGTCATTTCGTTGAATTTTAGGCGTTTTTTCCAGGACAATGCAATCCTTTTTCTAACCGTGTGTAAGTACGGCGGCGTAGTTCACAAATGTGCCCATACTTTTGCGCCGGCAGCCTAGGTGACTAGCTAGCCGTGACCTCCACTTTTCGGCCGTCCTACTTACACAGTGCCCCACATGTTCAGATACCTCCGAAACGCCCCTTTTTACATGGAAAAAGTGCCCCGTTTCTTTTCTCTTTCATCTCTTTTCATCTCTGGTGAGTGCCTCTTTTCAGGTGCGAGAAATTCCCCTTTTCACCTCTGATAATTGCTCCTTTTATTTTGAGACGTGCCCCTTTTCCTTTTTTATATGAGGCCCTCTCCCTTTTAAAAATGCCCCTTTTAACATTTGATAAATGCCCCCTATTAAAATCTGACAGGTGCCCTTTTCCTTCAACAGATTCCCCATTTTCCATTCACAAGTACCCCTTTTTCATCTCTGTTGAGTGTCCCTTTTTCAGGTGCAAGAAGTGCCCCATTTTCACCTCTGGTAATTGCCCTTTTTACTTTGACACGTGCACCCTTTTTTCTTCTAATAACTGTCCTCTTCCCTTCTGACAAGTGCCTACTTTTCTTTTCTCCATAACATGCACCCCTAATTCAAGCTAGCGGCTTAGAACCCTTTTTCTTTAATTTTCTCTAGACCTCGCTCACTACGCTAGCTCGCATTTATAGATGTTATAGTTATGTTATTTATACAAGAACTCAAGTTCAGTCTGCCTTCATTAAATTGTGCTTAAAACTTGTCAGGATTTGTTTCTTTTTTGTCCTCTTTATAAGATGTAATTTTAGCACTACGACCTCACAAATCATTACAAATTTGCTCGCTCGCTTTGTTTGCTCAAAAAAATTATATTCAGCCCATCACACCCAACTGCAAAGTATGTTGCCTAAGCAGTATGTTGTAGCAGGTAAAGAGAGAAATAAATATTGATGTCATCCCTGGTAGTGTAATCATAATCATTGCGATGTTAGGGTATATACCAACAAAAAAGTTTGTGCTCATTACTAGAAACAAAGTATTAGGCGCATTGCAAATATGAGCTTTTATTATTATTATTATTATTATTACGCCACTGTTGGTGTCTTTACCCAGCTCAGTGAGCGAGCTGAGTCAATATCTCGATTGAAAGATTTGCAGTGAGTTACATCTCGCTCCGCGTCTTGCTCGGGCCGAGGCTTGCGGTACTGCGTATCAAGATGTGCCTCACGGCTGACGAGTTCCAATTATTTTTCTTGATATTATAAATTCTAAGACAGCGGTTTATCCTGGTAAATTCCATCACCAAGTCATCCTGGTCGTCTTCCCGGATGACTGAGGCAGCCATCTCTTTCAAACCAGCAATCAAAAACTTTCAAAAACTTGACAAACTTCGCCCACAAAAATAACTTGGCTATTGTATGAACGCTATTCACAGCATATTGTTTACGCGTCGGCGGTGGAGCCAGGGCGCCAGCCCTGCATGAGAGGTCTACACGAAATGGCGTAATAAACTTATCAGCCGAGTGAACCACAGTTGACGTGTTACTGGGAGGGGCGGACAGTGAGGTGTTCGTTCGGCTTTTGTGGAGTACTGAAAGGAAAAACTGCGTTTCCCCAAATGTATTTGTATTTTACGTCTACTTAGCTTTCCATCGATGTATGGTTATTTTTTTACCTCGGATGGGGTCTTTAAATAATAGATAATTTCACAACATGTGGATTTCCTATCAGCCATTCATATAAATGTATGACTATATTGAATATGTCACCGGACTGTAGAACGCAAGGTCTGCAGTTCGAGTCCCGCCGCGGCACTGATGTCCTTTGGCAAGACATTAATCAACACCTGCCACACTCAACCCAGGTGAGGTAAATGGGTACCTGGTAGGATTATTCCTTGAAATGTAGTGTGCGCTGATGACGGCAGCCAGGGCTTAACCTAGGGTAATACTTTCCAAACCTCTTTGGAAGCGCATAGGGACGTTATATAATGTGATATGGTCGTTGCGTAACACAGCTATTTATAGAATAACAATATTTTATAAAGTTCAATGGTTGATAGGAAACTTATCTGTTCTGAAAGTGCCTCATAGTCGTTAAATATCTCATATGTTATTGTATATTCATTCCTCTTCATGAAAATGTCCCAAATATATTTATCTTTTAAATTGAAAGTACTCTCAAAATGTCTTATAATATACCAACAACAGAAAACACGTTAACTCATTGAAAATTCATTGTTATCACTAGCATGAGCCATAGCATTGTATTGTTGTGTATACTATTCTTGACGTTGTCGTTGTTGTTGTTATCATGTTCCTGCATAGATTTGCTTCTTCTTTTTTCAGATTTTCCCTACATTGGATGTTATGAAAGCGCTTGTTTCAACAACACAACTTCTTTCAATATTTCAAGCATCAACGAATGCACGGGAGCTTGCAAGAATGAAAGCTCTACGTTTGCTGCTTTAGAATTAGGTGATACCTGTAATTGCGGAGAGTTCAACTGTATTGATCAGTCTGATAAGAAACGATGCGATGGTAAATGTGGTATACCGTGTCAGGGAGATCCTGCGCCCCAGAGGTTTTGCGGTGGAAAGGGATTTATCCAGGTGTACCAAGGTAAGCTTAGCCGGTCCCGCATCCTCAGTCATTGCCTCAATCACTTCGCCATGCATACTCCAAATCGACTGATTTGGGGTCATTTGAGGGCAATATTTTGTGTACAGACCATTTTCGTAATGTAATCAAATTTAGTTCAAAAGTCTTTGTTTAGTGCCATGTTACAAATTATTTCATTCACCCGTTGTTGTTGTTGTTGTTGTTGTCGGGTTTTAAGGCTGTCAAATCTGAAAAGCTTATTTCTACCTTACGAATGATTGTATTTTGATAGTCAGAATGCGAATGGCATTCATTAATGTTTGCAAAGTCGGAAAAACATTAAAGCTTGCCCTACTG
Source organism: Mesocentrotus franciscanus (assembly GCA_037976565.1). Classification (NCBI taxonomy): domain Eukaryota; kingdom Metazoa; phylum Echinodermata; class Echinoidea; order Camarodonta; family Strongylocentrotidae; genus Mesocentrotus; species Mesocentrotus franciscanus. The sequence goes on from CP137678.1 coordinate 21,188,304, forward strand.
AACAACAATAAATGTAGGCAATTCGCATTCCGACTATTGAAAAAAGAAATATTCGTAACGGGTGAATGAAAAAAAATTGTGACGAGGCACTTACTAAAGATGTGTGCATTAATTTTGATTACATTAAACAAAATGGGCTATTAGCCTTGGTGTCATTAGGGTATAACGACATGCATAGTAATTTTAATTTAACGTAGCCCTGTTGTTGAGCTTTGTATTTGGGCGCATGAGAAAGTTAAATTGGTCTTGGCTTGAGATTAAAAAAGCATCTAAAGTATAAAGCGGCGAATACTTTACATATATTTTTTTTAATCTCAAGCCATATGTATTCAAATTTGTTTTCACTTTGCGCCATGTTTATTCAGTTTGTATCAAGTTTCAAAGATATATTTTTAATCAAACTAAATTCTGCAGCTTTTTGTCGCGTCTGCTTTTAATAAAACATCTAGTAATTAGATGGTGCTTAAACGTATCGGCTTGCATGGTGATGTAGTTATACAGTAGGCTTACGGTTGCACCATGGAGAGTGGGATGGTTGGGGAGTCCTGAAAAGGACTGTTGGTAATCTTTCTTGTGTGTGTGTGTGTAGTCCTGAAAAAGGCTGTTCGTAGTCCTGGAAGGACTGGTGTAATCTTTCTTGAGTTTATAGTTCTCTTCGTTCTAAACAGAACTATAGCGCCGCTAGGAGAGGATGTGTGGAAGAAGGGGCTCGACGTTTCGCATAGGCTGACTATCCATCGTTGACTATCCTGATGACGGATATTCAACCTATTTAAAACGTCGAGCCCCTCCTACCACCCATTCTCTCCCTCTTTAGAACTATAAGATCAAGAAAGATGACACCAGTCCTTCTCAGGACTCCTCAATCCTACCCCTCTCACATGGTACAACCTTAAGCCTACTTTATATCTGGTAATTCTATTCGAAATTGTTTAAATAATAACATGTTATGGGTTTAGGTTTTATACAACGAATTTAGGGTGTATATAATAATAGTAATAATAAAAGTAATAATAACAATAATGATAATAATTATTATTAATATTATTGTTATGACATTTATATAGCGCTTCACATACCTATTGTTTCGATTTCAAGTTCAAGTTCAAGTTTGTTTGTTCCATATTTCACCAAAAATATAGACATTCATATAAAATATAAATTATATATATATATATATATATATATATATATATATACAATACATGCAATATATATGAGCACGTCTTAATTATTCTCAATTCATGTGATAGATAAAGTAGAATGTGAGGAACCTATTGAAAAGCAGTGATTGTATATCATAGGTTCCTGATAGAAACATTGTAGATGTTTTAAAAAACGTAGCAGTAGAGAAAGACGTAATTTAGAGGAGGAATTTAGAACACAATGGAATAAAGACATTTGTATACAAAATAATGCATTAGCACCAATACCCAGAGTAACCCGGTTAAAATTCGTAGTCACCCGAGCAATTTAGTTAGCAAAGCTCAAAGTAATTGTGTGTATACATTAATAACCGGAACATGCATCATTGATTAACAATTAATATTAGCATTGGAGGAAAATGGTAACAATGACTGGGGAGGGCACACAAGTTATATAAGCCATAAGAATTTAAAATAAAAACTCGAAATTTGCGTTTAAAGCAATTTAACGATTAGCCATTTAATCACGGTCAGATGAGCATATTTTGATACCACATCTTTTGTTTACACTGGCAGGTCACTATTCTTACTTTCTTTCTCTCTTTCTTTCTATTTCTCTATAATATACTTTTTTTAAGTGGGGGGTCGAGGCCCCGAATCCCGCCGTTCCGCGGGCCCTGACATATAGGCCTCTAAATAAGCATATTTTTTGCCTGACTGTAAATTTTGGAATTTGACATTTTCCAACAAACGCATACAAAAAGTATAATTTACTAAACAGTGAGGAAAAATCTCAGAAAATTATGTCATTTCAGCGACATTTGTAAATCACCGGTTTTCGAATTAGAAATGTTATTTGGGGGGATTGCAGCAACTGCCTTCCCCCACCCGATCTATACCTTATTGGCGGGAAAAACGACAACTGTTCTCCAATACTTTCTTCTTTCTCTTGTTTTCTTTCCCTTTCTCTCCTCTTTCCCTTTCCATTCCCTTCCTTCTGTCTCTTCTAGGTTTGCTGGGGGGAGGCAAGGGCCTTTCGCCCCCCTCCCCCCTGATCCCACGTTTTTGGCGGGATCAATCGCAACTGATCTCCCCTTCTTTTCACCCTTTTCTTTTATTCATCCTCTTTTTTGTTCCCTTTTAGCTCTCTTCTTTCCCTTTCCCTCCCTTTTCTCCTTTTTTTGGTGGGTGCGAGGGGGAGCAAGCCCCACCCATCCACAACTTGTTGGCGGGAAAATTGCAACTGATATCCCCCTTCTTTTATGTTTTTCTTCCTCTTTTTTTCCTTCCCTTTATCTCTTTTTTCCTTTTTCTGTCCATTTCCTTCCTTCTCTCTTATTTTTTTATGGGGGGAGGGGGGAAGGCAACAGCCTGCGAGGCAAGGCTCTTCCTTCCCCTGATCTCCTTCTTTTTCCCCATTTTCCTTTCTTCTTCCTCTTCTTTCTTTCCCTTTCTCTCCTCTTTCCCTTTCCCTTCGCCTTATTTTCCTTCTCTCTCTCTCTCTCTCTTTCTTTATTTTTTTTTGCGGGTGGGGGGGGGGGACAGTGGCGGATCAGGGAGGGCCCAGGGGCCCGGGCCCTCCCTAGAAAAAAACAGGTAAAAACACCCTTTTGAAGAAAAAAAGTTGGGCCCCTCCTGGCGCCCAAGGGGGGGGGGGTGGCGGTGGGAAAAAAATAACCCTTCCCGGAGGGAAAAAAATTTTGTCGGGTGCCCCCCAAAAAAATTTGTGCTCACTACCCCTGGCGCCCAAAGGGGTGGCGGTAGGGAAAAAAAAACTGAGCGAAAAATCGACCGGCCCGCTCGCCCCCCCCCCTCCCTGAATCCGCGCCTGATTAATGGAATGTAGCACTTCTGCACATAACTCAACCAAATTTGATTGAGCAAATCGCAACAAACACTCGGTGAAGCATTGATGTATGTGACTGGTATTACGGTAGGTTTCAGCTTCTTAAATTTATAAGGAGCTTTGTCCTAAAAGAACCTCACTGGTCCACATGGTTCCACGCCTCAAGCTGCCCCCCTCCCTGTTTCTGAAAACCCTAACAATCAAGGGATCAAATTAATTGAAATCCATACTTGATTACTAATGAATTGATCTTCTCAATTTTGGCATCATTTCAGGATGGTTATGGTTACAGGTTGGTGTGAGCTTTCAGTGGGAAACATTTGAGGGTACTTTGTGCGGAGATCAGCGGATGGATATTTCCAGGTACAATGCAAGAGAGGTGTCTATCTTCATTGTAATTCAGGATGCGAATTCCAATGAAGGTGGCTTGATTAAAATAAGGAAAGCAAGATAGATTGATGTTTGAAAGGCATGGGTATTGAATAATGTGAAGTTTAGTGAAAAGAATGGCAGAGTATATTAATTTGTACACTAGCCTATGGGAAGTAAAACAAAATAGCATTATTCGTAAAAATTTGTACACAGGTCTATGGAAAAAACCACTAAGCAGTTGAAGCTACAAGTAATATAATCTAATTAACTTTCTTTATAAGATGGATTTTCAATAAAGAAATAAACTAACGCTTAATTTGATGAGATACGCTTGATTTATTAAAATTAAGCTTAATCGTAAATCTTTAATATACCATATGGGCAGCCATATTGAAGATCTGTCGCTGCTTCCTTGTACTTGTCATATGGGGTAAGGTTGCGACAAAAATGTATTCAACTTGTTGCTGGTTTACAGCTATAGTTGTCGCAGCACATCAGCGACAATCTTTGTGAAACAGAAATTTCTCGATGGGAAAAAAATTGTCGCTGAAATCCAAATTTGTCGCTGAAATCCAAATTTGTTTCTGAAATGCCACTTGTCGCTTTGTGAAATGACCCCCCCCCCTTTGATTTACCTAAAAGCGCGATTTAGCAAACCTAATTTTTTTTTAAAGCGCGAAAAAATAGCAAATGCGAGAAGTAAAAACACGGATGTATCATCAAGCATGTCGGCAAAGCTTCCGAATACGGCAGTTTGTGGATTCATAAAAGCGATCGTAAAAGCCTAATTTGTTCAGAAAATTACACACATTTAATGCCAGACACTCCATTTTTAATTATATAGGTGCGCAGAAGACGAACTGTCTAAATTTTTATTTTGTTTAATTTTTTTAATGCTAATTATACCGAACAAAATTAGTCTCATGCACATCTTGTATTAGTGTCACAGATGGGTCGTTACTGTTACACACTATGTAAAGATTGGATAGATGTGTAAATCATTTAAATTTAATCAGTATATAATGCGAAACCAACCTGCTTTACTCACCGGTTTTGAAAAAAATGTGCGTGAGATTGGTTTTTGGGGTGAGTCTGGGACGCAAAATCGCAACTGACCGCGACCATTGCCTACTATATTGCTTTACAATACAAATCTGCAACAAACTTTAGAAATATGTGAGAGGAACAGATGATACGGTACTCGCTTGCTTTAGCAAGTGTCTCATTTGAATGAAATATTGCTTCAGACCATGATTTATTGCCAGTTTCACAAATAAGATATAAAATATGCTTATCTGACCGTAATTAAATGCGTAAAACCCAGAGGCAGCGGAGCCGGGGGCAGGAACAGAACCACCCCCTCGCTTTTCTGGTACCCCTAACTTGCCCCTTTTTACACAGGAAAAGTACCCCTTTTTACTTCAGATGAGTGCCCACTATTATTTATAATAGTTGTCCGTTCTACATTCTTTATAAGTGCCTCTTACCACCTCTGTTAATTAAGTGCCCCCTTCATCTACGATAATTGCACCTATTCAAATCTGAGTGGAACTCATTTTACTTTAACAAGTGCCCTTTTCTTTTCTAAAAAGTGCCAACTTTCACCTGTGATAAATGCCCCTCTTCTTTTCAAAAGGAGCCACGTCCCCTTCTCATGAATGCCACTTCTGACACCTCTGGTAGATGACTCCATTAAATTTTTGTTGATGCCCATTTTCCTGCGACAAGTGCCGATTTTCTTTTGTTATAAGTACCCTTTTTAATTCTCAAAAGTGCCCCTATTCATCCCAGGTGAGTGCCACCTTTAAGGTACAAAAGTGCCCCTAACCATCTCTGATAAGTGCCATTTCACCTCTTATAATTGCCTCTTTTCAAGTCTGAGAGGTGTCCATTATATTTTGACAAGTGCCTCTTTTCCTTTGTATGCCCTTATTCAAATTTGAGAGGTGCCCCTTTCCTTTTCATCTCTGATAAGTGCCCCCTTTATTTTGACACGTGCCCCTTATCCTTTCTAATTAGTGCCATTTTCCTTCTGATAGTTGCCCTTTTTCCTCTGTAATACTTTCACGTTGTTAAAAGTCCCAATTTTCATCTTTGGTGAGTGCCCCTTATTAAGTGTGAGGAGTGCCCCATTTTCATATCTGGTAATTTTACTTTGACATGTGCTCTTTTCTTTTCTAATAAGTGTCCTTTTCCCTGTGGATATATGTGCCTCCTTTTCCTTTCCCCATAAAATGGGATACTAATTTAAAGCGATTAAGAGCAACCTTTTTCTTTAATTTCACCCAAATCTGGCTCGCTACGCTCGCTCGTATTTCAAGTTGATATAATTATGTTTATCATTAAAGATCATTTAGTCTTTCATAATTAGAATGTGCTTAAAACCCCATCAGGTTTGTTTTTCCTCTTTATATGTTGTAGTTTGTTGGTACTGCGACCTCACAAATCTAAAAAATTGTACTCGTTCGCAAATATATATTCATACCATCACACCCAACTGCAAAGTAAATTTATGATGCTTAATCATTATCTTGGACCAAGGAAAGCGAGAAACAAACATTGAAATTATCCCTGATAATGTAATCATAATGTAGAGGTATATACCAATGTATATAAATTGTATATTTTCGCTTGTAATCACAATATACGGGTATATACCAATTTCTACAAATTGTATATTTTCGCTTTAAGGTTTACCTTTATTCCCTTTTATCGGTGCCCCCTTTTTCCTCGAAAGTGCCCTTTTTTTTGGTGCCCCCCCCCTCAATTTGAATGATGCTCCGCCGTCCCTGGCTTGCTAGAACCCCTGAGATTCCGGGGGCTCCGCCTCAGGGCCGGTATTCAATTCAATAGTTAAGTTTAAAATATGAGTATTTTACTTAGTCTTCTGCTTAGATAAAATACTGAGCCAATTTTGGTATTCAGTTCAAATTTTGGCTATGTATTTTACCCTAAATTTAAGACAGCTCCCTACCAGACTTAAGCCAATTATTTGGAGGCCTTGATTGGCAGGCATCTGGTTTTCTAACGCAGTATCAATGACAATGACAATGGCAATTTATTATCATGTCACCCACATTGGGGTATTGAAGAAGTTTGCAATTAGTTTGAATGACCTGTGCACAATTATATTAGCGCCCATTTTTTTGCGACGCATTAATTGCGCATTACTTTTGATTGACCGTGTGATGTCACAATGCTTATCAGTAAATATTTTACTTAGATTTTGTATCACGTATGCAAAGTCTAAAATGCGATTTTAGTACTAGATAAGTAAAGTTCCTAGCTTAGTAATTTACTTAGTAAATTTCTTATTTCTTCTAAGTATTGAATTGAATACCGGCCCTGGACCCCACGTCAATTTACGCTCATACTTTAGCTCCCCCCCCCTTTAAAAACGTTCCGCGGGGCATGTTGGGTGGGATGGTGTTTTCGTGAAGGGGTGGCATTCGGACACAAGATGTCCCAAGTTGAAATTTTCTCAGAACCATGAAATCACATTAATAGAGTAAGACAAGTATAATAAATCAGTACTTTGTATTAAATATAATACCCTTCCTCCACACTTTCGTCACTATGTTTATAATAATAATAATAATGATAATAATAATAATAATAATAATAATAATAATAATAATAATAATGATGATGATAATAGCAATAATATAGGTATTTGGCTTTCTGACAAAGTAAGTCACTCAAGGCGCTAAAATAATTACTTGTACAAATATAAAATATTCTATAAGTTATTGTATACAAATATATTCATAGCTTCCGCAATAAATGTCCTCCTCTTCAACCACTACTTTGTAAAAAGCCTAGACAGAGTATTACCTGCAGAGATATAATAAAATTATATTTCTATAATGTACTACCATACTCTATTTAGGCTAGATAGTGTATTATTACACTACACATGAATCTATTATGTCTATTAAAGGTAGAGAGGAGGATAATTTCAATTTTTTTTTTTTCTCCATGAACCATGTAAATGTCCTCGTCTTTAACCACTACCTTGTAAATAGCATAGACAGAGTATTACCCAAGGAGATGTATCAAAATTATATATTTCTATGGAACGTTCATACTCTATTTATGCTAGATAGTGTTTATATCATAACACTACACTCTACCAAGTCTATGAAAGGTAGAGGGGAAGATAATTTCAAATGTTCTTAGATCAGTGAAATAATTACGAAGCATTGCTGTTTATGCTTGTTTGCATAAACATTGTATCATAAAACTGTATCAGTACTTTCATAATATAATTAAAATATCATTGTACACCATACTTGAGCCGCTTTCCTTGGAAATCGACACAACTTTAAGGAAATTGATATACTCTCTATTTGAAACTGTACTCAACTTCAGTAAAACTGGTTTGTAATCTTGTGTACTTAAGTTGTACAGTGTTTCAATACTTTCATAATATAATTAAAATATCATTGTACACCATACTTGAGCCGCTTTCCTTGGAAATCGACACAACTTTAAGGAAATTGATATACTCTCTATTTGAAACTCTACCCAACTTCAGTAACACTGGCTTGAAATCTTGTGTACATAAGTTGTACAGTGAGTTAAAAATAGAGTGTAGAGCATTTTGCCAGTTCTATGCAGACGTTATTTGTGCTTGTTTTGCGTTCAAATGTATTATATTGCTATGTCAGACTGATTTATTTACACATATATGCATTTTTTCTTCTTACCATGTATGATACATGTATACTGTTAGTGACTAGTAACACCAGGTAACTATGACCTGAATTTCTGCATCCATGCATAAAATATGTTCACAATGATGTAATTGTATTTTTGCTATGCCGCTACGTCTGTGTGAATCATTCATGCATTTTTTGTGTACAACGTACAATGTTTGTTGCTGTCGTCATACCCCCAGGGCTGCTTTACAACCCAGTGCTTCTAATGCATAGGTGGGGTGAATTATTTTGATATAACAAATACAAATAAAATTGCTCACAAATTGCATCTTATTTATATAAGATAATATCAGCAACATAATGAACTAAAATAAAATGTAAGCAACTCAACTTCTCTCCAAGAGCTTTAGAGCTGGTCGGCGTAAGTATGGTAAGGTCGGCGTAAAGGTCGCCGTGGTGACCGTCTGAACGATAGTCGTGTTAGCTACGCCGACCTTTACGCCGACTGATTTACTCCTGTAATTTTCCAGGAGTAACGCGCTAACACGACTAGAGGGTAGCGTAAGTTGACGGTGTGGATGCTCTCATTTGGCACTCGGAGTATCTGTGACCTTTCACAAGGGTTGTTTGTTTACAATCGAAAATGAAAATTAGATTTCGCGCGGTTTAGATGTGGAAGCTGGGTGGAGGTTGACTAGTGCGGGCGCCAACACTTCCGGAGGTGATGGCGCCCTTACCAGTCGACCTCAACCCAGCTATCGCAATTAAGCCGCGCGAAATATGATTTTCATTTTCGATTGTAAACAAACAGATTCCTAAACCATTCACATCCCCGAAAGTTTCAGTTTATAATACTGCTGTTACTTCTACGGCATTTCAGTGCTACGCCGGATTTAAATGTTAGGTCATACAACCCTTGTGGAAGGTCATAGATCTAGATATTCCGAGTGCCAAGTGAAAGCATCCACCCGGTCAACTTACGCTTCCCTCTAGTCGTGTTAGTGCGTTACTCCTGAAAAATACAGGAGTCAATCAGACGTCGTAGCAAACACGACTATCAGACGGTCACTACGCCGCCCTTTACACGACCTTTACGCCGACCAAAATTACCATCGTGTGAACACGGCTTCTGAAGTGTTACAGCTTCATTAAATTTCATGACAACAACAACATCATAAAAACATAACCTGTATTCTGGATTCATAAATCGTTTCCACAGTGATGTAATGATAAGAGAGTACTCATGCTATTCCCACATGCATTGTATTTCCATGTCACTGCAATTCATCCACACATTTCTTTTTTACAGCTGTTGTCATGTTTGTAAATGAGATGCAATTTGTTAACGAATCCATTTTTTTCTTCTATTTTTAATTCACCCCCACATAATCAATAGAAGCACTGGGTGTGAAGCAGGCCTACTTCGAATGCTGTTCGGCTCGTTTCAGCTTACATGTACTTTATTTCTCTTTCTTTTTCTTCTTTTTTCCCTTTTGTGTCAACATTCTCGCATTACTGAAATTGACACAATCTTATAGAGAAGAAAAGAAAAAAGGAAAGAGGAAAGGGAGGGGCGATTATAAAACTTCATATGCACTATAAATTAACTACATGACAGCAGTACAACGTGAAGAAACCATGAACTTGAATAATATGTATATAACGAAACATTTGTCGTACCTGATGTCGTGATAGAGTATCTCTACGTGATCCCATACACGGGTGGACTATGTAGTTCTTGATATTTTTAGCTTTAAACAAACAACTTTTACAATGGCCTGATTAATCAGAAATATCAGATTATCTACCAATATTCACAATTCATTACAGAACGCGTGTAAAAAACAAGGATGCTTAAAATATAATGCATCGAAATGTAATTGCTGTCAGTATCCAACACTTTAAAACTAGCCTTATAAGTGAAAGTGGAAGAGATTTATGAAATAAATATCTTGAATGCTTTATCCACAAACGATTTTCTTTCTTAGTAACGACATACTATTAATAGTAAGTGAGCCACGCCAGAAAGGCATTCACAAACCATGGATTACTAAAGGAATAATGACATATGATAAGAAAAAATATCAACTTTATATATTATCGATTCGTTGTCCGTCGGCTCGAAACCTTAATATAATTTTTTTTAAATACCGCAATGTGTTAAAAAACCTCATAAGAAATTCGCGCAAAAAAATATTAACAACAATTAGAAACAGTTGAAGGCAATATGAAATCAAAATGGAATATAATAAATGAAATTGTTTGGAAGAAAACAAATCACTTAAACAGTACAAGATCTTATAACAAAAATTGGTGTGAAATATCGGACCCTACTGAGGCGGCAAATTTGTTTAATTCCTACTTTATTCACATTTGCCCTACACCAAATGCCAAAAATTGATAGCAAAACAAACAATTTAAACGATTTATTTTAACCCATTGAAAATAGTACTTTTTCGAATCAACTGCTATGCGAATGATTTCAGTAGTCTACTGAAATCATTCGCATAGCTAAATCTTTAAAGCCTATTAACTCATCCGGTTACGACGAAATTTGTACAAATCTCCTTAAGAAAATTATCGGCTTGATAAGTACCTCTCTTGCATATATTTTGAATCTATCTATATCCTCTGCAATTTGCCCCAAATTTGCTTAAAATTGCGAAGGTTATTCCTTTTTTTTAAAGTTGACATAACCTTAGTAAGTAATTACATTATTATTATATCATTATTACCGAGCTTTAAAAAAAAATCGTGAGAAATTAATATACAATCGACTTTAACCTTTAAGATCCTAATCAGTAAGACTTTAGAAAATATTACTCCACCGATCCTGCCCTGGTCCAATTATATCATAAGATTACTAATACTTATAATAATGTACATATTATTCGTGTACTTATTGACCTGAGTAAGTCCAATAATACTTTAGACCACGGGATTTAAATTCACAAGTTACAACATTATGGTATGAGAGGCATCGCACTCTCCTGGTTTCAGGACTACTTGTCTAATAGACAACAATTCGTAATATACAACTGTAAATCCTCATATTATCAAAACATAATATGAGGCGTACCCCCAAGAATTTATTCTGGACCCACTTCCATTCCTCATTTAGATCAATGATATTTCAAACTCCTCCAATAGTCTCACATAAATGATATACGCAGATGTCACTACTCTATTTTGTTATCATTCTAAGATTGATCCACTGGTGAATAAAATTGCCAATGTACTCCAAAAGGTTTCAAAAGTTATTTCTAAATATACGAAAGACAAATTTTAATAAAACACATGTAGGCATCGATCTAATAAACAATATTTGTATTGATGGACTCCCTTTAATAAGAGAATCTAATTCAAAGTTTCTTGGAGCTACTATTTACGAAAACTTAACTTGGAAACAACATATACAAATATGAATACCACCATATCACGAGCTGTCGGCATTTTACTCAAACTGAATAATATTTTACTAAATGATACAGTCGATATGCAATATAATGCAGTAACCCTTCCCCATATATCATATTGCAATTCACCGAAAGATGGCGAATTTGAAAATAAATTACAGCAGAACTAGCAATGTTGGTACCATACCCTGCCTTTAAATAATGCAGAGAAGAGGAAATATAATAATCTGTGCTGCATAATACATTCAGCGTGTTGTACAGAACTGGTCATGACTTAGTTTACAAAGCTAAGTTTACAAAACCTAGTTTATATATTTTTAAGGTACGTTTGAAATGTATAGTTGAAAATTCACTTTTGACATGTCGTTAAAAAAGCCATTATTATAATATTAAAATCCCTTTTCTCGTTATATAACGACTAGAAGCAGACGAAATAACTCTTTGTTTCGATATCATAATTGCTTGACTATGTAAAGAAATGGGGAAATCAATGCAATGTAGACATTTAACACCTCTTTGCAATCACGAGTGTCTTTGTTTCGAATTGTGGGTGTGCTATTGGTTTCATAGTCATGTTGATCCATAAAATACTGCGTGTACTTAATTAATTTGTTCAACCTTTACGCATGGTATTTTGTTTCATGTAATAGATTTTTGTCTATATGAAATGGAAAGATAGTTTTTCCAAATGACAACAGACATGATAGAGAAAACGCTGGCTGAACTCCAAATGTCGCCAACTCCTCTATTCTTTGTGACTGGGGTTGAAATGGCATGTTTTATATGAAGTTACTTCTAATACCGTTTTATTCACCTGCATACTAATTCAGCAATTAATCCACGGGTTTGCAGGCGTCATGGATGTTGCAGCGTTTATTACTATTTTCGTCGGCTTGCTTTCCATCGTAAGTGCCTCAGATTCCTGCAAAGTCCGGCAAATACCGCAGAAAGAGAATCTAAAGGTAATATACGTAGTTCATGAATATATTTCATGTTTAACTCTCTCTCTCCCTCTACGTCTAACCTCTTTGATTTCTCACTTTCTCTCTTTCTTTATTCTCCCCTATAATTCTCTATAAACCTCTTTTTTCTATCTTTTGCCTCTTTTGCTGTTCTAACCTCTGTGCCATCTGTGCAATCTAATGTGAAATGTAAGGCTTACTCAATCTTCCTCCAATCAATGTTGATAAGTTTAGTGTCAATTTATTTGCGATCTTTGATTAGTCTTACTTTTATATTTCATGTTTTCTCTTGTATTTTTATGCAAACATACTTGATTATCTGAGTCCATAAATGGCATTATTTATATATTACAAAATATATTTTGTTTGTATTTAATGTATCATTATTATCCTCTTTCTTTATATTATCATTTCTTATTATTATTCATATTATTATATATGAAAATATATACATACATATGAATTTATGATTATTTACGTGTATATTTGTTCTTTTATATGTATCGTATTTTCTTTTGTACATGTATATTATGTGTGTCTTTTTTATGTATGCACGGACTTCCAGAAGAATAGCGATTGGCTAAGACTGAATCAACTCAGACGTTCAATCATTATTTCCTTTCTGATAATAATAATGATGATGTAAGACCCAATTTCACAATTCCTTAATACCTGTATTCTGAATCTTGCTACTTTGCCATTCTAATATGGATTGTATGTTTATTGTTTATTGCTTTAATATGTTGATGTGTCTCTGTAATGGGTGAGCACGATGACGCACACATTGTTTCGAGTCCCTCTCCTTGCCTTCCTCACTTTGTTAAGTCTCTTTACTTTCCAGGTGCCACGTCCCCTGTGCCTGCCCACATTGACTGTTCATACCCCTTTACACTAATCAGTCAAAAACTTGTGAACCAGTGGCCATGCTTGCACCAACTCAACGTTTACCCTCCCTCCCATTCTTTACCCTCTCCCGTCTATCCACTGGGTAGCATATTCACTAGTTCTCATTTCGTAGACCCTGCTTTTCCCGTATCCTGTGAATTCCACATTGTCAGTGACATCAAGCCAATGGTCATGTTAGGCAGTGATTTTTGTTGTTGATTGGCTTCACTGTATGATTTCATTTTCACATAGACAATGATTCTGGCATCTCCTCTCTTCCTTCCTATACGACTTTGTATCTGGTCTCTCCTTTTCATGTTTTTGTTCTCTATCCCAGCTTAGTATCCTTTTTTGGATCATTTCCCTGACTGTCATCCATCTAACTGTCAGGAGACTTTCGTTGACCTTTCCGCTGAACAGATCACAACCCTCCCGGAGCCTTGCTATATAACCCCCATTCCTTCTCACACTAATCATGTTTCCACCGAGGAACCCTCGTCTCGCCCAACTGTTGCCCACCTGCCCAATGAAGCATTTCTCCACGCCGAAACACTGGCTAACCCTTCATCGACGCATCCTATCCATGCCCCTATATCCCTCAATCCAATTATAGAGACTGTCTTCTCTACATCTCTTTCTGCAACTGAGTCTGTTATCAGAAGCCCAATAGTCTTTCTACAGGATGAATCGAGGCTTGCAAGAACAACAACCCTCTATCCACCACCTCCTGCTTCACAGCTCCACTCCATCCCTGTAAACGCTTCCCTGCTGTAACTCAACATTCAAATACCCATTACTCTTCCCTACAATATGATCCAGGTCCCCTTATATCCCATATTACCAAAAGGGAATAGTTACATGCCTACAACTAGTTAATGACCCTGTTTTTGTCTTGTACTCGATTCGCCTTTAATGCCATTACTCTCATTCATCTCATTTCAATTTATTAAAACTTTGATTTGGTAATATTTGCTTTAATTGAAAAATTGCTGTTTAATATTTTTCTCAAGATATGAAGAGTTTCATTCCAAAAGGAGCTGAATCCACTTTGGGTACTTCTGAGTAAATCACCTTTTTTAGTTCTCCACTTTCCCTTTAGCAATGTACCTTGATGTTGTTATATATGTTAAAGGTGTCACCCTGGACCAATAATATATGAAAAGAAAAAATCTACCAATTATTTAGCTCCTTTTGGAATGAAACCTTTTTTTGTACCAAAAATTTGTCATATTTTCTCAATAATATCACTGAAATTTATTAAAATTAGTAGCAAACCTTTCCTTTTAAATAATAATAGTATAATCACAACTAAAAATACATTTTGAAAAGAAAGTAAACAACATATCCGAGTTTCATTCCAAAATGAGCTAAATTCATTTCATTCCAAAAGGAGCTAAATCCATGTTTCATTCCAAAAAGGAGCTAAATCCACAAAATCTAAAAATTTTGTAAAAATGAGAAATAACTGGTTTATTTTTTTCCTTCTCATATATTATTTGTCCAGAGCGAAATCTTTAACATATATAACAACATGACGGTACATGGCTAAAGGGAAAGTGGAGAAATAAAAAAGTGATTTACTCATAAGTACCCAAAGTGGATTTAGCTCCTTTTGGAATGAAACCGATTTGGATTTAGCTCCTTTTGGAATGAAACATGATATTGTACCTAAAAATTTTCATACTTCCTGGTGAAATTTTAAAATGTGATATAGTGCATTTTGTCCCCATGTAGGAAATCATTATTTTAAGACAAAAAACTCAATTTAGATAAAATATGGATTTAGCTCCTTTTGGAATCAAGCTCTTCATATATTTAACTTTCAATACAATGGTGAAACACATTGAGAAGTAAAGAGTAATTTGAGTGACTGGCCACAATCTAAATTTCCTTTGCCTTCCAATGTTTCTCCCACTCACTTCCAAATATTTCTTAATTGTTGCGGATTTTTGGATTTTTTTGGAAATTGCATTCAATGTATGTGAACACAATTATCACCCCCTCTCTATTGCAACCTAGAGTTATGATTATTATGACTTTCCAATGTCAGTAAAATATATTTGCAATATCCATTCTTGATATTTTATGTCGTCCTTAATTCATCTTTTTCTGCAAGAGCAATATTTCCCGATTTTTGTTTTTTCTAGCTTGGTTTAGCTCTACCCTTTCCATTCTTACAACATCTTTTACCATGGTTATTGTAGTTTAATAATATTTGCGATGTCCTTGTATGCACCTGGTAAATAATAATGTTTTTTTTATTTTATTATTCACACATGTTGGCATAATTTCTTTATAAAATTTTTAGAAACACACTTTCCTTAATTTTTTACAGAAATTTCATTCAGCATTATAAGCCGATGGTTTATGGTTAATTTGGTTATTATAATCCATTTTTATATTCTTTTATTAATATTGTTAGTTGGCTTAAGGGTATTATGTCCCATTTGCAGGCCAAAAAATGAAAAGGTTAAATTCCAACGGCATTTGAAAGACAATACTAATTTAGAACTTCCCCCCCCCCAAACAAAAAAAGTGGGCTTGAAAATGTCTTTAGTGGGAAAATAACGACGATTAGTTAAAAATAAATTATTTCAATCTGGACAGCTGAAATCCAGATTTGGACCAAAATTGTTTAGTTTTCAGGTTCTGGGTTTCTCTTTTACTATTCTTCAAGGCTTATGTGAAAGACACCAGTAGCCATCATCAATTACAAATTAATCGTTACCCTTTTAGTGATGGTTCTGCCTAATCTTAAAATATTTCATGAATTACAAAATCATTAATTTACAAACTACACATGGGTTAGTTATGCTTTACAAAAGCCACACATAATAAAAAAAACAACAACAACAGTGCATTAACTGGTATAAGCGTTATACCAAACAACAGGGCATCAACTGGTATAAATTTTATACCAAACAACAGGGCATCAACTGGTTTAAATGTTATACCAAACAACAGGGCACCAACTGGTATAAATGTTATACCAAACAATCAGGCATCAACTGGTATAAATGTTATACCAAACAACAGGGCATCAACTGGTATAAATTTTATACCAAACAATCGGGCATCAACTGGTATAAATGTTATACCAAACAACAGGGCATCAAATGGTATAAATGTTATACCAAACAACAGGGCATCAACTGGTATAAATGTTATACCAAACAACAGGGTACCAACTGGTATAAATGTTATACCAAACAACAGGGCATCAACTGGTATAAATGTTATACCAAACAATCGGGCATCAACTGGTATAAATGTTATACCAAACAACAGGGCACCAACTGGTATAAGCGTTATACCAAACAATCGGGCATCAACTGGTATAAATGTTATACCAAACAACAGGGCACTAACTGGTATAAGCGTTATACCAAACAACTTTATCAAGTCGAGGCAGATAATTATTGGCTTAGGAGCTATAGAGCCAGTAAGTAATAATCTGATTTTTTCAGACCATTGTACCGAATGGTCGTACGTTTTATGCTGCGCAAAGATTCAATCAGTTTAATTTTGGCCATTACAAGAAGTGGGTTATTGATGTAGACAAATGCTCATGTACCCTTTACAGCACAGTTTATGTATGTTTTTACCAAACATGAAAAAAGCCAGTCAGTTACTCAATATTGTGTGACAGTAAAGTCTAGTAAATAAACGGGTTTCCTTGCATAATTTGAATATTAGGACACTGCTAACGTTTAAATTTCACAACAACAATAATTCCTGCAAAGTTCTACAGAATTTGAAGTTGGCTGCAAAAGGGACATATCATCCTTAATAGCATTAATATATTACCACTTATCGGTGTACATTTAACGTTTGTCCGATTCTTGTGGAACATTGTGTATCTTATACAGAATTCTTACGGTTACACCATGTGAAAGGGGGAGGATTATGTATCTGATGAACTTCATTCGTTGTCATATATCACTAGAGGTTTTACAATATTGATCATTTTACTTCATCAACTTTGTGTTTTATTCTCCAAATCATTACCTGTCAGAAAAAAACATAGCATGGATTAATTCATGTTTCACAAAGTCATTTTGA
Source organism: Mesocentrotus franciscanus (assembly GCA_037976565.1). Taxonomy (NCBI): domain Eukaryota; kingdom Metazoa; phylum Echinodermata; class Echinoidea; order Camarodonta; family Strongylocentrotidae; genus Mesocentrotus; species Mesocentrotus franciscanus. The sequence goes on from CP137678.1 coordinate 21,205,653, forward strand.
ACATATTTTCTGCTACTGGATAGCTGGCATTCATTTTCTTGATGTCAACATTTTGAGTGTTCATCGTGTGTTTAATTTTGTCGTGTTCTTGGCATTTAGGTTTACTGTACCGACTTATTTTCACATGTTTTGATAGTTACGTCATAGATTTTGGGTAAGCTTTGTTATACTAGCAATTTTGTTTTTCATTAATAATCATGTGATATTCTAGTTTTTGGTAAAATTTCATTAAGGTGTTACATTTTTCTTGTATCGTATACCTCGCTATGTAGTTCAGTTAAAAACTTAGTTCAATGGGCTGGTATATCATTTCCATTTATTATGATTCCGATTATTACTGCAGCATAATCATAGTTTCATTTTCCCAGTAGGTCAGTAAAAAATACTGTTTTTCATGATACTTTCAAATTTATATGAATGGATGTTCGAGTCCACTGCTTCATCGAAATTTTTTTATTTTTTTTTTTATTGTTTTTATTTATTAATTTTTTTTTTTTTATAAATTATTATTTCTTACCAGGAATGTAGACTGGCCAATCTGACCTAAGGTCATGAGTCATGTTGTGGAAATGTCTATCCAGATGGTTGTGTTATTTCGTTATTTTCATTATCAATTGAATAGGGGAATGTAATTCCGTATGGCACTTGTTTCGGAAAGAAAATGGGGCATAGAAAACGCAAGTGTTTTCTGTGTCAACGCACAGTAATACATTTTTATTTAAAAATACACATTAAAAAATGAAGAAAAAAATATCGATTTGTCTTATTCATTCTCAGCGATTTTCCACGGGTATTTTGCATGATTAAAATCATGCGGTGTTGGGCCAATGTCTTAAAATATCGGTGAAATATATTGTCCTATAATCAGGTATGTTTTCTTGATGTTTTTTTTCAAAATGAGGATTACGCTGTGAGCCTTCTTTTAGAAAACGTGAAGCACAGCAACTATTAAGAATTTTCGAACATGCAGAGAGACAGAAATTTGCCACTACGAATGAAATGAAAAACATTACGCAAACTTCAGAAGTTCACGCCTATGCACAAAATTGAATGCTCAAATTCCCATTGCAGTTTGTCCTGCATGAATTTGGACGCTCCTTCCATTTTTATTTCGAATTTGAAATCTCGGTATACACCTATGAATGATATCGTATTCTTCTAAAATAAGATTGAATGATAAAACATTTTTTTTAGTAATGATCTACGCGTCACGAACATTATGACCCCAGTCTGCACGCAAGCTACAGATTCTGGCCAGTTTAGTAATAACTTCCAGAACATCCTAAAAATGCTCTAAAATAAATTAAAAATACTAAAATGATCAAATATACCTTCTTGATGCAGAATAATTATTCCAAGGTCAACATTGAAGGTCATTTCGTTGAATTTTAGGCGTTTTTTCCAGGACAATGCAATCCTTTTTCTAACCGTGTGTAAGTACGGCGGCGTAGTTCACAAATGTGCCCATACTTTTGCGCCGGCAGCCTAGGTGACTAGCTAGCCGTGACCTCCACTTTTCGGCCGTCCTACTTACACAGTGCCCCCACATGTTCAGATACCTCCGAAACGCCCCTTTTTACATGGAAAAAGTGCCCCGTTTCTTTTCATCTCTTTTCATCTCTGGTGAGTGCCTCTTTTCAGGTGCGAGAAATTCCCCTTTTCACCTCTGATAATTGCTCCTTTTATTTTGAGACGTGCCCCTTTTCCTTTTGTATATGAGGCCCTCTCCCTTTTAAAAATGCCGCTTTTAACATTTGATAAATGCCCCCTATTAAAATTTGACAGGTGCCCTTTTCCTTCAACAGATTCCCCATTTTCCATTCGCACAAGTACCCCTTTTTTCATCTCTGTTGAGTGTCCCTTTTTCAGGTGCAAGAAGTGCCCCATTTTCACCTCTGGTAATTGCCCTTTTAACTTTGACACGTGCACCCTTTTTTCTTTAAATAACTGTCCTCTTCCCTTCTGACAAGTGCCTACTTTTCTTTTCTCCATAACATGCACCCCTAATTCAAGCTAGCGGCTTAGAACCCCTTTTTCTTTAATTTTCTCTAGACCTCGCTCACTACGCTAGCTCGCATTAATAGATGTTATAGTTATGTTATTTATACAAGAACTCAAGTTCAGTCTGCCTTCATTAAATTGTGCTTAAAACTTGTCAGGATTTGTTTCTTTTTGTCCTCTTTATAAGATGTAATTTTAGCACTACGACCTCACAAATCATTACAAATTTGCTCGCTCGCTTTGTTTGCTCAAAAAAATTATATTCAGCCCATCACACCCAACTGCAAAGTATGTTGCCTAAGCAGTATGTTGTAGCAGGTAAAGAGAGAAATAAATATTGATATTATTCTTGATATTATAAATTCTAAGACAACGGTTTATCCTGGTAAATTCCATCACCAGGTCATCCTGGTCGTCTTCCCGGATGACTGAGGCAGCCATCTCTTTCAAACCAGCAATCAAAAACTTTCAAAAACTTGACAAACTTCGCCCACAAAAATAACTTGGCTATTGTATGAACGCTATTCACAGCATATTGTTTACGCGTCGGCGGTGGAGCCAGGGCGCCAGCCCTGCATGAGAGGTCTACACGAAATGGCGTAATAAACTTATCAGCCGAGTGAACCACAGTTGACGTGTTACTGGGAGGGGCGGACAGTGAGGTGTTCGTTCGGCTTTTTGTGGAGTACTGAAAGGAAAAACTGCGTTTCCCCAAATGTATTTGTATTTTACGTCTACTTAGCTTTCCATCGATGTATGGTTATTTTTTTTTACCTCGGATGGGGTCTTTAAATAATAGATAATTTCACAACATGTGGATTTCCTATCAGCCATTCATATAAATGTATGACTATATTGAATATGTCACCGGACTGTAGAACGCAAGGTCTGCAGTTCGAGTCCAGCCGCGGCACTGATGTCCTTTGGCAAGACATTAATCAACACCCGCCACACTCAACCCAGGTGAGGTAAATGGGTACCTGGTAGGATTATTCCTTGAAATGTAGTGTGCGCTGATGACGGCAGCCAGGGCTTAACCTAGGGTAATACTTTCCAAACCTCTTTGGAAGCGCATAGGGACGTTATATAATGTGATATGGTCGTTGCGTAACACAGCTATTTATAGAATAACAATATTTTATAAAGTTCAATGGTTGATAGGAAACTTATCTGTTCTGAAAGTGCCTCATAGTCGTTAAATATCTCATATGTTATTGTATATTCATTCCTCTTCATGAAAATGTCCCAAATATATTTATCTTTTAAATTGAAAGTACTCTCAAAATGTCTTATAATATACCAACAACAGAAAACACGTTAACTCATTGAAAATTCATTGTTATCACTAGCATGAGCCATAGCATTGTATTGTTGTGTATACTATTCTTGACGTTGTCGTTGTTGTTGTTATCATGTTCCTGCATAGATTTGCTTCTTCTTTTTTCAGATTTTCCCTACATTGGATGTTATGAAAGCGCTTGTTTCAACAACACAACTTCTTTCAATATTTCAAGCATCAACGAATGCACGGGAGCTTGCAAGAATAACAGCTCTACGTTTGCTGCTTTAGAATTTGGGGATACCTGTTATTGCGGAGAGTTCAACTGTATTGATCAGTCTGATAAGAAACGATGCGATGCGATGTTAAATGTGGTTAAATGTGGTATACCGTGTCAGGGAGATCCTGCGCCCCAGAGGTTTTGCGGTGGAAAGGGATTTATCCAGGTGTACCAAGGTAAGCTTAGCCGGTCCCGCATCCTCAGTCATTGCCTCAATCACTTCGCCATGCATACTCCAAATCGACTGATTTGGGGTCATTTGAGGGCAATATTTTGTGTACAGACCATTTTCGTAATGTAGTCAAATTAGTTCAAAAGTCTTCGTTAAGTACCATGTTACAAATTATTTCATTCACCCGTTGTTGTTGTTGTTGTTGTCGGGTTTTAAGGCTGTCAAATCTGAAAAGCTTATTTTCGCCTTACGAATGATTGTATTTTGATAGTCAGAATGCGAATGGCATTCATTAATGTTTGCAAAGTCGGAAAAACATTAAAGCTTGCCCTACTGAACAACAATAAATGTAGGCAATTCGCATTCCGACTATTGAAAAAAGAAATATTCGTAACGGGTGAATGAAAAAATTGTGACGAGGCACTTACTAAAGATGTGTGCATTAATTTTGATTACATTAAACAAAATGGGCTATTAGTCTTGGTGTCATTAGGGTATAACGACATGCATAGTAATTTTAATTTAACGTAGCCCTGTTGTTGAGCTTTGTATTTGGGCGCATGAGAAAGTTAAATTGGTCTTGGCTTGAGATTAAAAAAAGCATCTAAAGTATAAAGCGGCGAATACTTTACATATATTTTTTTAAAATCTCAAGCCATATGTATTCAAATTTGTTTTCACTTTGCGCCATGTTTATTCAGTTTGTATCAAGTTTCAAAGATATATTTTTAATAAAACTAAATTCTGCAGCTTTTTGTCGCGTCTGCTTTTAATAAAACATCTAGTAATTAGATGGTGCTTAAACGTATCGGCTTGCATGGTGATGTAGTTATACAGTAGGCTTACGGTTGCACCATGGAGAGTGGGATGGTTGGGGAGTCCTGAAAAGGACTGTTGGTAATCTTTCTTGTGTGTGTGTGTGTAGTCCTGAAAAAGGCTGTTCGTAGTCCTGGAAGGACTGGTGTAATCTTTCTTGAGTTTATAGTTCTCTTCGTTCTAAACAGAACTATAGCGCCGCTAGGAGAGGATGTGTGGAAGAAGGGGCTCGACGTTTCGCATAGGCTGACTATCCATCGTTGACTATCCTGATGACGGATATTCAACCTATTTAAAACGTCGAGCCCCTCCTACCACCCATTCTCTCCCTCTTTAGAACTATAAGATCAAGAAAGATGACACCAGTCCTTCTCAGGACTCCTCAATCCTACCCCTCTCACATGGTACAACCTTAAGCCTACTTTATATCTGGTAATTCTATTCGAAATTATTTAAATAATAACATGTTATGGGTTTAGGTTTTATACAACGAATTTAGGGTGCATATAATAATAGTAATAATAACAGTAACAATAACAATAATGATAATAATTATTATTAATATTATTGTTATGACATTTATATAGCGCTTCACATACCTATTGTTTCGAGTTCAAGTTCAAGTTGAAGTTTGTTTGTTCCATATTTCACCAAAAATATAGACATTCATATAAAATATAAATTATATATATATATATATATATATATATATATATATACAATACATGCAATATATATGAGCACGTCTTAATTATTCTCAATTCATGTGATAGATAAAGTAGAATGTGAGGAACCTATTGAAAAGCAGTGATTGTATATCATAGGTTCCTGATAGAAACATTGTAGATGTTTTAAAAAACGTAGCAGTAGAGAAAGACGTAATTTAGAGGAGGAATTTAGAACACAATGGAATAAAGACATTTGTATACAAAATAATGCATTAGCACCAATACCCAGAGTAACCCGGTTAAAATTCGTAGTCACCCGAGCAATTTAGTTAGCAAAGCTCAAAGTAATTGTGTGTATACATTAATAACCGGAACATGCATCATTGATTAACAATTAATATTAGCATTGGAGGAAAATGGTAACAATGACTGGGGAGGGCACACAAGTTATATAAGACATAAGAATTTAAAATAAAAACTCAAAATTTGCGTTTAAAGCAATTTAACGATGGTGCTTCCTTAACCTCGATTCCAAACCATTCCAAAAAGAGGAACCGGTGTACATGATTGTTTCTTAGGGCAAAAACTGTCCGGATGAAAATGAAAATTGTCTCTCTGTCTTGTGGGATAGGAGTAAATAATGCTGTTTTTAGCGAACATAGGAGGGAATATATTAGGCAATCATCCTTACTTAGCTGATAAATGAAATATCCGAGGAAATAATTCCATAAATCAGATACTTTCAAAAAACGATTTGCAAGAAATAAACCGTTAGTGTGTGCCTGGCAATCAGCAAGAGTTATTATTCTTATTGCTCTTTTTTGGATCATGAATATCGAGTCGATTTTTGTTTTCGAACAAATTCCCCTACACTAGCACCCCGTAATTTAGATAAGGTATTAACAGAGTTGAATATTATATCTTTAAGACATAAGATGTAAAACAAGATTTCAACTTATTGATTACACCTAAGTTACTCTAGACAACAGTTTGCATAAATAATTAATCAATTTGGGTATTCCATGTTAGTTTACAGTCAATAGAAGACCAAGAAATTTAGTGGAATTTATCTGGGTTAAGGGTAAAGCCGCTAACAAAAAAAAAACTTGTCCTGGTAGCTCAGATAGTGTTTGCTGAAAATCGTAAATCATAAATAATAAGTCTTTGAGCTTTGCATGAAATATACACGGAAAAACTTTAACAATTTACGTAATAATGCGAGATAGAAATATATATACAAATGTTGTGTGTGTCCCGACTCGTTTCGATAAATTCCCATCAACCCCATCAAAAATCTTTGTACCCATACTAGGCTCAAAACGAGCATTTGGAAATCAGATGCTTAGTAAAGACATGATGTCTGTACATTCTAAATATTCATAAAATGATTCCTCATGAATTTGATTGTAATCATTATAATAGACTGAATGCTAGAATGTTATCGTCTTGTTTAAAGGGATCCGGTAACTTTGTCTCAGATTCTGAAACAAAATCCTGGATTTATCTCATGCTGCAATGATAATTATGAAGTCAGGAACCCCATGACTTTTACAAGCCAATCGCCTGTCTGATTATCAAGATATTTATGATTGGAAATCGAAATTTCAAAAACCGCCAACGGTTTTTATAACACTACAGTATATTGGGGGAAATGAGTATAATAAAACTGGTCACTCAAAATGTTTAACTTTTTTTGTGGCACTTCTCGATCGTTTTGAAGCGCGTTTTTTTGTAGGGCTTCAATATTACACCATATCACAGACATTGATAACACGTAGGGCCGTGCATCTCAGATTTAACATTTTTAAACGATGCCTTCAATCAAAGAATTTTTGTTTTTACATGGAATGTTCTATTTCATTATTCAGACATTAGGCCTACAGATGACACAAAAGCCGGAAAGGATAAAGCAGGTAACACGAAATGTTCCTAAACGATTTGGAGGAATTAAGTTGTATTCTCATATTCCATAATGATTAAGAGATCACATTTTAGCTGTGTTTAAGATAGCAATAGACAATGCATATGTTTGTAGAATTTGTAGTTCAAACATTGATGTTCCGATGAGCGTTTGAATGCACAGCCATTGGTTTTATGCTAAAGAATTGTATTGTATACGTCATTTGTATATTCTTGTTTATTGATTGGTTAAAAGTGTGTCACGTGATCAAAAATAAACACACTGTTTTGCAAAAAGTACTATTTACGGCTAGCAAAAATTAACACAGTATTCATGTCACAGTGCGTAAAGTACTAGAGTAAATTGAACTTCGACGTTGAGTATGAGAATACGACATTAAGCAAAATTTAAGCAAAATTTACAGCAAAATTTTTTAACCAATCCGCAATAAACAATGAATATATGAATTAAGTATATAAAACAAATATATACTGCCTTTATTCGAGTCTCTGGATTAAAACTATGGTCCCTCGGTGACTCCAATAACACTTTTGCAATCCCCTTGGGCCCATAATTTTAACCAGAGTCTCTCATGGCAGTACATATTTGTAAGCCATGAATTTCAAAACGTACCTCACTTTAAAAAATGTGGACAAAATTATAAGACAGTACCATGCTGTATTCAAACTATTTACCACGATAACGTACAACGTAATGAAGCCTCATAGAACATAATCTAACACTAACATAGTTATGACATTTACAGAGACTCAGGTCTTTACGAAACCAAACGAGGCAGTTAAAGTCTACTCAAGTATGAACAGCTCTCGTTATAAATAATGTTATAGCTTTATTTTCATCCTGTTGTATTGATTGTTTGTAGTGTGATTTTCACTTTTTGTTTTAGGACTCGGTCTCGAAATGTGGCTTATCCGAACAGTAGTCATAGGTGCTGTAGTCTTCATTGCGGTTGGTTTCCTCATATGTCTCAGCTTGGGGCTGGCAGGAAGGTAAATAACATCATCATCATGAACAATACTGTCATCATCAACAACACTGTTTGCATCATCATCTTCATAATCATAAGCAATATTATGATCATCATCATCATCAAAAATACTCATTAATCGTTATTATCACTAGCATCATCATCATCATCATCATCATCCTCATCATTTTTATAAGTTATTATCATAATATCTTATCACATATTCTTCACACACGGCGCGCAATGGTTTCAATATTACCATGATTAATCTGACATGAGCTTGTTTTCGACTTTGAGTAATTCATAAAGACACATTGGCCAATTATTATTATTTTCAAAAGTATTTTCTATTAAAATTGCGAGTATATGTTTGAAGGTGGAGGATAGACGGGCTCAATCTTCCCTTTTTTCCCCTTCCTTCGTCTTAAGGTGAAATTAAAGAAACGAAACATGTCTCATACTGTCATCAAGCTTCAATTTAATGTATTTCTTATCATTTGCTAGACGGAAGAGACGTCAAGATCAAAGGCAGAGGCCAGGTCAGCGAGCCGATTTAAACCAAACGTCAAACGTGGAGATGACCTCTCTCAATTCGCGTGTTCGACGCTGTCGGCAAAACAACCAGTACAGCTTTACTGACTATCGCCATCTAAACCCTTCCAACACCAGCACCGGTTCTACAACTCCTCTTGCCCCAGTGCAGCTGTCGTCCGACAACGCGTATGACCACTTCGCTTCGCGAGGTCGTATTCCAGCTATCGCGGGAAATTTGAAAACACCGCCGCGCTCCCCAGCACCTAGTTCGCACCTTTCACCCTTTCCGCATGACCACTGGAAAAGTGGCCATAACTGTCAAGACGGTGGAGACGTTTGCAGCGGCCTTTCATGCTCGGACATTAAAAATGGTGCTGACTTTAGTTGCCGCCCTAATGCAGATCAATTTGATGAGCTTGAAGATGAGATTGCTTCTACCAGTCCCAGTTATTTCACGCTCGAGACAAGTGAAAATCAAACCAAGTTTGAGAAAGATTCACATTTCCAAATGGGCATGAAGGCACGGCGAGGAAACCTCGAAGACATACCGAGTTGCTCTCGTGAGAAAAATGATGGGGATGACAGTTCGTTTTATACGTATGCCACGTGTTCTGATCAAAGTCTGGATAGCCGTTTTTATCGCAAACCAAAGGAAGCAAGATGCCAAGATGACAATGATTATGCTGTCATATCTGACCCGCAAAATCAACGTAAGAATCATAACCGCTAGTCCATAACAGGCGCTAACATTACAGTTTTTTTTTGGTTTGTTTACGTGCTTCCTGTTTTTTTTAATAGTTATACCAGCACAGCCATGCGTTCTAATATATTAGAGGTTGGATAGCCTAATTGGTTATTATCAGTTTTGCAGAAACACTAAAGACATTCTGAACAAAGTGAATCTCGAAAATATATGTATAGGTTTGGGGAATTTTTCCGGAATAAAATTATATAATTTATCTTTGATTACCAATTTATGAATCTCTTTGAACAATCCGTAAAAAAATAATAATAATACAATTATTAAAAAAAAAAAAAAATCGAATTGACAATCCCCCCACACACACACACAAAATGTTAAAACAGTGTGTACTGAATGGTTTATGGTACAACGTTATGTGTCATAAGTTTCTTTCCTAAAACTACTTTTTAAGCGCACATTTTGACATTTTGATCCGGACCTATTTCTAGTTCGGTACCGGCAGTATAATTTACATATCAGCCATCTTGATGATCAAAGTTTTGCAAACAGAAAGTGTCGATAAGAAACAATGCCACTCTTACTTATTCGCGTTTGTCTAAATGTTTTCTTTTACCATGTTCATAATAAGTATGTTTAATAGATAGACTGACCGAAATTGAAACAAACACTTTTTCGTTCACTCAACAACATAACGACTATTTAATTAGCTATCGACAAACTACAGTGTAGTTATTAAAAGATGTTTGATATACCTTAATAGTGCGTTAATAGTGGTCACGAGTGCATGTTCAAAACATTCTATGAAAATTCTACTCAAATGACAAGTAAATGAAGGACATGTGACTAGGTTTTGAACGCGTATACACCAGTCATTCATTATCGTATAGGATATACAATGTTATGTTGAAATCGCCCTTTGCTTTATTTGCGATCGAGTCGTACATACTGTGGTTATTATTTAATTGAATTGAATTTAATCACCACTTTCATAAAATAAAAAATAGGGCGATTGTCAAATTCAAAGCTTCTGCATCAGGTGAAGTTTTAGATAATGATTAAAACTGGGGGGTAGTTTGCTCGAGATAGTGGGTCCATGGCATAAAAATATTCTATAACTTGAATGTAAAGAAAGACTATATATTACACGAGTGCATGCTGAAATCCTGGTATTATATTATTGAATACCTTTGTTGCTCTGGAAACGATATTACAAACAATTTATGGCAACAGGTTATGATAATATAAATACATAAAAGTTGGAAATCATGTAGTAATGGAATTGGGAAAATTTCAAGAATAGAGGTCTGCTCGGACTTAAAAATGGCTTCTGGCAAATTATGCGAACTGCTCTTTTTTGTAGTAGGAAAATATGATGAAGTATATTCCGATTATCGATCGAATTACTGACCGTCGCGCCGGTCCTCCCGTAGAGTATAAAACACCCTTGCTTACATTAGTTTTTTTTATCACCTGACGAAGTGTTGCAGCGGCGCACGAAACGTCGAGAACTTTTAGATTCCTTATTGACCACATTGTGAGACAAACGAATATCACTAGCGATATTTTTTCGATAAGTATATTTTGTTTACAAAACCCCCATGTAACGTTACAGTAGGATAGGTAAGGCAATATGTATTTCAATTTTATCATAGTTCCTATTGTTCTAAATCTTTATCAATATTAATAACTAAGAACGTTGTTGCGTTTGAATGTTTAATCACATTTATATTTATATATATATGTTAAATTCACTAGCACACGTCTTTAGAAAGTTAAACAACATGAAATTTTTGGGTCATAGTTAAGTTGCAGTGTATTTGCGTTAATCCACCCATTAACTTGTATGAGTGCGTTCAGATGTAGGATCAGGCATTTAACATCATTAGACTTAAAACATATATATTGGTGTCGTCTGCGAACTGATTTTAAATCATTTATATAAATGAAAAGGAGTAGGAGGCCTATAATTGACCCCTGCTGAATGCAACATGAAACTGATTTTAAACTTAAATTTTTAGAATTGAAAACAGTGAAGTGTTTGCGATCATTTAGATAGCTGCGAAATAATTAAAGGGTAAAACCACGAATTCTATTATAATAAAGTTTTGAAAGGAGAATATCATGGTTAATTGAATCAAAAGTTTTCTTAAACTCTAAAAATATACCGACAATGATTTCTCTTTTTTAATTTGCCGTTGATACTTGTACTACAAAATCAAAAAGAGCATGATCAGTTGAATATCTGGCTCTAAATCCAAACTGCTTTGGGTCTGCAATTAAACTGCTCAGATTTAGGCACTGCTCAAGTCTTTAGGAATTGTGGTAACGTGTCAAATTAGAGCCTGTAACTGCAGACTGGTGCAGGAGCATGTTAAGCACAACATGTCTAAAGTTTATGATGTAGTCTAGTTACCTAAACCAGTCTGGTAACCGAGGTTGAAATCAGGTTTTTAGCTATTAAAGTAGTCTGGCTCTCAACAATGATAAGAAGAAGACGTAGTAGTAGCAGTAGTAGTAGTAGATGAAGCAGTGACAGTAGTATTTTAGAAGTACATTGCTCTTAATACATCGACGATATCTCATAACGCTTTACTGTATACAAATATACACTGTCTTGAGAGTTCTGGTTAAAACTATGGGCAAGAGTTGACTTCAATAGTACTATAGGAGTCACCGAGGCGCATAGTTTTAACCAGTACCTCGAAAAGAAGGAAGGGTATATTTTTGTTGATATTATCCTGCATAAAAAATGTACTTTGTCCTGCATCAACAAATTGTTTTATATGCTGCATCATAAATACGACTGCGGCTCAGCGTAAATTGCACGGCGTGAGCGCCCTGACACCGAGGGATTTGCCCGCTGGAGGCATTTGAAATCCCGTACGCCCGCTGCATTTTCAATTCCTAAATAGTACTCCCAAATAGTACATTTTCAGAGCAACCTTAAAATGGTTGAAATATTTCGGGTCGCGTGAAGAGCTTTCAACCATTCGAAAACCAATACATGTTTGATGCAGGATATAAATTGCATTATTACCCCTGTCATTAGATCCAGGCATTCCAGCATTGAATGGTATTGTTTGTCTGATGAATGCCGATCTGCCCAGTCCTTAGCCACATTCAAAATCTTATCAAACCTGGCAATTAATAGTTCATTTTTGTATGAAGATGGAGAGAGGAAGGGGGTAGCAGTGATGTCAAATTAATGTTATGCTCAATGTTAATGTAAATTTGTAATTTGTAAACAGGTGGTAAACAAGTAGTGTTGCTGTACCTGAGTGCATGTGAAGTAAGCGTGAGTGTGTTGATGATGATGATGATGATGTGTGTGTGTGTGTGTGTGTGTGGAAGCGCGCGTGTGTGTGTTAGCCTACGTTGCTCCTGTCATTTATATATATAATATTGTTCATTGTCATTTTTATGTTGTTTTTAAACAGAGCCCTGTTGTAAAGCAGCCTATTTTAATGTTTTTAACAATGTTCCGTAATGATTATGTAGCTGAACATGTTACTCTATCTAAAGATGCGAGAAAAAAATAAAAATCTTGTAAGCTCATTCCCCACCCGGGCCGCGTTTGACATCTAGGCGCCATTCAACAGATGTTCTCAATGCTGAGCAAGCTACAATGGCTACCGCAGCCCACCGGATACACATTTAGCACATGGGTGGGGAGTGGTAAATATGGATTAATGTCTTGCCAAAGAACCTTACTGCTATTCTGGGATTCTAACCCTCAACCCTTTGATTGACAGTCAATTAAGTGAATGAACCACTATACCACGAAAATTTAATGTCATTAACTCTTTGCCCGCTACGTTCGGCTAGCGGAACATACAGCGGGCTGCCAACTTCGACTCAAGTCACATTTCATTCACAATACACACGGAACGCATTTAATTCTATTGTACGCACACACACACAATAGTAACGCGTGCTTCGCATTGTGTACACATCACACTTCATTGCACCGCTTTCGCAGACATTGTTTACATTGACATTTTCCGAGAAAAATTGAGTTTTTGAAACTGCTTTTGCAAATATTCTGATGAGCTAGGTGGCACCCTAAAAACAGGGGGATTGTGTACGTGGCGGGCAAAGAGTTAAGTAAGATACCAGAGTGACCATCAGTGAGGATGCTACATCCCTTCCTATCTTTCAACAGGTTGTTTCTTCATTTAAATAAATATATATATATATATATATATATATATATATATATATATTAAACCAAAATTAAATGCTTTAAAATAAATAAGTTTATATCCAAAATAGCATTTGTCCTGTGTTTTGCTTCCTGAAATGTATGGATTTTGTTCGCTTCATATCTCATGAATGACATGGTTAATAAAAATGAAATGTTCATGACATGTGCAATATGCATGATTATTAATCCTAACAATGATATTTGTTGTTATTACTGATGTGTGACGACATGTAGGCGTCGTTTGGTTAATTTCTATTATTGACCATATTTCCGTCATACATTGTCATTTTTGAACGATATTCGATATGCATAAACTTCACGTCATAGGTAAACTTTTGGTCACACCCATTTCCGTGCGCGCGTCGTGGTGGATGCATTGCGCTTGCGTCAAATTGCATATTGGACCAATTTACTATACGTTTCTGACTTTTTTTAACATATCACAATTTTGCGCGCTCGTACGCTCGCGCGCACGTTTTTGCGTGTGCGGTCCGTACTAAATGTAATAATTAATTTTTTTCACTTGTATTGTGTTGCTGACACTATTTTAAGCAATTTTAAATAACGCTCATAGACGTTCGTTAAACCTCAAAATTGATGCACGCGCGCAGATGCAACAAATGGTTCGAGGATAATTACCCTGCGGACAATCACCCCCGGTCAATTACCAACGGGACAATTAACCCCAAGGAAAATTACCCCCAAAGGACAACGAACCCCCGAGGACAACTAACCCCCCTCATGAAAATTAAAACCGACTTATTATCAGGGTGGACTTCCCTTTAATGAACATGTGGTAATTCCCGGGGGGGTAATTGTCATCGGGGGTGGTTGTCCTTTGTTGTCCGGGGGTCGTCCTAGGGGCTAATTTTCACAGTTGAGGGTTAATTGTCCTAGGGGGTATTTTACGGGGGTTATTGTCCTAGGGGGTAGTTTTCCGGGGGTAATTTTCCGCCGGTGATTGTCCAGATTGTCCAGATTCATCCGAGGACGCAGGTTCGAAACTGAGTCGAGTCTTTCGGATGGTGACGTTAAAGGTCGGTCCCCAGACGTAAATAATCATATCTGATTGATACACGTCTGTAAAAACCCATTTAAACACACACACACCAGGTGGTTATTGTCCTCATACGGTAAACATTGCCAAAAGTGGTCATAAAAGTTCCTATTTCGGATCCGCTATAACTCTTCAGAATGGCTGGTGACTCCCAATTTTTCTTTCATGTTCTGATATGGTATGAATTGGAGATGCGATTTCTTGTATCACGTTTGCTGTTATAATGATGTAACGTCAACATAGTGCCACTCAAAGGAACACAATTGAATTTGATTAGATTAGGTAATATTTGCCGTTGTGTTTATCCCTGCTCTGGTGTCTTCCATATTTTGTTCTATATACCTCTCTTTAGAAATCTAGCCATCTGATTGGTCGAAATTGGAGTCGTGATTTTAGCCATGCCCGCCAACCGGTCAATATATATATATTTTGTTTAATGACCGCATGCCCCGGGTAACTTGCCGCATAAATAAATTATGTGTGTGCGATTCCCGAATGATCGTAACATTCAGGCAACTTTCTAGCGAAGATTAAAAAACAGTGTCACATATTTTCTGTGATGTTTTAACCAGTCTTTACTCAAGAAAAGGATAAGGTAAGAATTCTTTGTATATTTTTTGTGAATTCGGTATATAAAAGATATATGGAGTGCTTTAATGTTCGAGAATTAGCTGTTTCTATATTAGCTCTCGGGGACGTTGCATCCTGCCTTGACCCCGAGCTGCGCGGCGGTGGGCGGCGCGCCGAGGGATGCAACGTCCCCTTGAGCCCATAGAAACAGCTATGCCTCTCATAACAGTCAGTTTATGTATAATGTTGTAGCTAATAGTTATCACTACAAATGTACTGAGATTCAATTTTTGATCAGAAGGCGGGATCGTGGTCAAAATTCTGATTTAAGGTGAAGACTGCTAATTCTGCCATTTATATTGCCATCTCCCATTGAGTTTGTGTTATATTTCCGTCATGGATAGACATTTATAAATGACATCAAATAGTAGTATGTGTAAATATCTATGTCTCATAATTATAGAGGTGTGAACTAGCAATAATGCGTTATTAAAGGTAAAGATCAGTTTTGGAAACGCCCCCCTCTCAAAAAATCTAATGGAAGCTCTCATTACCAATCATGTAAAAGAATATGTTTTGACTAGTACGTGATAATACAAATTTTGCCGGGAAACCTCCTACTAATTGATATATTTGGTAAATTATTATATCTATTGGGACCAAATAGATATTGCACACCGTGTCGGGTAGTCCCATATACATCTTTCTGTGTACAGTGCTTGTAACTTTACCAAGACTGGGCCAAATTTCTTACCATTTTGATGATTCCAGAACCTTGCAGTACACACCAATACTTATATGCTAATTGATCAACCTTTTCTGATGGATTCCACAACGTTTCTTTCACAATGCAATCGCACGACCAGAACTGGTCTTTATCTTTAAAGACAGAATTTTTTTTTTAACGACATCGCTACCTCTCTAGTTCAGTGGCATGTACAAAAGCATCGACACGCGAGCGTCATCAGTTGGTGATGCATTGTTGGGCATGGCTGTCGACACATCGGGACATTTTGAGCAACAGGTGGCAGTACACATAAATATAAAGTAATTTCAGTAGAATACCCTGCCTTTCACACATGTTATATAAATCTATATGGATGGCATTCACCTATTGATACTCCATTGTTTGCGAATGAACGTGCATGCTGTTGACATTTTGGATCAAACAACTGATAGCTTCTTTAAGGTTTTATGTCCCAAGTAATAGTCTGATTTTCAAACCCTTTTACCGAATGGTCATACGTTTTGTGCTGCACAAAGATTAAATCAGTTTCATTTTGGCCTGTTTGGTACCTGTTACAGCACATTTTATGTATGTTATTACCAAAGAAAAAAAAAGATGTCAGTCAGTCACTCAATAGTGTCTGACAGTGAGATCTAGAAGGTAAACGGGTTGCATAAACGGTTCCTTGCATAATTTGAATACTAGGACGTACACTGCTATAATTTCACAGATAGGACATACATGACATATTTATAATTTCTGCAAAGTTCTACAGAATTTGATGTTGGCTACAAAAGGGACATGGTATCTTTAAACTAAAGGTAGGCTGAATATATTTGTTAACTAATGTCTTGAATGAATGCATGTTTCTCCCCCTTACCCAATGTTACCGGCCATTTTATCTACCTGCTATAGATCGAGTACCAAAGTAATATCGTCATATTCGCTCGTCGCGCAGGATACTGGTTCTAAACAACGAGCAGCGTGTCCACACACAAAACAATTTATCCCGAAACTCTATAACGATACGTCGTATAAAGGTTCATCGTATAAATTCCAGGGTGTCCACACACACAAGAAAGTAATCCCAAAACTCTACAGCGAAATGTCGTATAGGTGCGCAGTTTGCTACTGCGGTCATGAAATGGAAGCGGAAATGAGAGGTTAGGTCTCCTTTCGCGGACGATCCGACGTTAAGCCCCGCCCAGTTAGACTAGTTCCGTCCACACACAAAATTTCCGTGATTAAGCGTGATTAGGCGTGATAAGTTAGCAGTGGCGGATCCAGGGGCCGGGGCCCGGCCCCTCCCTAGGAAAAAACAGGTAAAAACAGCCTTTTTGGAAAAAAAGAAGATGGGCCCCTCCCTAGCGCCCAAGGGGTGGCGGATCCAGGGGCCGGGGGCCGGGCCCCTCCCTAGGAAAAAAACAGGTAAAAACAGCCTTTTTGGAAAAAAAAGAAGATGGGCCCCCCCTAGCGCCCAAGGGGTGGCAGTGAAAAAAAAATTTTCGGTGCCAAAAAAAAATTGTGCTCACTACCCCCTCCCCGTCACACTTTCGTACTCTATTAATACTAGCATCTCTGTGGATGGAATCCACTGTGCATTAATAACGTGGTGCTATGTCGGACAATTTATTTTACGTTCAAGCATTTGTTTTTTGTACAAAAAGTATGCATAAACCTTATTAAACAGGTCTTCAATATCCCATGTTTGTAATGTAATGAAATTCAATGCACATATATTTAAGAAGTACCTAGTAACATCATTTCATTCACCTGTTATGAACAATTGATTTTCAATAGTCGGAATGCCAATAGGTTATTTTCGTAATGTTACCAAATTTAGTGCAAATTATTTCTTTCACCTGTTACGAATAATTGTAATTCAAAATTCAAAATGCGAATTGCATACATTAGTTGTTGCTAGGGGGACAAACAAAATTGCTTGCCCTACCTAACACCATGTAATATATGCAATTCACATACTGACTGTAGAAATTCGATTATTTGTAACAGGTTAATGAAATAATACGTATCAAAGCACTTCACAAAGACGGATGAATTCAATTAGGTTTTACTACAAAAATTGCCTATTGCACACAACATGCGTTGTTAGGTTAGGTAGGACGAGCCATAATCATGTTTGTCCAACCTAGCAAGCAATGTGCAATTTGCCTTCTTACTATAGACATACAACAAGGTATAACATGTGAGTGTAATAGCTCTTGGTGAAGTCAACTTGTATAAATTTGAGTGCATTTTGAAATAGTAATGTAACATGTAATAGCTCTTGGCGAATTCAACATGTATAAATTTGAATGCATTTTGAAAATGGCTAAAAAATACATTGAGCAATAAAGTCATCTTGAAAATGAAAAGAACAACAACTAATGTATGCATTTCGCATTCTGACTATTGAAATACAATTATTTGTTACAGATGAATGACATAAAAATTCGTATCGAGGCACTTCACAAAGACTAGATTGATTTTATTTACCAACAGCAATGCGGTAATATATTTCATACAATGTGTTTACATATACAAGAAGAGGAACTATTGGTTGGTAAAAGGGCTAGATGATAGCACGTGTGCTAATCGAGCCTAACCTAATGTAAAGGTAATGGTTTTATTGAAATTAATTTGCAGCAAGGTGGCTGAATTGCAGAATTGTGTACATTGCGTAAACACATTAATAAATCAGGAAGACGTTATGAATGGAGATACCGTCTCGAAAGAATTTCACGAGGGAAAGATATTCAAGATTAACTTGGCTTAACAACAAGAAATGTAACCCATTCCAGCCATCAAATCCCTCAACAGCTGTCATTATCAATGCACAGATCCCCTCTGGCATTCTAAATATTACGACATGTTACGCAACGCCGTCAGTTCTCTATACACTCGGTCGTATAAATATGTAGGCATCCACGTTAGAAGTCATGCGTGGCACCGCAAAAAATTACGTCATGTTCAGTGAAGATGTATAGAGCTATAATATATAAAATACAGAATCCAGAACATATGACCAATGCAACTTTTCATTTGTTATTAATTGCTTTTTTCGTGCTCGGATAACTCTACTGAAGACATAGCCATTTGAACCAGCGAAATCGACGAAGGAAATCGTGAGTTATAGCGAATGTAAGGTTCTCATCATCATGATTTTACATCTAACTATTGACATTTTCCGCAAATTTCCGCAATTTGTACATAGCTAAGAAGGTAGTCGAAAGGTCTATCTCCCAAAAGAACTAAATTAAATTGTGTTATACGTGTTGGATGAGGGTTAGAAGTTGTCAATTCATCACCACTTTTCAACCCCAGTACGGGCCGGCAACGCATAAGCCGCCCTGCTCGCTGGGCTGGGCTGTGGGTGAAAAGGGAGGACTTAGTGCTACCAGGGAGCTTTGCGTTCTCGGAGGGGGATTAAGGGGGTTACGGTAGGAGAAACAAAAGACGCGCGGTGCCACGGATGACTTATAATGGGCCTCTTGGACGGGATCTCCATTCATTACAGCTTCCTGAATAAATATACAAACATAAATAAACTAGAGTAAAATTATCCAGCAAATCGTATTAAGAGATAACACACAGCGATTGAATTATTTAAATAAATCAGTTATACACCTACATGTGTAAAAACAGGTGAAAATTGCATAAATCTATTCCACAATCATATATGAAAAGATCGTTTGAAATAAGAGAGAAGAGAGAACAAAATTATAAGGAGGGAAAACGCAGACAGCACAGGGGATCCAGGAAAATTATGAGAGAGAAAAAGACAGAGGGAAAGAGAGAGACAGAGGGAGAGAGAAAGAGAGATAAAGGGAGAGATATAAGACAATGCTGAGGATGAGAGTGCATAACGGACATATCGAAAATAAGGCAAAAAGTACAAATTTGACATTTGAGAGAATACTGGCTGTCGATCCATAAATTACAAGTAAGTTTTACATTTCATTAATGAGTTATGGATAACATATTTGTAAATTGAAAGGTACTATGCAATAAAATATAAAAAACATGATATATGGTAATTTTGAAGTTTTCTGGTAATAATTATGTGATAAGTATGTTTTCAATCGATACAAAAGTTATTCTATTTATTTATACATATTCATACAGGTACACAAGATCAGAAATAAATCTGTTATGCATATTGGACCTGGTATTAAAAGCATAATATAAAAAGTAGTAACAATAGCAAAGCATATCAAACTAAAATACAGAATAGATCAAAGTAATACAAAAAATGGTAACATAACATTTCAAGGCTTTAACAAAAATGATTATGAATATGAATGGTGGCTAAATATAACAATATCAAGTAGAACTTAAAAGAACATAAATATAGTTATATAAATGTATGCAAATTTAAGGTTTCAACTCGGAGGCTGGGGTGATAACAATGAATTCGATTTTGATTTTGTGTACAATAATTTGAAAATATCCAGAAACTGAGCATTTTGAAAGTTATTGGGTAATAGATTCCATACTTTAGCGCCGGCATATTTTAAAGACTGACAATAAAGTTGAATGTTTGGTTTAAGAGGCACAACATTAAGGGAATTAGCATTACGAGTATTCAGTCCATGTCTATCGAAATACATTTCAATCTCATTGCATAAACAAGACCGTGAACACATTGGTATATCAGTGTAGATAGAAAATAATCACTTCGGTCCTCAATTTTTCATCAGGTCAAGACCAGAAGTATTAGTATAATCGTAATTACTGGTTACATGACGAGCTGCCCATGACGAGTTAACCATAAACATAAAGTTATATACTCTTTCACATAACATAACAATAACTCTACAGCTCCTCTACATCATCACTATGAGGATAGGTTTACATTTTAATGTGTACAAAGTGCATGATCACTACTGTGAATTCAGCAAGTCAATTAAGTAGGGAACTGGACCGTTACGAAATCGTTTGGTTTTACATTGTAACTGTTCTCTAGTATTTGATTTGCATAGGTTGATAATGTTCTTACAAGGGGGTATGAGGTAAGATGCCTTCTCATTTAAAATCAGTTTTCAGCAAAATTCAAACAAAGTTCCTTCCTTCTGTCAGCCAAAGGGGACATATTCAATAGATTCAGGACTGGCTCATATGACTGATAATTAGGTCCCAAGACTATTTTTAGGGTTCTTTTCTGCACCCTCTCTAGAAGAGCTAGTAAATTGTTCTTTAGTTAGGCCCCCATTCCACACCGGCGAGGCATACTCTACGAGGGGTCTGAGGAAACCGGTGTAGATAGTGCAGAGATCTTCGATTGGCAGTCCGTGACCTTTTAGGAACCTAATAAGATGTATCCTTCAATTGGCACGTTTTATCGTGAAATCAACATGATCACTCCACTTTAAATCACAGCGGATAAACAATTTGACAGACGTGGATTGCTTCAGAGGGTGTTGATCTATTTCCAGTGACAGTGGATTGGGGGCTTGTTAATAAAACATACCTGCATACTCTCACATTTAGCAGGGTTAAGGGACATTCCATTTAACGTGGACCATTCGTCCAAACGTTGAAGTGTCTTGGTACAAAGTATATTTTGGTACAAATTAGCTTAGACCACGTAACAAAAATATAATAATGAATTTACTATTACAATCGATACTTTAAAAAATAAGAATACTTAGAAATGTCTTAAAATATACAAACTGATAATGTAAAATATAATTTGTGTACATATGCAGATTATGTAACGAGTGAAGCAATAAGCTAGGACGCATGATTCAAGTATTCCATTTGGTTCCATATTTATTGATAGGTTCAAACTTAAACAGCTATTTATGTATCTCTCGATATACATGTCCGTCCTGCAAATTCCACATGGAGTCTTCAGTGCACAAGCACCTCCTTTCTCAGAGCCCACAAAAAACATGTCTGCCTCTACCAGCATGGCCAAGTAGCTAACACTCCTCCCCTTTACATTCTAACATTGTTTGAATGTCCAAATAACAATGAAGCCTTAATAGTTGCGGACCTACTCATGAATGGTATACACACATTCGATTCAACCACTGCACCTTGACCTTGTGTAAGTCATGACTTAAACAATGGTCAACATTTCAATGAGCATGCATGGACATGAATATATCAATATAGGTACATGGACAGTGTATGCAGAGCAGGTATGCATTAACCTGCATAAACACCTGTATAAACACCTGTAGTCATATCACTACAATTATATAACTTGATATTTCATTCATAATTTGTTGAACAAATGACTTGTAAAGCCTGGGTCACAAATGCCATTACGAACTGCTACGAACGCCGTATGAACGATTTTCAGACAATGGAAATTCGGAAGACAATGGAAAAACAGGGAGATTCGTACGAAATTATCGTTCGTACGAACCTTTGTGACCGTAGCATAACATAATTCCGAAACCTATTTCTAGACCTTGTCAATCTGATATTAATAGGTAATCTATTCCCAAATTCACTGCCCACAAAAGACAATGAACAGTTACCTATTATGCGTTAGATTTGGTTACAGTACAAACATGGTCCATTATATAATTTGTATGTACCTTGCGCTGTTAAAGCCTTTTATCGTTAAAGATAAAGCTACGTACCGGTCAAGCGAATACATAATTGGAGGTATTCCTTGTACAGGTAATGTGAGTCATCTTCAAACAGCTCATTATCTTTGATTAGTCTCCCTTTTTCAATACTATTGTTCACATATTCACTGTCTGTATTATTAGATCCGTTTCACGCTAAACTTCTTGACTCGCCAAATAAAATGCGGACTGTGTTGATCACTGGGACCAGCCGAGGCATCGGGCTGGAGTTTGTACGTCAATTAACTCTCCTTCAACCAGGCCCGGAGTTCATCTTCGCTTCCTGCAGGGCACCGCATCGTGCTAAGGTAACAAAATGAAAATGAAATTTAAAAATAAAATAGATTAAAACACAACAGGAGGTGGTGTGGTATACTGGTTCATTCACTTGACTCTCAATCGTAGGGTTGAGGGTTATCATCCCAGCCCGGTATCAACGTCAACTGTCAAGACATCTATATTTGCCTCTCTCCTCCTAGGTAGCTAGTAATTGATGCGGTAATAATCATGATAATAAATGCAGTGCCCTCGGAAAGAACAGCATTGATGCAGATGAGGTTTCACTGGGTATATATGTTTTACATGTCACTGAATGCGAGCCCTAATGACACGTGAGATAATTTATTGATTATAATAATGCTGCCATTTACGTTAATCTTTCATTATCTTTTTTCGCAGTAATTAAGATGAAATCAAACAAATGCTTTATATTGAATGGAAATTAGCGACTGAAAAATACCCTTTTATATGCACTCAGGAACTCCAGGCTATTGCAGCTGCTCACGAAAATGTCAAGATATTGGAGATAGGTAAGCCCATTTGCATATTATTGATTATATCGTAATTCCCGTCGCACGCCAAACAATGGACTGACGTAGGCCTGCGTCAATGACTCACCAAGGTTGTCGTTGCGCCATGCATGTGAAAATGATAAAGTACAAAGCATGACGGTAAAGGAAACAGTTAAAATATTGCGCTAAATTTCTGACGTGTGGGCTGTTTTCTTTCAAAGAAAGGCTTGATTGGGGCAGGTATTAATGGAATCAAAATGACGCATCCTGCACAATATGTATGACCGTCTGAATGCGGGAAGGAGGTAAAATTTTCAGTCTCAATAAAATCTGACAAAATTATTACTACTAGTAGTAGTAGTGGTGGTAGTGGTGGTGGTGGTAGTGGCGATGGTGGTGGTGGTGGTGGAGGTAGAAGTAGTAGTAGTAGTAGTAGTAGTAGTAGTAGTAGTAGTAGTAGTAGTAGTAGAAGTAGTAGTAGTGTTGCTCATAAAGTTGGAAAAAACAGATTTGTACCTATTTCCATAAAACGATCGTGACTATATGATATACTCTTGAACTCTATAAATAAACATCTTTATTGATCAATATAGTTTGGAGAAGATGTAAATGTTATAATCAATAATAAGGCGTATTTCACTATAATTTGAAGAAAAAAGAATATTCATGGGAGACGGTGTACTTTTACAATTACAACAACATTCTAGATGTGCAGAATGAATCTACTTACGGGCCTGCTGTCGAAGCCGTGTCAAACCTGGTAGGCGATATTGGTCTCAATGTCCTTATCAACAACGCTGGAATTATCTTCAAAGAAAGCTACGAAACGGTCAGCAGAGAGGTCCTCACCGCGCTCATGGACACCAACTTCATTAGTCCATTGCGATTGACGCAGGTAAAATCATTTGTTGTATCATGGCTGATCAAGGACCCCCTTTCCCCTCCCCCCTCTCTCTCTCTCTCTCTCTCCATGGTAACAAGGATTAATGCCTTACCACAGTACACTAGTGCATCGACCTGGTTTCTAACCTGGGACTCCCAGTTACGAGTAAACCGCACTACCACTGAGCATTTGCCCCTTATTATTGATAATAATAATAATAATAATAATAATAATAATAATAATAATAATAATAATAATAATAATAATAATACAAATAATAACAATATTTTTTTTTTAAATCCACAAAACATGAAATAAAAGTGTACAAAATGATATATGTACAATCAAATGAAGTGGAGGGATAACAAAAGTGTAAATATGTTTCTATGTTATTCCCTTAAACACTAACATGAACTGATGAACACCAACCTGCGACTTACGCAGGTACAACTATTGCAGATCCAGGATTTTTTTCTCTCTGTCTTTCTCTATTTAATCAAACACTGTTACAGAACTTGTCTAATCGTTTGTCGAAATCGAGCATAAACATGCAGACACATGATAATGAGAGAATGCATACTGAATAAGTACATATTGTAGAAACTCCTTTTTAAATGCTACCCTCGGAATATGGGAAAATGAAATAACACTATCGCAAAGAATCTTGAGAAATCAAATTCAATGTCATTACCATATTGCTTATACCATATCAATCATGTTCGAGTGTTGCCATTGTTTCAATATAAACACTGCTAGCATGGATAAGCCGGATAGGGGGCACTATTTCCTATGTGTAGTTCAAGTACGCCAGATTGCCTCCCGACAGGGTAGGGCATTCGCCAATCTTGCCCCCGTTCGTGTTATGTAATACATCATCATTTTCGCATACATGAATTGGTGATGGACAAGTCTACTGAAATTGTCAGTATATGATGATTTTTTTCTTTCGATTGTGTCAATGTTAACACTGTTAACATGGTTAAAGCGGGGGTCCTCTCTGTACTCTTAGTACGCCAGACTGCCTCCAGAGAAGGTGGGGCAATCGCCAGTCGAGATAAATACTGAGTATATACTGGATATGCTTATATACATTGTGAAAGAAACTGCTGTTTCCTGGGAGAAGTTTCAATTGTTAAAAATAGATTGTTTTGCTTGCATCAAGTAGATAAAGATCGCGTGCTCGATCTTGTAATTTAAAGCAAGTCATTCTTCCAAACTAACATAAAACGTATGAGAAATCTCACAAATTATTTTTACTTCTTACAATACTCAGCTGTTTAGCCTTTCTTGCGAATCCATCACTGGGTATGATCATGATGGTAATGATCCTCCATCTAGACACAACACAAAATGGAGGTCGAATATTTGTCAATTATCTGATCAAGTTATTAATATTGACAAGTCCAAGCTGCTACAATTACGTTATCCGAACAGTTCTATTGGCTATACAATAGAGTACCGAATTATGACGCGATACTGGCCAAGTTGTCAAGGCTGCTGGTTCCAAACAATTTTGTGCTAAACAATGGTGTGTTAATCACCCCAGCCCCCAAACTGTATTTACCCTTCTCCAGTTAGAACCAGTAACCTGGACGACGAGCGAATACGACGTTAGCATATCGGCACTCTATATAGGCTATTGGAATTGCCCTTGAGTGGATTTTTCGAAAGTCTATGCGATCCTGCTCTTTATTTTTTTTTTCTTCTTCCAATTAGGTCTTCCTCCCTCTGTTACGTCAGGGCGCGGAGTAGTCCGGTGGATAGATTCTGTGTAGAAAGAGGTGCAGTTATTAATATGACATCAGGTTTGTCTGGCATATCTGAAAACACTACCGGAGGATATGCTGGGGTCAGAGAGAGTAAGGTAAAAATCTATTTGGTCTACTATTTCCGCTAAACCCGACCTTTAAGTGTAAAATCACTTTTCATCCAGGAAACAAGCTTCTTTGGCTTGATAAACCCGTTTTAAACAAAACCGGTGTCTAATTTAAATTTTAGTATAATTTCCTTCAGGGGGTATGTCGTAGGATTTCTTACGTTTTTATTGAGCAGTCAATGTTTTAGTTTACAAGTCTTTTAATTGTGAAGCCCCGAATGGGTTGTCTGAAGTATCTTTTGAATTATATCCGTTTTAACCATGTTCACGCAACTTACAGAGTAACAGGGCAGGGTGCTTCTTAACCTACCTCCCACTAATACATAAATCAAAGGTTACACTTGGAGATTACGCTTTCAGTTGTGCCGCTGAAAAGCTTTGGAGCAACCATCCATTTGATATAAGGAGAGACTTGTCTGTTACTGTCTTCGAGGCTTTTAATTGAGTTTTCTCAACAAGTACTGTATGCAAACGAATTGTATGAAGTACACGCGTTCTTATTTAATATCTGACAGTGTAATCTTTTTATGTTTGCACCCTTTTTTTGTGTAAACATTGTAAAATGTCAAAAATGTGCAATAAGAAACGATAAAAACGTTATTATGATTATGAAACTGAAACTGAATATCTCTCTCTCTCTCTCTCTCTCTCTCTCTTTCTCTCATCCCTACCCTTCGATCTCTGCCTCTTCTTCATCCACATCACAGACTGCCCTTAACATGTTCGCTAAAAGCCTTAGTCTACTACTGAAAGAAGAAAAGATCCTAGTCCTAAGCCAGAACCCTGGATACGTTAAGACTGACACGGGAGGCCCCAACGCCAAGATAACTCCTCAGGAATCCGTTACCGTCATGCTAAAGATATTTTCTCTTCTTTCCGAAGAGCACACAGGGAGTTTCCTGGCACACAAAATTCCATTGCAAAAGTGTAAATTTTGAACACTCCAACAGAATCTACTATTTTGTTTTCATTTATTTTTAGGCAAAGTGATGTTATCTAATATGAGACATTGAAATCGTGCGGAATGAACACAAGTACGGCTCGTTCAGAAACAAAGATTTATATTTATTTTTGTATTTTGTATTTTTTTATTTCACTTCATCGAATCTTGTAAATATGTGATTCTCATGGTTTGTTTTAATAACACACACAAAAAAAATTAAAGGATGCTTCGAGCTTCAACTGAGCTTTGTCATTGTTTGTGTTGTAACATACAGAAATGGGAAGATTGCTATTACACTTAACGTCATAGAAACCGTTGACTGCTTCAAAGCTGAACGAGGTTTAAGGCCCGTGGTACACGAGGCGTCATTTACCTGACACAACTGACGCAAGACTGCGTCAGCGATTGGAGCTGCCTTTTTTGACACGCCATGTGAAAGTGATATCGTCCACAAAGTTAATAATGCGATTAAAATGCCGTCAAAACACCTAAACATAAACAAATCATTTTCGAAAAATCACCTCAAGGTCAATTTCAATACCCTATTGTATATACTAATCTGTACTCTAGAAGTCATGTTCGCATTACGTAATATGTCATTGTCATGTTCGCACATTTCAATAGGTGACGCACACGGCTTTTGATATTGCGTGAACTTGATTTTTGAAAGTTGTTGCTGCCGTTTTGTTTTTGTGTAATGTGTTACACCCCCCCCGTAATTGGCCTTCATTTCATTTCACTGTAAAACTTTAAAACTGTTGAAAATACATTTGTTAACCAGAAAAAATAAATGAAGCATGTTAAGCATTACTCTACATTTGAAATTCTGTGTCGTTCAATTGTTTGACTATTGATACCTTGCCCGACTTGTAATTATCACTCACGTTATTACGTTTTTAGTACTTTATAGAACACATCATATGATCTACAAAGTGTTGAGTTACCTGAACCAAAGATTTCGTTGAAATAGCATTATAAAACATGAACATAAATGGTACTTGACGCAGTTGTTAACAAAAGTAATGCAAATGGTCACTGAGAAGAGACAAACACAAAAGAATCATGCATGGTTATCCGACCATGATTTCAGGTGCCTTCATAAGGTCGACTCCAAAGCTATCTGTGGGGTCGGATCTCAGCCCCACCCCCTCCCCAGCTTTCAGTTTCTCCCCCTCCCATCAAAGGAACTGACGATAACCAAGAGTAAAATACAAAATACAAATCATATATATATATATATATATATATATATATATATATATCATTTACTCCATGACTAGTCTGAATAACAAAAGAGTTTAAGTGGTAAAATGTAGGGTTAAGTACCGTGACAAAGTAAGTATTCGTGATTTTATACCGGCCTGTAAAAAAACAAAGTGTCAACCCTACACTTCGTAAATTAGATAGCTTGTATCTACGAAAGAACCCAAAGCGTGATTACGTGAGTAACTGTACTTTGCTAAAAGTGATCCCCCCACCTATCCCCATCATTCAAATTCAAAGATTCGGAAACTCCGTAGATTGTTTTGCTTGTTGGAGAAATTCCAGGAAATCTGTCGGTAAATCTAAGGAAAATGCAACCTTTGTTAAAATACAAGTCCACTCCACTAAAAAGTGGAGCTGATTAAATAGACAAAAATATAAAAAGCCCAAATATAACTTGGTTTTGGAAAATAGTGCTTGGACTTATTTCTAATAAATAATAAAATAAATAAAAACAAATTTTATGATCGAGCCGGTTCTCCCCCTCAATGCATTGCGCGACATTTTTTGTGACGTAGGTCCTCACAACACAGAGAGAGACAACCCGACTAGACTAGACTGTGGTCCTCACATACCACTCTGCTTTTACCAGATTCGTACCTTCGTATGTTGAACTTGTCAGTCCCAATATTGTTCAGCCATTAGGAACATCTCTCCCTGTCTTTCGGAGGGTTTGGGATGCCAAAGAATCTTTTCTTACTACCATCCCCTGGCCGATTTGAACAACCGTAAGCCTGGCACATTTGCATAGGCTATTTTCGTAAATTCGTTATGTAACCAAATTTAATGCATTCGTCTTTGTAAAGTGCCCCGATACAATTTTTACAATATTTAAAATATTACAATATTTAATTTACCTGATAAGAATAACAGTATTTCAATAGTCAGAATGCAAACTGCATATATTAAGTGTTGCTAGGTAGGGCAAGCCATATTTTTTTTCCAACCTGGCAACGACTAATGTTGCAGATGTTGCAGTTCGGATTCTATTGTCTATTGAAATACTATTATTCTTATCAGGTGAATGAAAAAGTTTGTATCGAGCCACTTCACAAAGACGTATGCATCAAATTTGGTAACATTACGAATATAGCCTATTGTCAGAATGTATACTGCTGGCACTTTTGTTGTGAGGAGCATACGTCACATCCGTGCGGCAATTTAAATGTTTTGTTCAAAATAACCGAAACAAAAATCGCTCTTAAAAATCACTTGATTGAAGTAGCCCATGATATTTACCTTTGATTTATTTACAACATGCTATAATTTTTGAAAATTGGAGAGGACTTTGGCTTTAAGACTTCATTTGTATGAAAGCATAAAAATGAGTGAAACCGAACGTCAAAAGTTGTAAATAAAGAGCACCAAAATTCAGAAAGTTACGATTTTTTGAAACTTCAATAAATCCATGCGAATCTCATTTGGCAAATTGGTCAGTATGCTGGACGGTGTCACGGACAACTTTCTCGTTTGTCGTATTCGAAATAAACATCAATTCTTGATTTTCTCCTAGGCGCCTTTCCCCTAGGGCACTACTCAAAATGTATTATGGATAGCACGTTATTATTGGACCTCTAAAAGGAAAGACCATCCTGGGTTACAAATTGGAGAGTTGTCCGCCACTACATCACACTGGAATGTATATATAACCTTTATAACACACACACTCTACCCCCCCCCCCTCTCTCTCTGTCTCTCTCTCTCTCTCCATATGTCTCTCCCTATATATATGTCTCTCTCTCTCTCTCCATATCTCTCTCTCCATATCTCTCTCTCTTCCTATCTCTCTCTCTCTGTCATTCCCCCTCCTCTCTGAACCCCCATCTCCCTCTCTCCTCTCTCTTTACCCCTCTCTCTTTATTTTGTATGTCTCTCCCCCTCTTTCTCTCACCCACAACCCCCCCCTGTGTCGCTTTATCTATCTATATGTCATTAAACACAAAGTTCTATTTGTTTGTAAAAAACACAGAATCAGATAAACGTAATATTGCATAATTATATCTTTTATTCCCCTGCATTCCCATTGCATTCCCCTTACAATATGGGACATACAAATTACTCGATCTCGATCGCAAAGACCTTCGATAAATGACCTCAAGCGCTATTTCAGTACCTCGCCATATATCTAATAGAAATCCTGTTCGGATTGCATTATATGTCACTGTTATTTCAACACATTTCAATGAGATTTGGGCAAAGCTATTACTAATTGCTAATGGGCCTAGGTTTACCTTTCGAAAGTCTTTGCGATCGTGCTAAATTAACATTTTGTGGAATAAAAGCGATTGCAAAATCGGTTGAAGATTCGTAACGTTGAGGATTTTTTACAATTACTCGGATTGTATCTGAAATATTTACTGCGTTGTTAGAAACATATTCCTAGCCCAACATGAAGTTAACATTTTGTGGAATAAAGGCGATTGCAAGATCTGTTTAAGAGTCGAAACGTTGAGGATTCTTGACAATTACTCAGATTGAATCTGAGATATTTACTGCGTTGTTCTACACATATTTCTAGGCCCATCATGAAGAAATACAGCTTCTCATAAGTTGCTAGCCCATGTAGAAGACATAGCTCTTAGCCTGTTGTTGACTTTACTCTTAGCAGAGATCATGACATATTGAGATTCAAGTTTCATATTCTTCATAAAGAGCACTTATTCCCTAGCCGTTCAAGCCCTTCTGTTGGTCTCACCACAGCATTATAAACAAAGAAAGCACCAATCCCCCCACACCTTCCTTCATACATTAATTATCATCATATTTCAGGGAGGGGTGAGATGATAAATTTTCTCCTCTCAAACTCTGATTAGCAGCCATCTACATGAAATTTTCACGGTTGAGTACATGACTTTGTAGACATCTCTTTGTCTTACTATATGCACACATTAAGCGACGTGCACGAAGCACCAACACAATGCCTGTGTAGTGACCAAATGTCACAATTTTTAATTTGTTATTATTTTTTTGTTGTTGTTGTTATTCGGCCATACAAATCAGAAATTCACAGTATATACAGAGTCAACATAGTACATGTAAATACAATTATCTTTTTTTTTTAAATAGAGAAAGAGAAGGAAATGAAAAGCAAGGAGAAGAGGAAATAAATGGTTACCTATGGGCCAGGGTTTGCAAAAGTGAAATGCTTCACTGTTGTCCAGGGGCATGCGAGCCCTCATAGGTACCCATGTAGAAAGATTGTGCATGTATAATAACGTTTTATGCATTGATTTGTACATGTTTAATTAGTATTATCATCCAATTTTCAAAATGGCTGCGAGGGAGAATGAATTTCCCTTTCGTGGTATTTTTCCACTCCGCTGTCTGGCTTTGCAGACATGTCCAAACCTGTTCTGTCTGGTTCGCTAATATATTCTATAGATATGTATATGTATATTGTATATTGTTACGTACAGCGCGTATACGCGCATATTAATTTTGTGCGCGTGTTTCGACCAATCACGACATAGACTCCACGACTGCGTCACCGGACCTCTCACAATGGACTTCCTCACCAAACGTCGACTCTTTTATAATTGTTTTGTGGAGAGACTTGTTTATCGCTTTTACTAGCATATTCTAGGATCTGTCTTTTCCACCGACACTTTTCGTTGTGTTGACACGATGATTATCGTCATCACCTCGCCATCATCTTTTGTTGTTGTGTTGACACGTTGATTGTCGTCTTCGTCATCACCTCACCACCTCACCATCATCGATTCATTATTTTTTATCGACTACTGTCTTTTTGATCGCAACCATCCATTGTGTTGTGTTGACACGTTGATCTTCGTCATCGCCATCACCTCACTGTCATCCGTTGTGCTGTGCTGACTCGCTGATTATCATTTTCGTCAACACCACATCATTGACATTATCTGCATCACTATCACATCGATTGATCGTCTCATCACCTTCATTAACAAAACCATCGTCATCGTCTTCATCATCGTCGTTTCCTTCATCGCCGCTGTTTTCGTCGTCATCGCCGTCTACGTATTCGTCATCGCAGTCTACGTCTTCGTCATCATCGTCGTCATCGTTTCGTCGCCATCGTCAGCATCGTCATTGCCTCACCCCGTTAAAGCTGATTTGATTTGATTATGATTTCTTATTGAACGCTTTGCTGAACTAATTAACGATCCTTATTGTACTTGATTGTTGATGATTGACATTTGTTGTTTTTGATGATTGATTATATTGTTGTATTCATTTTTGAATGCGACGGAGATTAACCTCCGTGGTGTTTCATACGCCCTCAAGACGATTCTGTTTGGGATCACTGCTATTTGTATGTAAATTATTATTCGTCTGAGGGAGTTGTTCGCTCCCGAGACATTTGATTATACAACCATTGATAATTGTGTTGATTATCTATATCAAATTGTTGATATAATTTATTTAATTTTATTGTTTGATAGTGTGGTTCTTTCCTCGTGAGATCGTTAAGTTAAAAGGTACAAACCCTGTCCGGGGAGTTCTACACATAATAATAATAATAATAAATTTATATAGCGCAGCTTTTATACAAAATATATTCAGCTGCGCTGGTTCAGAGCTCCTTTTTACTAAATTCTACAAAATGGAATCTCTCAATTAAACAAATATGTTTTTAATTTGGATTTGAAGACATTGAGAGATGGAGTGCTTCGTATTTCTATTGGCAAGCTATTCTATAGTTTGGGGGCTGCAATATCAAAAGCGCGGTCCCCGAGAGTTACTTTAGTTTAGTTTTGCCATGGGGAATCTGAAACAATAATTTATCTGTGGAACTGCGCAGGCTACGACTGTGTGACTGGACTTTGAGTTGAAGTAATTCTGTTATGTAACTAGGAGCTTGACCACTCAATGATTTATAAACAATTAACAACATTTTGAATGAAATTCTTTGACGGACTGGCAACCAGTGGAGCTCTCTCAGAAGAGGTGCGGTGGAGGTGAATTTTGACCGACGATAGACAAGTCTTGCACATGCATTTTGGACTCTTTGTAACCTAGCTATCAGAGAACCAGGCGTTCCAAACAGCAACCCATTACAAGAATCAGGTTTACTTGTGATAAGAGCATGTACAACCAATTTCATACTTTCTTGATCAAAATATTTGCGGATACGTCTGAGATTGTATAGAAGATAGTATGTTGATTTGCAAATATTTCTAACATGTGTTTCCATGTTCAAATTAGTATCAAAGTATACTCCTAAATTCCTTGCTGTAACAGAGGGTTTCACATTGGAGGATCCAACTCTTACACCGTCAATGCTTATCTTTGAAATCTGTTGTGAAGTTCCGATAACCAAAAATTCACTCTTACTATCGTTTAGCTTAAGATTATTATTAAGCATCCATCTATGAATGAAATTAACACACTTTTCCAACATTGAAACACTTGCATCTTGAGTACTAGGGGATGGTCTAAAAGATACAAATAATTGTGTGTCATCTGCATAGCAGTGACAAGAGACTTCAGGAAAATTATCCTGAGTGCTCTTGAATAGATTGCTCGTGTACAACATAAGCAGCAAACAGCACACCAAAGGGCACCTGGAAAGAGTCAGAGACAATACCATCAACTTTAACTTTTTGATGTCGATCAGACATGTATGACTCGATCCAGCTGAGAGCAACACCATCGATACCGAAACATATCTTCAAAGTATCTAGTAATCTGGAATGCTCAATAGTGCATAGTGTGACGATGGATAACTGGTGTGTCAAGAGATTCCTATTATCTGGCAGGTGTGGTACTGCCTCTGGTTGCCATGGCTTCGGCCTCGGGAACAGCTAGGGAGCCGCTCTGTGATGATGACAGGACCAAAAGAACGTCAGAATGTAAGCGATGGGGCAATCGAGTGTAAATTGCGTTTATTGGAAACATTTATTTCAATGAAGATGTACCAACAAACGTGAAATTAATGATAATAGGCCTACTACGTACTACTGCTACTAGTACTTCATTATTATTATTATAATAATAACAATAATATTGAAAATAATAATACTGATAAAAGTTATATAATTACAATAATGTTAATAATAATAATAATAATAAACAATAATAATAACACAAATAATGATAACAATAACAATCATAATTATGATATCAATAATAGCAGAAGTGATAATAGTTATAACGATAACACATTTAAATA
This sequence comes from Mesocentrotus franciscanus, assembly GCA_037976565.1. Lineage (NCBI taxonomy): Eukaryota > Metazoa > Echinodermata > Echinoidea > Camarodonta > Strongylocentrotidae > Mesocentrotus > Mesocentrotus franciscanus. The sequence goes on from CP137678.1 coordinate 21,240,043, forward strand.
CCTCAAACATATCTTAATTGCATTTTATTTTATGTACTCGGTAAATTCTGATAGATAAAATTTCATGATATTAAACTAAAAATATGGTGATTTTATTTTTCTTTTTAATATGAATGTGTACTTTTGTTATCAATTTGACCCTATAATATACATAATGTCATTTAGTAAAAGGTAAAATATTACAAACGTAAATACAAAGAATCTTATTTTGAATGTGCAAAGCATACACACGAATGTATTCAAAAATTATATTTAGCTATACGCTTTTAACTGAATTGAATGTTTTGTGTAAAATCTTTAAGCGCCAAAGCGAAATAGCAGGGCGTGAGAAGACATTTAGACGTCACTTTGTCCATTTTATTTTGTAAGGGATGGTATTTGCTTATCTAATTTACTTTTGAAATGGGCTTCAGAGGGCTAATGACAAAACGAAGGAAAATGTTAAGCACAAGGGAGGGAGAGGGGTAAGCGACGAAGAACATTTGGATTTTAAAAAAGGCATTCTTTATTTTCGTAGAATTTCTTATAAAATGATTGTAGAACTTAAGTTCCATCCGTTAAAAGTGACATTCTAAACGGAATTAACCTATCTGTTTAAGTAATAACCATACCGCTCCTTAATCATCGTAGCTTGATTTCAGATCTTTTATTTAAAAAAAAAATAGTGAGCAGCGCAATATTCGCAACATTTTCTTCTCCCGATATGATGAACCCCTAATGTTATAACCGCGCATGCTTTCAGAATGTGACTCGTTCAACCGTTATGGATATTGACGACTGTATCAGTGGTTGCAGAAACGGAAGCTATCAATTTGCAGCACTGTCCCACGGAGATACATGTTATTGCGGGATTTTTACCTGCAAAAGGAATGACACAGAATGTGACAGTAAATGTGGAGTAACATGCAGTGGTGTCCGGACTAGCATGGGGGCTAAAAGCTAGGCTCAAGACATGCGGCGGAATAGGATTTATTCAAGTGTATATGCACTTAATCATGTTCTTATATTTCGCGATGTACGTGATATATCAAAATGATGTGGAAGTGAATCCAATTTAAAATTCATAATGTTTTGTTCATTATCATAGTATTACATGGCAAAGTTGTCCATGTCCAATATGAATCATTACAGCTTGTTCAGTTATGGCGCGGTAAACCGCCGCAATATAAAAAGAGGCCACGGTTCTTTTATTTTTATTTTATTATGTATGGATGGCAACTGCGCGCAACAAAGGACTTGCGGGGATGCACAGAGCTCTCTGTTATAAGATCAGAAATGTGAATCATATTACACTTTACCATTTACGTCATCATAACAACAATATTTTGGTTTTGCCGCGTCATATCTGAACGACCCTTTAATGGTACAATTTTGTTTACGTTACATCTTTGAACTCGGGTAATTCAGAATGTAAGAGAAACAGCCCACAAAAATATTCAAAATAATTACCAACGTTTACCACAAAGAAATAATATATAGCTACCTAACTGCAGGAGACATGTTTAAGGAAATTCATAGCATCGTTATCAAGTGGACATCCCGTTACTGACCGAAAGATAGCCCAAGATACCAGTGGCCCACGACCGGCGGCAAGAATAACTAAAGATTACACCCTTGTCACCTTGTGAACCCAAATGGGAAAGTGTCAGATAGTCGGAGACCGATATTCCGTTATCTATCATACGACAACTCTTCTACTATCACGTGTTGTCCTATAAATAATTCATCAAGACCGAAGTACAAACTTAAATTTACGTTCATGAATTTTGTGGTTCTTGGTACACTAACATAAATACTTGTTATCTGTATCTTTTTATTCCAGATTTGCCTTTCGAGGAAGGCCCAGGTATGTAAAAAACTTACCTGCAACCGTTTAGTTTCAGATAGCTTGATATTTTTAGCATGTATAAACCTTCCAGATAAAAGTTAAAGTGTAGATTCATATAAATTTTCTTCATTTATATTTTACAGGTCCATATCATCTTGCCATCTATCTTGCACTTCCAGTTATTGACACGTTGTTCATCATCGTTGTTGGCGCCACCACGATTTCACTTTTGTCATGTCTTGAGATAAGACCGCCATCAACGCCGGCACTACCTCGATCTCCACGTCGCAGCGACTCAATCCATCGATATTCAACGTACATTATCAATGATTTGAGGGGAGCGAACGACTACCAAGAAATGGATTTGCAATCCATAGCGTAACCCGGATATCAAGACGTCGGCTACCAGACGGAAGCGGAAGGACACCGGATCCACGTCGCTGAGACATCAGACCATGGCGCATGCGCAGATCGTAAAGCAGGAAGAGTTAAACATGCGACTTTCAACACATCTGAAGGCATTCCAGATGAGTATTGCGACACTGACGAAGTTCAATGCTCTCTCGAATACGCGTATCCCAACCCGATTTATGAATCTTACACGTGTCGGAGGTCGGAGGTCAAAGGTCGGAGTGCACAGGTCGGCGATGATGGGTATCTTGTCCCGGACTCTTTGGAATAACATATTGGGTTTATTATGTTTTGTTCTTCTTCAGTTTTGTTGAGTCAAAATGCACGCCTATTAAAAATCGCCAGAAATTGTACACGATTCTAGGGGTTCATGTTTTTAAGGCACATTTATTTTTTCTAACCCTGTTTATATTTTGCCTCTTTTGCAGTATTATCAACATCATTTAAAGATAAAGCCCAGTTCTGGTCATGCGATTGCATTGTGAAAGGAACGTTGTGGAATCGATCAGAAAAGGTTGATCATCTAGCATAAAAGTATTGGTGTGTACTGCAAGGTTCTGGAATCATCAAAATGATAAGAAATTTGGCCCAGTCTTGGTAAAGTTACAAGCACTGTATACAGAAAGATGTAGATGGGACTACACAGAAAGATGTAGATGGGACTACGCGACCACGTGCGCGATATCTATTTGGTCCCAGCACTAATGTCCTTTGGCAAGACATTGATCTACATTTGCCACTCTCCACCCAGGTGTTAAATGGATACCCGGTAGGATGCGAAAGTTAATGTGGTTTGATTAGCAAGTGGCGCTTGTAAAATGGCGACTGGCTGGAATGCTCCCCAGGAAGTGGAAAATGTGCATACATTGTGTGCGAGTAAGCATGAATCCGATGACCGGGGTAATAATATATATCTGTAAAGCGCATTGAGGGGTCCTGCGGTCCTGAAATGAGCTATCATAAGGACGAACTATTATTTTTATAATCTACAAATATATCAATCAATAGGCGGTTTCCCGGCAAAATTTGTATCATCACGTATTAGTCAAAACATATTCTTTCACATGATTGGTAATGAGAGCTTCCATTTCATGTTTTGAGAGAGGGGCGTTTCCAAAACTGGTCTTTACCTTTAACAAAATGTTATTCACATCCATGTACATATCTGAGCTATGGCAGATTCTAAACTATATGCTCATGGCCGGGTACAGTGAACAACATAATACAAGCAGGAAGAAAAGAAAAGGGACAAATAAGAGGGTAAAAGTTATTCACTTTGCAGGGCAATTCCTCTATAATCTCCATCGTTTTGTAAAAAGTAGTATATGTATAAGTGTAGTTTATTACGCCTTTGGGTCGTGGATTTAACAGTCACGTGTACCGCCTTACCTTGTCTTTATATACTTTGCGCATGCTTCTACAAAATCGCAATACAATACAAACCTGCAACACTTACATTCACAATCATAATCCCCCTAGGCATCCCCCCCCTGGCCCCATATGTTGCATTCCCTCACCTCGCAGTAGACACCCCACCCCATCATCCCCATCACCCCCGCCACTCAACCTAAGCCATAACACAGGCTATCTCATTCCAGTGCCCTTTGACCAATTCCTGTGAATGTGAAAGTATTCGTTTACGCGGGGGAAATCCTTTACTGTGACGTCATACCCGCAAAAACTGAGCAAATAAAGTACTAGTAATCGGCTCGACCAATGGTGCAATGCGAGCACGCCCTGGTCTTGGTATACCTGTATACCGTGTATATATATATATATATATATATATATATATATATGGATAAAGAGAGTCGTTGTGGCATATACACAACTATTCCTACTACATACTAGACTATTCCTGCTACACACTCTCGACTTGTCGTTCTGTACACTGCTGCCGCCTGCGCTGACTCAGTAGGCCTACCCGGAATTAAATAGCCCTTTATCGTCTATTCATACGAGTACAACATCATAGAAGAGTAACAATCTCGACGCCATGATCATGTCAGGAGTTTATTCCAATTGTGTTCTGTTTGCCTGCCTCCTCGCTTGTGTGTTTGGCTCAGAACTGGTCAGGAATAAGAGACAATGGCCATATACCTATGGTAAGATACAGATAGCGGTTAGCACGACTGTTATTTATATGTTCCTTATTTTATTGAAGTACTTTATTTCCATTTGTAATTTGTTTGTTTGTTTGATGTTATATTTGCATTTGTCAACATAAAAGAAAGTTACATACAAACTAGGTACATATAATATTATCAACAAAAGTCAAAATACATACATTAATTATAATAATTTCACACTATCAATCAATTAAATAAATATACCTTTAAAAAAACACGAACCTGACAAATCATTTTAAAATTGACAAATGCAGGAGACCACCATATTAAGCTAAAGTTTACACCTCTTAATTTATCTTACTTAAAGCAAAGGTCCATGCTAAAAGGGATAGTTGAGTTTTGTTGCAGAGGGCGCTACACAAAATATTTTTTGGTGAGATAATGAAAAACTGAGTGTCAAATTTGAAAGAATATACAATTTAAATGACAAAATCATCTTTGATCAAAATCGGTTCAGAGACGGCTGAAATATCCATAAATATAACCAGTCCTAATATTTGTGGGGCACCACAAATATTCGGTAATTTTGAAGCATCCATATTGAAAACGAGATAGCGCCTTATACGTTTTATTCCAGCCAATGCCAATATTGGCCTTTTGTTGGTTTTTTCGTGTTGGTTATAACACGCACAACCAGCCGGCCCGCGTATTGTTATTATTAATTAATTAATTAACGGTCACCGTATTTTTGTTTAAGGTGGAGCTGAATTGGTATGATCGTATTCAATCTAAATTCACGCATTTTGGGGCCTAAAATTACCTTCATAGCAACTTTAGGTTCTAAAAGGGCACTAGAAATGTCATAAATAAGAATAAGAGCAATAACCATGCATTTTGACGGCATTTGCGGTCTCAAACAAGAACTCAACTATCCCTTTAAAGTGACGCCGTATGGGACTACTTATTTTGTACAGTTACTACTTCTTAACTTTAATGATGTACCCGAATTCTGAGATGACTACAATGGAGCTCCTATATTCGGGGAAGTACCGTACAGAAGAAAAAGTAAACGCGCACCGACCTGTGTCATAAGAGTCAATAGGTCATGCCCTTATATTTCTCTCAGATTACCGAAACAGATTGGGCTTTTTTCAAGGCTGATCATCATAACGACTTTAAAATGCATCATCACAATAACCATTATTATTTTCCGAACAACTTTTTTTTAAATGAGCACACTTGGGCTAAATAATGTCATGTACATTGTATGTATATTTAAAAAGCACGTTTTGTTATTCGCCCTAGTACTATAGTATTAATAGCTGAAAGGGTTATATACAGTGCGTCCCAGAAAAAACGATACTGAGAATTATCGACGTTTTATCATAACTTAATCGCAATTATAATTAATAAATGACACATATTTGTAAAGCTTAGATCCTCCTCTTTCATTTGATGCAACTCATATGATGCATATTTCACGCATGAGTGATTAAAACAATGTGAAGAGAGGAAACCAAAAAGTTATTTTTGTTTAAAGTAATGCTTGCATTTCCATAATCCAATATGCAACAAGCAGAGTTGACAAAGACTTAACTCCGTTTCGTTCACGATCAGCCATGCATCAAGTCTTTCGTCTTCTTTGTGCATGGCTGATCGTCAAGAAAACGAAGTTAAGTATTTTGTCAACTCTGTTTGTTGCTACGGCAGGCAGCCAGTGAAAACGATCTCGTTTAATCAAATTATGGAAATGCAAGCATTACTTTCAACAAACAGAACTTTGTTATTCCTAGCTCATTTTTCCTGATTGAGGTGTCATATGAAAGGACAGAAATTTAACTTTCTAGAAATGTTATTTTCCCTTTGAAATTCAGATACCGCCCTCCAAATGACTTTTGGGTTTCATCCCTTCAAATTGTTTTTAATCACTCATGCGTGAAATATGCATCATATGAGTTGATTCAAATGAAAGAGAAGGATCTAAGCTTTACAAATGTTCGTCATTTATTAATTATAATTGTGATTAAGTTATGATAAAACATCAATAATTCTCGGTTTCGTTTTTTTCTGGGACGCACTATAACAGGATTTTTTTTATACGAGACAAAGAAAAAATCCTAACCTACAAGAAACTGAAAATGTATGGAAATATCAGTGTAAGATAAATAATTACTCGTTTTTACAAGAAATGAGAGAACATCGAGAGTGGTATACAGTTAACAACTTAATTATACATACTCTTACGAAGGTTTGTAAATATTTTAGTATGTCAAAAATTATTATGTCCGGATTTATGTTCCTTGAGAATGTTACATATTGAAACTTACATTTAAAGGTATTCAACAAAGGCTCTGATTCAACCAGTCCGCCTTTCATTCGTGAGTTACGAAAAACACAAAACCTGAAGACATCAAATTTCAAACGACTATGAATAATTTAGTTGTTAATTGTATTTTGTGCAGGAATATCAGGTCAGATTTTCAGGGTGATTTGGGCTATACATAGGAATACTCGGCCTAGGATGAGGAGAGAAAGAGTGGAATAGTCATTTCAAAATATCATTATCATTGTTGTTGTTGTGGTTGCTGTTGTTACTATCATCATCGCCATCATAAACTTCACCATTATTTCTTTCATTAACTCCTTACGCGTAAAGCATTTTTATCTTAAGAATTGTATTGTTGCTGTTTTTACTATCATTATTATTGTTGTTAATACTACAATTAATAGTGGTAGTAGACGTAGTAGTAGCATTGTTATTATTATTAGTAGTAGTAGTGGTAGTAGTAGTATTACAAGTATCATAATTATTAGCATTACTATTATCATTGTAGTTGTTGTTGTTTTTGTTGCCGTTGATGTTGTCATCATTAGCTTTTTTCCATTTTAATTAAGCACAATAAATAAATATTGTATATAATGTTATGTAGTCTGGGAATTACATTGATAGGCCTGTTGGCCTTTCTTATTCCCACTACATTATGAGTAGTACATGTTTTTTTTTAAATATTGGTTATATATACATGTATATATATATATATATATAATATATATTTACATATTTTGATTGCATTTCTTTGTTTTTGACCAAATGTGGAAGTAAACTTGAATTGAACTGAACATCATCATCATCATCATCGTCGTCATCATCATCATCACTATAACTATTGCTATCATCATTATCTATACTCCATCCAGACAACCACTACGGCTTCTGCGGGAAACCCACCACGCCCATCCCTCATGGTGGTATCAAGCTCTTCCCCATCAATGACATCGACAATCCCAATGACAATTCATGTTACTCGTGCAAGTCATTCGGGTGCCCTTCTTGCGAACCCAAATTCTACTGCAAGGAGGGTACGAGAAGAAGGGTGTCTTTCACCTGGAATGTGTTAAAAATACCGCCACTCGTGGGTACGAGTGGGAAGGAAGCATTCCCACTTGTGAAGAAATCAAAACTTCAGGCATCTTTATTTATGGTATAGTAGTAATTACCACCTTATTTTCCAATTTTCCTGCTCGCGTTTAATTTTCGCGGATTTGCCCAGTTTAAATTCAAGTTATGTAATGCATTTTTTTAGACAATTTTTGTCAACATTTACAAACGGTTTACCGTTTTCCTAAATGATTTTGCTATTGATCCAGATTTTCCGTCATTATTATTTTTGTTAATATGTTGCTATGGAATAATTAGTCTTTTGTTAATCACACACACACACACACAAACACACACTCACACACTTCCTGGAAAGAGAGAAAGAGTGGCATAGTAACAGAAAGATATGGAGAGAGGGGGAGCGAAAATCCTTTTGCAAGAGGTAGGTAGCCATTATTACATTTTAGCCTGTAACAGATATCAATCTGTTTTGGTTACCTGAAATCATACAAACGGGAAATAGACATTGTAGGGTTTAGTGAAATAGCAACGGGTCAGCCCCGCCACCCCAACACACACACGCACACATACACACGAACACATAGGCACGCACACATACACATGTAATCGTCTGCGAGGTGCGCATCTATACTATGTAGAGTAAGAATAAAATCATGGGTCGTGGGTTGAAAGGTAAAATGATCCCCCACAGACACACGCTCCCCCTCCAATGTTCGTCCCCCTCTCTCTCTATCTATTTCTCTTTCTCTTTCTTCCTTCCAACATGTTATTCCAATTTTCGCTGCTCCCATATATTTCGTAATCAGGGGTAATGTATTGATTTAAATAAAAACGATGGTTGTGTTGTAAAGTCTCGCCTCCTCTCTCTCTCTCTCTCTCTCTCTCTTTGTGTATTCATTTTTGCAGCTATTCCGGCCCTCGCTTTACCAGGAATACTCATGATTGCCGTCATTTGTGGAGCAATAAGGCAAGTTTTAATCGTCTTTCGAATGTAACGCCTGTGATAACGAATATAACTTGGAAACTGTCATGTTATCTTTCTATTTTGATATGCCATGCCATTTATATTTCACGTTCAAGTTTTAATCAGTCTCCCTATCTCTCTCTCTCTCTCTCTCTCTCTATATATATATATATATATATGTATATCTACCTCTCACTCTTTCATGCTCTCTCTCTTTCTCTCTCACACACCCACTTTTGTCCCCTCTCTCTCTCTCTCTCTCTATATATATATATCTACTTAAATATGTATGTCTGTAGGTATGTATATATATATATATATATATATTTATTCATGTATCTTATCCTCTATTTATCTCTCTTCTAGTATATTTTGTACGTTCTAAATATCTTTCTTTTTCTATATCGACCTATCCTACTTTTGAAATTTATCTGAAATGTGGCAGATCGCTAGTACATGTACCTAACTATATTCATGATGGCATCGGGAGTATATAAAAATAGGAATACTCTTTCCCGTTTCTTCCTTCAAATCGTTCAGAAAGTACAGATAATTTGTTCAAATGATAATAAAATGAGTAGGCCTGTGCGAATAAGTACAGCAGGAATTATAGCACGTAGAGGTGCGTGGTCGAGTGGATACGTCACCGAACTGTGGATCACAGGGTCCGCGGTTCAAGTCCCGCCGCGGCACTAGTGTCCTTTGGCAAGACATTGATCTACTCTTGCCACAGTCAACCCAGGTGATGTAAATGGGTACGTGGCAGGAATTAATTCCTTGAAATGCTAGAGCGCCGTAATGGCAACCGTGCTAAAGCCAGGGGAATGATTGGGAGCGCCAGGAGTGTCGAGTCTGACAGGTATAAGCTGTAAAATAAAACTATTAATATATACACAAACCCAATATTATTATTATTAAGCAGAAATGGGATTTAAATTATTGGAAAATCTTGCATTCACACGCAATAAACAGACTGTTATACAACTTGAATATCATAATATTTAAACATTGGACAACTATTGTGTATAAGTTAGTTAGTTGACTGAAAATAATGTAAAAATTATGTACCTGTTTGCCTATCAGAAGCCATCAGAGGGGAGATGGTAGAACACGAACTGCCCCGAGGACCGGTCTTCGCCCAACGACTATTTTCACCACCCCGTCATCCCGGCCCCTGGCGGACGTACATTTGATATACCGAGGGCCCCGTTTCGTGGGCCCGGCTACTCCAGGTTTGACGACAGTAACGTCAATGTTCGACGGGACGAGACGATAACCAGCAGGTACGACACAGAAGGTGCGTATGTATGGGCGCTGGTGGGTTAATACTTTGAGTGCACAACCCGTAAAAAATGTGCCGACTCTTTTCAGATTTCCTTATCAAAAAGTACATCAGAAATGTAATAACAATAACTTTCTTCAGAAGCCCATCCCCCCTACCTTCACCGAATTCTGGGATTCGCTATTATCTCCACCCCCTCTCTCTCTCTCTCTCATACACGCGCACATCCTCACCCTCTTACTTCTTTATTTGTATTCGTTATTCTCTGTTACTTTTCAGCCACGGCAATGGAGACGGTCTCCTCCGATGCCCCTCCGTCCTATACTGAGGCACTTCAGATAGAAGGGGCGGATCCTGCTAGTACAGTTATAACCCCTAAAACAACAGTAGACACTCCTGCTGCAATCATTGCTACTACTTAGATTAAGGGGAGTATTTATCTTTTCTTGGGGGATATAAAGAGGTCAAACATTATGATCTACAAGGAAACTACTAAACCTTTACCGGCAAATCGTGACAGGATGGCACGGAAATGACTTATGCTACGTGGAAGAACGGACGAGGAAAAATAGAGTACTGTGACAAAAGGTTTATTCACGAAGAATTCGTTTTTGTTTCCGAAAAGATTTTCTCCTTTTAATGCAGCTTTTGAGCGATTCTGATATCACAAGCTTGTCTAGTCTTATATTCATATTTATTGTAACGTTTGTTTTGTGACAGTGATGAATATTAATATGTGGGGTAGCCTTGATAGGTCAATGACCTTTGCTACTCTCTCTCTCATCCACTTCATCGCAGCGTACGCATCTTTGCTGATTTGTATCATTTGTCTATTTTCTGCACAACGCTGTTGTTAAATTGTTTATTGCTACATACATTGTATGGTTAAGAGATGTCAAATAAATTACTTTGAAATTAAATTTGAGTTTGAATATTGCCGAGAGACTTCCTTTAGGAAGATTTAGTATTTTCCCTGTCGTTTTGATGATTTTAAAAACTCATATTACTCTATTGTTATTACCTTATCTGAAATTCATCTTCTAGAAAATTTCTCACACACTCTACAGTGATGCTAGATTAAAACTACAAAGAACAAACCTCTTTTTGTTTTGGTTTTCTTATCATTTAAATCCTTGAATTTTGCTTTTCTGAGTTCAGGAGAAAGTTTAATATAGGATTTCTCGGTCAATTTCGTAAGCTTTTCATTCGTTTTGATACAAAGTTCATTCAAATTTGCGAAATAAAGCTGCCGGTGTGTAAATTTCATTCAAAATAACACTTTTTTTATTTGATTTACTTATTCGGTCAATGGGTTTAGCACTTGTTTCATTCAATTTAACAACCGCTTACAAATGCGCAGTTTGCATTCATTTTCGTCAACAATGGCAAATCGGACGTCCGTACCATTCAATTTCTCTTTAGGTCATTCTAAATAACAAAGTTTTAATTCATATTTGATATATGGTATGGTATGGTATATGCACATGTTTCTCATCTAATTTAAACAAATGAGTTATTGGTAATTGTGACTGTGATCACGATCGTGATTGTGATTCAGTGTGATGGTGATTTAGATTTTGATGTGATTGTGATTGTGATTGAACTGATACTCATAGATTGTTCTTAACATGTTCAATACAGACTAAATATAATTTACACAAATATAAATGGCTTCAAAGAGATTACGAACATCGAATAAATTATCAAAAACAAAACAAAACAAAACATTACAAATAAATCAATGTATAGAGTATTGATATCCCCCCACCATTATGGTACGCCACTCCAATAAATACAACTGTAGTCTGTAAACACACACTTTGCATGCACTTATATCGTTGCATATTCATAAAAAGACACTCTTGCGTTCCATGCTATTTTTTTTTGATGTGGCTAGGTTATATCTACTTAACATATGATCGTTCAGTTGCTAAATAGTGATGATTTAGGGGGTATACACCCCTAGTGAGGACAAATAACATGTTTGTTGCTTACCAACCCATACAATTTGAAATGGATTTAGCATGAAACTAAGCTTGCGGGGTTCTATATATGATCATACTGGTTAAGATTTACATGTTTAATTTGTCTGCAAAACGTGTGAAATTGTGTGCAAAGAAACGAATTTGAATTCACGGTAGACGCTATTACGTAATCGCGAATCGTCTCGCTTTAAATTGAATGAACATTTTACGAAAAAGAAACACGTTTTAATTCGAATGAAAATAAAATGTTTTTGAATGATCGTTTTATGAATTTAAATGCTAAAAAACGAATTTGAACGAAAAACAACAGCTGCGGTGACAGAATCGGCGAAATTGAATGAACATAAAATGAATTTGTGTGGCCAACTTACGAAATTGACCGAGAAATCCTATATCACCGTGAAATTAGATAGGCCCAACGGAAATGCCGTACTCGACCTGGAAAATTGTATTAAGGAAATCATATCATGTGTAGAATTCTGGAATCAGCTATATTAAATCAATTAACATGATCTTTTTATGTACGAATGAGGTTGTTATTATTATGAATGTGCTTGTATATTTACTTACTTAATTGATACATGAAATGTATGTAACTTGTTATCCTCTTCTACCATTTTTGTTTTGCTTTTTTAGTAAGAAAAAAAGATGTATACATGTCAATGATGTATGTTTTAAAATAATATAGTCAAACTTGTCCTGGTGGCCACCTCTCTATACGGGTCATCTATCTATAGTGGCTTTACGTTTGCGTGTTGTAGAACCTGTATAATAGGCCTACCTACAATATTGATTACAACACAGTACCTTGAATCTCCCTCATAGAAACTCTATAATACATGTAGTAGGTAAATTATGATTAAGAAGAATGAAACAGGATATGATGAAAACTGCATTATCCCGGTACTTCTTGACATCCATCCAATTTCTTTACCAATGTTGATAAAGGTGAAATTCAGAATAACCCGGAACTTCTTCGTTTCGGATGTACATGTATTAACCAACCCTTTTAGACCTAGTACTACATTGGATAAAACCTCATTTAAAGGAAATCTAACTATAAAAGCAAGTACTGTATCAAAAAAGGAAAACAGGAAAATCAGAGCAGCAGACTGATGAAAGTTTGAACGAAATCGGACCCCCCAAAATAAGAAAATTTATGGATTTTCGAAAGCTGTAATCACTAAGCGTATGGGCACTCCAAATTAGCTGAATCGGTAATGTCACTGTTAATGTAGTGCCGGACAACTTTTCCATTTGTTCCAACAAACAAAATGACTAAAATTTCAAATTTTCAAAATCCATGACTCGGGAGTGTCTTTTCTGTTTAGGGAACCTTTAATATGATGTTTACAATTATTTTAAGAAATTTCCTATATAGGGAGAAGGGGCTTAGGAGAAAAACATAAATTAATGACATTTTTATACACGACAAACGATATAGACTACGTCATAATCAAGTAACCAAATAGCCGATTTGAAACTCACTTAGCTTTAGTGATCTAATAAATGAAACACTCATAACTTTCTTATTTTTGGTCCGATTTATTTCAAACTTTAACCATTTTCTCAGATTTGAATCAGAGTATATGACATTCCTTATCTTGTATTTCTTTCTCTTTGAAATGACAATCTGCATTTGTTAAACCCCTTTTCATTCTCTTGGGGGGGGGGTGGGATGAAAAAACGTTTTATTTAATCCTTAATTAGACTAAGATTTATCCTACATTAAATTTGAAGGGTTAACACGTATAACAATGTATTTCAACTCTTTTCATATTGGAATAAATCACGTTATTTTATAAATGAATGTCTCTCTTTAATTCTGTCTCTCTTTCTCTCTCTCTCTTTCTATCTCTCTCTCCCTCTCTCGCTTGGTTCAAATGTATGGGTGTGTGTGCGTGTGTGTGTGTGTGTGTGTGTGTGTGTAAAATGCACCCCTCCCCTTTTTATTGGTCGGATTGATTTCAAACTTTCACAAATGTTATTTCTCTCATTTTCCGCTTGCATACAAATGAATTATTACAAAGGTTCGATTGCCCTTTATTAAAAGAATATTTGAATCAGAGTGTATGAAATTCCTTTTCGTTTAGTTATTTGTCTTTGATGTATAACTCCAAATCTTTTGGACCCGTATTCCATTCTTTTGGGTTGGGGGGAAGGTTGAATTTTCTTTAAATCATTAATTGGACTTAGATTTATCCTAAATTAAATGTGAAGGGTGAATACGTGTTACAATGAATTTAAACTTTCTTTCATATTTGAATAAATCACGTGATTTCATGAAGGTATGTCTCTTTCTTTCTTTCTTTCTCTCTCTCTCTCTCTCTCCGGGTGCGTATGTACATGTATGTGTGTTTATATGAGTGTCCGTGGAAGGGGGGTACCCCTCCCCCAACGTGCCAACACTTTGCTCAGAGTAAACCGTATAAAAAGAAAACTTGTTTACAATTATCCATACCAAAAGTGTCGTTACTTTCGTATTCGACCGACTTACTTATAGAATACATTTTGACACTTTAACGTCACACTAGATATAGAATCTACATAAGCATAAGCAGGTTTAGAGTCTATAATATACTCCGTTATCACACAAAATAATAATCTTGCTCTATACATACATTGTATAGCCTGGAAACGAAAACTAACGCAACTATGCAAGAATACTTCCGTATGGTATGCCCCGCGATTCTGGGTGTACCAAAGGTTATATCCGGCACTGGTATATAAACCAGACTTGTTAAACGGGGTAGAGGCCGGGCACAGTGGTGGAGATGACACACAAACAGGAAAACAAAAAAGTGGTCACTTTATACATTAATAGGTGACCGCTATAGATAGGTGGTCTTTAAAATGAGGTGGCCACTATTATAGACAAGTTTGAGTGCAGTTTATACAATTGGGTAAGGGTGGGGGTATAAGATCCTGACCCCTCAATTTCTTGGATTTTTTGTGGAGCATGCATGACCCCGCTTGTGACCCCTGATAGTGCTTATGACATTATTTAATATCCATGCCATTCAAACATCAATCTATCTTGCTTCTCTCCTTATAAACAAGCCATCTTCATTGGAATTCACATATAGACACCTCTCTTGCATTGTACATGAAAATATCTGTCCACTCGTCTCTGCACAAAGTACCCTCAAATTTTACCCACTGAAATCTCACACTAACCTGTAACCAAAACGAAATGATGACAATATTTAAAAGACCAATTCATTAGTAATCAAGTGTGGATTTTAATTCATTTGTTCCCTTGATTGTTAGTGTTTACAGAAACAGAGGGGGGGGGGGCAGCTTGTGGCATGTAACCATAAGGGCCGTTGAGGTTCTTTTGGCACAAAGTTCCTTATAAAATCATGACTGGTTGAATTTTGTGCAGAATTGCTACAATCCATTCATTGAGTATGTAATTGCGAGTGGTCCAAATCAGGAGGGTCACAAACTCCTTCTCTACATCCACTGTCACAACTAGATTCCTGAAGACCCTTGTTGTTTGAGATGAACTTGGGAGAGGTACCAACATTGTTTTGGAGTCACATGCTCCTTATGCTGACTGCTCCTCTTCAGCAACTATTGCAGACAAGTCCACTTGCATCTTTGTTACCAATTCCGAAAAGCCCGGCTATTTATGATTAAAAGAGTAAAAGATCTAATTAAACATTCAGACAATTGTTTTAAGAATAGCATTCATAGAAATGTCATAGAATGTAATCTAGATAAATATGACTTGTATTAATTTTAGTGTTCAATGAGACACAATAGTATTTCCTTCTATGAGACTCACTCATTAAAATATCCCAACATACTCCTTATCTTGCTCCCGCTCTTTGACCCCCCCCCCTTTCTCTCTCTCTCTCTCTCTTGCCCACCCAATCACTCTCTCTCTCTCTCATTCAATGTCTCCCTCCCTTTGTAATTCCCCTTAACCTTTCTCTTTCTCACTCCCCGTTTTTCTTTCAACGTTATCTTAATACCCCCTCTCTCTCTCTCTCTCCGGGTGCGTATGTACATGTCATGTCTGTGCGTTTATATGAGTATGCGTGGAAGGGGGGGGGGGGTAAATGCACCCCTCCCCCAACGTGCCCACACTGTGCTCAGAGTAAATCGTATAAAAAGAAAACTTGTTTACAGTTATCCATACCAAAAGTGTCGTTACTTTCGTATTCGACCGAATATAGAATACATTTTGACATTTTAAGGTACACTAAATATAGAATCTACACAAGTATAAGCAGGTTTAGGGCCTATTATATACTTCGTTATCACAAAAAATAATAATCTTGCTCTATACATATATTGTCTAGCCTGAAACGAACAACTATATGCAAGAATACTTCCGTATGGTATGCTCCTATTCCTGGTGTATCAAAGGTTATATCCGGCACTGGTATAACCAGGCTTGTTAAACGAAGGGAGAGGCCGGGCACAGTGATGGAGATGACACACATACAAAATAAATCGCTTATACAGTCACCCACAGGAAACAACAAAAGTGGTCACTTTAGACAATAATAGGTGACCGCTTTAGAAAGGCGGTCTTTAAAATGAGCTGTCCACTAAGACAGGTTTGAGTGTAGTTTATACAATTACGTAGGCTAGGGTCGGGGTAAGATCCTGACCCCTCAATTCCTTGGATTTTTTTTGTGTGTGGAGCATGCATGACCTCACTTGTACTGTGTGCCCCCTGATAGTGCTTATGACATCCGGCATCCCCTTTTTTAAAATAGTTTTATCAGGTAGGATGTATATGCAAAAACCTGGGAATAAAGGACATTTTGCACAATTGCAACAATAAGTGCCTAGTATAGAATGTTTGATTTTGTTTCCGTGATGGCACTGGGACCGGCTAAGGAGGTACAGATGTGCAAATTCAGCCTTAGCATTGAAAGGACGGACAAACGGTATATATCAGCGCTGCCCTCATTGCAAAATTGGCATGTCACTACCATAATTTTATGTCGAAAGAAATCACCATCAGGAACTATGCCCGAGAAATATATTACGTGTTATCCCCAGTCATTTTGACCAATAGAAAAATATATTTGTTCACTATTTTTCATATATTTTTTTGCTATTTCTTGATTTCTTGATCTATTTTTTGGCTATTTTAAAAAAAAATAGTCTAAAAACTACACTATTTTTCTTATATTTTTTTATTTTCCCAACAAGGTGGCTATTTTTTGACTATTTTCATAAAAATAGTGAAAAAATAAACTATTTTTTAGCTATTTCTATTTTCTGCACTATTTTAAAACTATTTTTCCCTTTTTTATAATGTTTTCACTATTTTCCAGCTATTTTTTGCACTTAACATAACATAATGTTAACCTATTTTTGTACTATTTTTTCGTGTTTAAAAGTTTTTCACTATTTTCCTGCTATTTTTTGTGCTTAACATAAATTCGTATTTATATTTCATTATTTTCCTGCTATTTTTTGCACTTAACATAACCATGAAGTTAACCTATTTTTATACTATTTTTTAGTCTTTGAAAGTTTTTCACTATTTTCCTGCTATTTTTTGCACTTAACATAACATAAAGTTAACCTATTTTTATACTATTTTTTAGTCTTTGAAAGTTTTTCACTATTTTCCTGCTATTTTTTGCACTTAACATAACTTAAAGTTAAACTATTTTATATCATTTTTTCGTCGTTAAAAGTTGTTCACTATTTTCCTGCTATTTTTTGCACTTAACATAATTTTATACTTATATTTCACTATTTTCCTGCTTGCACTTGACATAACATAAAGTTAACCTATTTTTATACTATTTTTTCGTCTTTAAATGTTTATCACTATTTTCCCATTTATTGCACTTTATTTTATACTATTTTTTCATCTTTAAAAACTTATCATTATTTTCCTGCTATTTTTGCAATTAACATGTGTGTACCTGTTTTATAATATTTTTTTGTCTTTAAAAGTTTAGCACTATATTCCTGCTATTTTGAGCTCTTCTTTGGACTAATCAAATTATGTTTTCTGTTTTTTTGCTTTGGTTTTTCAACCATTGAGTGTTTTACTCCTTTCTATTATAACTGGCTCCAGTAAGACTTTCTTTGAGAAAGGGGAAAATAACCAAAAGTAAATGCAGGTGGTCGAGAAGAACATATTTGTTACAAATGTCCAAGCCTTTCCATAAGTCAATGCAGACTGTGAGCCGAATATCTGAAAAAGCGGCTCCATGTCCTTACATTTTTGAGAGAACCGGGTGCCTTTTTTTTCAGGACCAGCAGCCATTTCCAAAATTAATGAAAATACGTATTCTTTTCAATTATTTGTTAACTGTTACCTTTTATTTATTCATTGGTCTATCAGTACACTATAAAGTAAACACTGCACAGCAGTGGTAGCACAGTACTATATGCCAAGGCATCGTTATACATTAAAATGAGCAAAAACTTAGAATAGAGATACAATAACCTTTAAATAAAAATTCCATGGCCATTATAATATAAGCAACTATCAAATACGGTACCTTTAGTTAACTATTTTATAGCCATTATATGATTACGGGGTGAGAATCCTGATTTAGCCAAAGAGTTGAATGAACCCTAAACATAGCACCTACCGCCAGCCCTAGTCATCCTTTCACATGATTATATGAATTGTTAAAATATCAATGAATGTACATTATGCAATCACCAATTCACAATGTTTACTAAAAATTTGAGTATATACAACAATTGAATCATTATGTGACATCACTAACATGGAAAAACATATGAAAATCACATAACTTTCCTTTCACCAGGCTAAAAGGTAATAGAAAACTCTTGTTATATTATTCTCATTTTTGTAACATGCAGGTTGAAAACATTTATTTCTCAAATGTGTAAAGACAGAAGGGCAGTCTGCCAAAAAGTGATGGTAAGGTACTAAGGTAGAAGAGGTTGCAGTGTCTACACTCAACAGAATTACAGTAGCAGAACTATTGACGAGCCTTCACTATGCTGCCAGCAATTTGAAATAAAGTTACTTAACAAATTCATAACAGTGACTGTCGAGAGTACTCGGCACCAGCCCTTGAGACAGCGTTGGACCAGTGAAACTAATTTTAGAAACAGAAAACTGCATAATAATTGATTTGACAACACTACTTAGTTATTACTGATACACAAAGCTCGACAATGGACAAGCATTAGGAAGCATGGACATATTTCAATGGATGTTGAAAACAACTTTTGTTACAACTTACAAGGTCTGCACAAAACAAATATAAATATATATAGTTAACTCTGCCTAAGTCAAATCTGTTGGGACTGAAGAAATTGCTTCGACCAAGAATTTTTTTCTCCTAATGCAAGGTCAAAACAATAGAAAATAAAGAGAAAGGACTAGTACAGCACCTTCGACTTAGGCGATTATTCGACTTATGCAAATCCGATTTAGGAAGAGTTGAAAGTATAGAGATATATATACATATAGCTGGTCTATTAACATATCCTTCTTCTTCTTCTTCCATTGAGTACAGTCCTCTTTGTAGAGTATAGTCGTACTTGATTGCTGGGGCCGCAATCGCAGGGGCCCCAATCGCAAGAACACATGACATTGAGTGCAGTGACAAAGAACTAAGCTACATATACATGTATGTACACATCCATTGCATCCGATATGCAGATTGCTGCATAAAACTCCTTGACAGTTTCAAGGTAGGTGCGTGGTCCATGCATAGCAGTAGCTGCAGGATTTTCTCTTCAATGTTGATGGCTACTGCGTGCGAGCAAGAGTTTTTAACATCCGTCTGTTTTGTACGCTAGCTGCTATGAATGCATCTTGTCGCTCCTTATTGGAATCCTCATAGAACGCATGGAAGATGTCGTCAATGTCCCCTCGTCAAGGATTGCTGCTTTTCGAAAGCTATGTGATGGATGAAGGCATACAATGGCTGGCCGTTAACCTGAATTTGGATGAAAAGTAAAAATTAAAATCAGCAAAATACAGCAAAAGCAATATCTTAGAGTTAGAGTGAATTTACTTTTGGATTGATTGAAAATCAAAGAGGATTCTGACCCAGGTGTTCCATGTCATGTCACGTTCTATAGCGATTGTGTAGTTAAAACAGAGTACACACGTTAGATGTATGCCTATCCAACTATTGTAGCTGTAGCGGGACATACCAACAAATGAAAGAAGGAATTTTGAAAGGAATTCTTTCCAGGTTTTTTTTTTGACAGAGTTATCAATCATTATTATTGCTTTTTCATAACTATAAATCTAGCAAAACACTATTTCAAAACCATGCCAAATTTAAGTTGTAATAGCTAGCTAACAGCTCAGGTGATAGAGACCAAATGCAATATGGCTAGGCAGTATTATTTTGAATTAAGAAAATCATGGCTAAGTCATGTTTACTTAACCAGCAGTAGCACTGTCACAATGACCACGCCAAATAGAAATTATATTTTTGACTAGAGCCTAGGTAGAGGGTCTATTGTCACTAGGAAAATGTGTCAATAAAAGACTCCATATAGACTAACTCCATTTATGATTTCAAAGGGTGCCCCTGACCATTATTGATTCTAAGACTAATGAATGATTATTTTAGATAATTTCATTGTCCCCAACATCTATCTTATCTCTTACTTTTCTTAGTCACATCGTACGTCTTATTTATTAATATTATTAATAATAGTCTAGTCTATAATATTAATAAGATTAATCATTATCAAATCAAGTTTTTTCTCTTGCAATAGTTATTTTTATTGATTCCAAAACAATACAAAATATTCTTAGAAATACAGTTGTTTTTATCTTGACATGATACAATACTGCCCATTTTCAATACATTGTACGATTGCATGATGAAACAAAAATGAAATCATAGTCCCAACATCAAATTACACACACGGGACTGACTCGAGCACAAAAAGCAAACTCACCTTCACCACTGCACTGTTTCTCCGCTCTTTTGCTTTGGATTTCTTCCATTCTGGCTTCATTTTCCTGGGTATATTTGATATATCAGCAAGCTCATTTAAGTCTTTCATCCATGATGAAATCGCCAGAAAATGATGTATTTCGAGACGCGAATGGTACAGACGAATCTAGGCGGATATAACGCCTTTTGGTTGAAATATCAGAAGTGTGATCGAGCTTATATTTTGCAACTGCATGCGCGCGCACACTCGTACGTTGAACGTTCTCATCTTTAAAAATCTACAGATTAATCATTTAATTAATTGCAGCTAAAAAAATTGTGTCGCTCATTATGTTGAAAAAAAAGGAAATCATTATGAAATTTAAAAAAAAAGAATTTAATTCCAAAAATATAATAAATAAATAATTATCTGTGGTTTTGTTTAAGTCTTGATGAACAACGCATGCGCAGTATAGTCAACGAATTTCAAATAAGCTAGCTACAATAGCGGGAAGTTCGTACGTTGATTTAACAAGTTACGATATTCTCATTAAATCATCCGAAAGTCATTGAGAATTTGAGATATAGGTCTAGTTTTCCCTAAGTTGTAAGTGATTAATGTCTGCAGTAGTGATATTCCCGTGATCCGATCTCGAGCAAGCAAGAAACCAGCCAGATACAGCGACGATAAATTGAAGGTGAGTGCATGATTCTGAGACGACCGTTGGCCGTTAGGCATAGACCCTAGGGCCTACTGAGTATTTAAACTTAGAATCTACGTTAAATGTCGTTGGATGTGAAATCCATGGATACAGGAACTAAAAACTACCTAGGGATGATATTTACTTGAAATTGGGTCATTGGGTGAGAAATAATGAAGATATTGACTTAATAAAGATAGGCAAATTTTACTGCATTTCATAATTCGGCGCTAGTGTACTTTCGTATCCATTTTTTGACCCGTAACTCTGGCGTGGAGAGGCCCTACTAAAACATACCCCAAAATCAACTAAATCTTCATCAATTGTTCAAATAATGGTCATGATTTAAAAGTCGTTATGTTTCTTACCCCTTTGTGTCAATTTTCTTATTTTTTTTTTTTGGGGAGGGGGTATTCTTCCTAAAAACGAAGACTTATAATATACACTTTCTCACGGGATTCACGGCAAACTGCTGCACAATACAATTGCATAGTCTACCCGGGAGGTGGTCTACCCAGTACTGTAGGCAGTGCAGTATGTAGTACCGTACCGACGGTTGCCGTGAATCCCGTGAGAAAGTGTAGATCTATAGGTCTAGGCCTAGATTTTAATAAGTCTTTGTTTTTAGGAAAAAACTCCAAAATAGATATAACAAAATTGACACGATCAGGTAAAAAACATAAGAACTTTTAAATCATGACCCTTATTGGAACAATTGATGAAGATTTACTTGATTTTGGGTATGTTTTAGTAGGGTATTCCCACGCCGGAGTTATATGGGTAAAAAAAATGGATACGATACGCCGATTTGATCATTTGACTGAGCTAATTTTGTTTTCGAACTGGGCCTGGCATTAAATTGTCGATGACAATGTATGAATGTTCTTCAAATTGAATTTTCATTTCCGTCCATTACGAAAAAACATGAAGAAGTGACATTTGACAAGGTTCCAGAAATCCTCATTTTTAGAGTTGATGTTTATCAAATTTGTAAGTAAAATACGATTTTATGATATTTTGATATCATTGATAATGAATAATATGTCGTAACCGTATCACTCACTGACTCGGTAAACTGGTTAAACTTATCACTATCACTAAGTAAGAGTAAGACTAACAGTATCAGTCATGATTGACTTTAGTATAGTTTAAGACTCTTTTAGTTTTAGTTTTAGAGATCCAGCCTGTAGGCCCTACTATAGATTTCTAATTACTAGTAGGAATCCTGTTCATCATGTGCATGCATGCCTTTTTTCAGGATATATTTTGTAAAATTTGTAAAATGATTTAAATCATATAATCTTTTTTTTTCTTTTCTAGAATATGCATGCACTCGTCGTGTGTGTTCACAGTCACACTGGATAATGTGAAGAGGGTGGTTTGAGCAGCGAAGTTCGGCAGGTGGCCGGAGGATGAGGATCGATGGATGGGAGGCGTACGATGAGGCTAAAAAGAAGTGGTACTCTGTTGACTTGCTTGAAAGACCAAGGACCCGTAAGTTATAGATTTTGAATGTTGAATAATTGCCTATTTTGAAAATAAAACTTTTAATTGCGACTTTAACTTTTGCATGTCAAGATTGACTTATGCGAAGTTGATTATACTTTTCAAAAAGCTCTACTTTTATGGCTTTTTATGGGCAGTATCCAGTGAACTGTACTATCATTTTATTTCTGAGCATCGTGTTGTTTGAGCTAACATGTGACGCTACTCGATCTTGGCAATTCTGATAAGCATCACTAATACTTCTAAATATTTTTGTTCTGTTTATATCTTTCAACAATTGCAGGAAGATCAAAGGGGGACGGACACAAATCAGCTGAATTCCAGCAGGCTCTGAGAGTAAAGATGGAGGAAATTAAATATAGGGCCAAAAACATGTCAATCTTCTTCAGAACGCATAAAGTAGATTTTGACCAAACTTGGCAGGAGTCATCTCTTAAAAGTAAGGGGATCTTAATTTGTTCAAGTGGGGTGGTGCATCAGGGGGCAGCAAAGAAAAGCCAAATCAACATTATTGTCTTCTTGAAAAAACATAATTGGTAGATTATTGTAACTGAACTTGGTAGGAGTCATCAATGTGTGAAGGGTATCTCAATTTACTGAAGAAAATGATCAAAGTGCCCAGCTTGCAAAGCTGCATGCTCAGGTAAGCTAAAGACCCACTGTGACAGGTCTCTTGTATTTTTTTTTCATCTTTAAGTGTTTTTGTTATGGAGGGGGTGGTAAAGTATAATGTCCATCAATGTTTTTGTATATCAACTGCCAAACAATAGCTGCATTCTGCCCCAGTGTGTTATAATAGATGTACTTTTCATATATGTTTATAAAATGTTATATTATTTTATTATATTCAGTGCAAATATTTTCCTTGCCTTTCAGTAGCTTGCCATAACATGTATAGGGATGCATATATATGCACAATACTGGAAAGTTTTTTAAAATAATTTTTATGTGCCAAAGAATGTCATGTTTGGTATTTACCGGTATGATACATTTTCATGTATATTTATTTAATTTTACAGAAACCTATCTATCACATACAGTCAACTCTGCCTAAGTCGAATTTGCATAAGATGAATGCAGGCCTAAGTCGAAGGTGTTATATTAGTCTTTTCTCTTTATTTTCCATTGTTTTGACCTTGCATAAGTCAGAGTTGACTGTATATATGCCCAAAATTAGAACATTTATATTAGTACAAAAAATATTAATCTTTTTGGTGGATTCAATCACTGGATTACATAGTCCTTCTGGTGGATTCAGGGATAAAATGTGCTGATTACAAAGATGTACAAATGTTGGTGCCAATTATGTGGTCCATTGGGCCAAACAAGTATTTTCAGACATTGTGGTCAAGTGAGGTAAGTTTTGAATCTTTCTTCACTGAACACTGGGTTGACATTCATTTGATATTTACTTGAAATGCGTTTATCAAAAATGTAAAACAACTCTTGATTAAAAGTCGACCCTTCCGGGTTTCAAAATTTGACTCACATCACATAAATGCTGGAAAACACTAGTTTAACCTAATGGACCACAAAATCGTCCGAAAATGGCTATCTGGACACTTTTAGCGAAAAAGAATATGTGTATACCACTGTTTTTAGAATTCTTATCCAAGATTCCACCATTAGTACCAGTGGTGATTTCATAACCCACTGATTGAGCCCATCAAAAATATACAGATTTCATATATCTATGCGCCCGATACTTTGTGGTCTAATAATTATTTTCCGAGCTGTATATTATATAAATATTATTTGCGAAAGGTTAATCGTTATTTATCTTTTTATATACATTATGTGCTACAATTCCTTTCACTGTACTTGCCAAAAAGTTTAATATTAGGATGCATATTCTTTTCTACATTGTCCTTTTTATTTTTATATCCATCTAGGATAAAACAAGATCTCAACATAAGCCAAATTTTCAGGCATCTTTTATAGGGTCCATGCTTTTCCATTATCAGCTGTACAAATTCATTGATGTATATACCATTAAATTCATGTTCCAGATCGTACACTGTATATATTTTAACGATTTCTTTCAATACTTGTAGCTTAAATTTGTCTCCACTAATCTGAAAGGTTAAGTGAGTGTTGTCAGCTCTTTTTAGGGGTGATGTGATTGTGAGAGGGTCATAGATGATGATATAGAGAGTGTATTGTGATGGTGACTGCAGTCTGGATATATTTTAAAGATATTTCTCATATATTTCCTTCCTATTTTCTTGCTATTTCTTGGAGTAACAAAATAGTGGGAAAATATATTTTATTTCATAATTTTTTAATATAGTTTTAGACTATTTTATTTCATATATTTTCTGTATATTTTTCTATTTTTTCGCTATTTTTTAAGCGTTCCAAAACATATAACCTAAAAATATATTTTTTGCTATTTTTTTCTATTTTTAATCTATTTCTGGACTATTTTCCATCTATTTTTAAAGAGAAGAAATAGTGAGAAAATATATTTTCATATATTTTTATATATAGTTTTAGACTATTTTATTTCATATATTTTCTGTATATTTTTCTATTTTTTCGCTATTTTTCAAGCGTTCCAAAACATATAACCTAAAAATATTTTTTTGCTATTTTTTTTCTATTTTTAATCTATTTCTGGACTATTTTCCATCTATTTTAAGAGGGACGAAATAGTGAGAAAATATATTTTCTTGGTCTATTTTTCATATATTTTTTTTGTAGTTTTTGACTATTTTATTTCGACTGGGGATACTGTCATCGAATGTTAAAATTCGGTAGCAAATTCAAAATTCTGAATAGTGATGAACTATGCCCAAGGTTTACACCATTTGTACAGCCAAAAAACATATGATATTCAAGTTAATTCCGACTACGCCTTCTCCTCCGTGTTTAAATTAATATGGATAGATTATATAAATAAACAAAAGTTTTGGCCAAGATTTTAACGGGAACAAATTGTATTAATTTTGGTTTTCATTGAGACACAATAGTATTTCCTTCTCTGAGACTCACTCATTACAATATCCCAACATACTCCTTCTCTTACTCCTCTCTTTGACCCCCTCCCCCCCCCCGTTTCTCTCTCTCTCTCTCTCTCTTTCTCTCTTTCTCTCTCTCTCTCTCCATCTCTTTCCACCCCAATCACTCTCTCTCATTCCATTTCTCCCTCCCTTTGTTAATTTCCCTTACCCTTTCTCTTTCTCACTCAATTTTCTTTCCACGTTATCTTGATACCCCGCCCCCTCTCTCTCTTTCTCTCTCTCTCTCTCTCACACACACACACACACTCTCTCTCTCTCTCTCTCTCTCTTCTCCCTCTTTTTTTCTCTCTCTATCTTGCTCCCTCTGTTTTCTCTTTCTCTCTTTTTTGTGCTCTCTATCTTTCTCGTCCCCTCACTCACCCTCGCTCTCTCTCCATCCCTCCTCTGTCCCTAACGTACCCTATTCCTCTCCCCCTTTTTCTTCCTCACAGAACATTCAGATCACTTTATCGACAAAGTAAAACACATCGATATATTATATGCAGCCGTGTCACTTATTCTTTATTTCAAGGTATTGTACATGAATATTAGGGGGGGGTCAAATTATATTGAGCCCAACAGATAAAACATATTAACAGGAATAGCTTGATTCATGGAAAGTCACTATGTATGATTTCCGATATAAAGGGGCTGATAATGATAAGATTGTTCGTTTAACATGCCCGGAGTTTATTATTACTGACGTTTGCTTCATGAAACTCTTTTTTTTTTAATAAAATATTTTGTTCTGGTCTTATACAAAAATCTATCGAAATGGCAATCATTTTGTTATCATTGCTCGCGATCTTTTGAAAGCAAAATGGATGAATTAAGAAAAAATAAAAGCCTTTCATATGATATACCTTATGGCAAGATTATAAATATAAATTCAAAATTTGATGAAACATGTCCACTCACAATATTGCGGGCGTCATTGTTACGGAGTACATACTGTGTATGATCGAATCTCTTTGTGGGGGAATAAAGGGTCATACAAAACGGGACAAAGCCCATGAAAAAATACCGTTAATACTTTCAAAAAATCTACTCAACTTTGTGTGAACGGTGATTTCACTACCTAATTGTATGTCCCATAGAAATCATTGTTCGCCATTGACTTGTACCCATATCTCAAAAGGCTATTCACAAGGGCTATTGAAAAATGCGATTATTTTATTATTTACGTCAGCAGTATTTCTTTATCATCACCTAAATAACACTTTTCGAAGTGTTTAAGAATATAAATCAGCTTAGATGCAAGAAAGTGTAAAACACGTTTTCTGCAGGAACCTTGGCATCTCTGGAATTAGCCCCAGCAGTCTAGGGGGTTGTTGCTGCCGGGATTGAAGAATTCCGCAGTGCACTGACCACAGTTGTACATTCTGCAGAGCTTGGTGCGCTGTGCATCGGGATAATTTGGACAGCTGGTAGTGGCGCACTTGTCTCGACAAGTCATAGCGTTATTGGAGGGACACCTATCTGTGAAAAGATATAAAAGGGATGGAAACCTTATATGGTAGCCATAGCAATTTTTGTGAACTATTATATAGAGACGGCAGTGGTGGAAATGACAAGGACAAACCTTGTGATAAAGTTGGTGCTGGTAGTGATGCTGATGATGAGGATGATGAGGAGGAGGAGGCGAAGGAGGAGGAGGAGGAAGCGGCCGATAATAATAATTACGAGGATATTGGTGATGATGAAAATGATTATGATGGCTTGACGTACAGAAAGGGTGCTGCATGCAGCAGGTCTAATTGCTTAAGCAGTGGTACAGAGTCTTGAGATGAAATGTTATTGATGCTTTTGAGCGTACATTTTAAATCTATAGTAATAGACTGCATAGACCTTGGATGAGTATAACAAGAAGGAGATCTAAAAATTAAGTGAAGAAAATGAAATAACAAGACAATGTGATGAAACGATATCATATGGTATTGAGAATGGAGTGAATCTAAGATTTGAGAACCGAGATAAAGACAAATTAATTAGGTGGGGCTGAGGGCAGGTGATTATGTTAAAATTCAAATGATGGTGATGATGACCAGATGATGGTGATTATAATAATACTAAAAACTACAACAATAAAAACAACAATATGGATAATAATAAGAAGGAGAATAAGAAGAAAAAGACGAAGTGAGCATCTTTCTCTTACCACAATCGACTACCTCGTCCTCAATATACCATGCAGTGCCCCCTCTGCAATAATCGATCCGACATTCCGCTTCTGGGTAAGCCCGACAGATGGCGTTCTTGCACGGATCTTCGTAGCAGTTTTTCCCCGCTGTGAGTGTTCCATAAAGTATAAGTACATGTATATTATTAACCTGTTGACAACTGAATACTGATATTTCCCATGAGATTAATACAGGAACCATCCGGTTCCAGTTTTACGGAAATGGTCTCCCACTGGTTTATTTAATAGTACAATATAAACATACACATGATGAGTGCTAAGAGTAATAATAAAAAAGGGTAAATATGAATAAACAAAGGTATTCAAAAAATGCACTCAAAAATTACATGAGATTTCATTAATACAATACCACTGAGTGATATCGATATTCTTAAAATCCAATGCATCATAAACTTTATAAAAAAATAGTCTGTTATAATAATGATAATTCATTTTTTTTTTTAAATACTCACACATTGATTCCAATAACAGGATAACAAGAACAGTTGCCTGCAGTTTTAAGTAATCAGAGGCGTATAATCTTTGTATGCGGTATATAATAAAGGATGATGACGTGGCCTCATCAGATAACAGCATGTTTGAACGGTTTGAAATGACTTTGAGAGTGAATTATTGTAGATCCGTGAAATTAGGGATGAGGATAATTCACTGAAATGCCAAGGATCCTCGTTACCATTTTTTAAATAAAACAAATACTACAGACCATGTTCAACATAAAGCATGGTCATTCACCCTTCTCAACAGTCTAAAAAAAACTTTTAATTTCCTGCAATGTCGGACTGTTTCAAATACAGTTAAACCTGTCTATCTAGGCCACCAAAGTGAAACACGATAAATAGCCACGGTAGACAGTTTGCTTATTTTGACAGGTTCTTCAGCATAAATTTCCTTCTAGAGGGAGGCATTACGGGTTCCCACTTTATACAGGTGGCCTTCATAGAGAGGTGGCCAGTAAGGTAGGTTTGACTGTATGAAGCTTATTTGCATAACTTTCGCTTGCGCTGGGAAGTGATTATGTTTCGTAGGAGGTCAAATCCCCCTCGCTAACAAAAATAGAGATAATCTGTATTTGTAATGAATTTAAGCGACTGTGGAAGTAAAAGTAGAACATGCTTACAAAAACCCTCAAGCCCCCGTCCCCTGCCGCCAAAGCCCCCAACAAAAATAGAACCTCTCCTACTAACGCCCAAGCTACATGCTTACTAAACATTTGTCTATTGCCACACTCACCTTTTGCTGCTACAACCAAGCCAACACACATCAGAGCAACGGCAACAGCCTTCATGATGATTGTAGATGTAGATTATACTGATCTGCAATACAGCTCGAATGATTTTGATGTTTTTGCTATTGCTTAGCCTCCTTTTATAGATTTAGGACACACTGTTGATGTCCTCTTAACCTCATATTTACACTTGATATTTGATTTATGACACATTTAATACTACCTCAGTAACCTGGATGATTCGTATTCGGTACCAGATCCATGTATTTTATATTGACAACAGAAATGCTGGTATGAAATGGAGAATAATGACAGTTTTCTTTTGACATTTGTCTTGTAGTCATCTAAAACTAAATGGTACTCGAGCAGGCGCCGACCTCCGATATAAATGAGTGAAACATAAGCAATCGCTCTATTGAGTGTTATTTTATTTTAATCCTACATCAACAAAAACTCAATGGGTATTAACCTGCAATAGAAAAGTGAAATTTAAATCGTTTTTGCCCTGAATTGATTTTGGAAATAAACAGAATTTATGTGAATGACGCTTACTGTCATTTTTACATGGAAAAGGACAGACAAATAATAGTTTGATTTCGTATGATATGATTTATGTATTTATTTTTTGTTTTTTGTTCTCTTATCTTAAAAATAAATTAAGATAATGACACTTGTTGTCACTTGAAACTGCTAAAAGCATTTTTCTGCTTGACTTTGTTTATCATCATAAGCAGTAGTTTTCGGTGATTTTATCACAAAAGTTACTGGTATAAATTTGAGACATCAATATCAAATTCATAAATATTGGAGATGTCATGATATTCATTCTAAGCAGTTCGAATCCACGTGAAGGACCCTTTAGTTGCCATTTTCTTTTTCTTTTTCATAGACAAGTTTGTTTTTTTTAAATCTTGAACCATGATAGCTTCGTTGTATTTTCATTCCGTAATTAAAAAAATATATTCAAAGTGGAATCATTTTGTTTGACAACGTACAGTCATAATATGCAATAATTCGAGAATGGCTGAGCAACAGAAAGCAAACTGGCAATAACAATTTTGGTATCCCGTGTATTAAGCTATATCAGATTATAAAAAAATGTACGTTTCCAACCATATATTTTCCTTTCTTTTTAAATACGTGGTTATCATATTTTCTTGATTTTATTTTCTTTTTTAAATGTATTTTCTATTTAAATTGAAAATTCCATCCACATATTTCTTTTAAATGATCAAGGATAATTCTTGAATGATCAGTTATTTCGTGAGAATACCAATTAATTTGTATTATACCTTTTCATAGGCTTGTGTATGTATCTATTTTGTTTTTGATGCTGTCATTTGCTTTATTCTTACCAAACAGGGCCTCAGGGAAGACCACCAAATTGGTGATATGTGCCACCCTGTATAAATCTCAGAAAAATGAAAAAAGAAAATAAATAAACAAAATAGCGAAATGCATTAAAAAGAAACTTGAGAAAAGTCATTTTATTATGTTACATAAAAATGACGAAAACGATCAAGTGCAAATATCTCTACGTTATACATGTTACATCCAGATATTGCGTGCATGGGTTTTGAGCGAATATAAATGCTAGTTTAAATCTTGCAACAACCACACATTCAAGTTCAGGGGTGGCAGAGCGTCTTTCAAAGTGGGAGGGGGGGCACCAACATAACAGGGCACTTTCTGGGGAAAAAGGGGCACCTACAAAGGGAAACCTCGAAGCGAAAATATACAATTGTTTAGACTTTGGTAGGCACTTACACCCCTATATTGTAATTAGATTATCGGGGATGATTCCATTGTTTTATATCTATTTACAAGGACCAAGTTACTGCTTAAGCATCATACTTTGAAGCGAATCGAAACAAATCAAACATACATATTTACATTTTTTTCAAAGTTTATATGTACAATACAGATAAAGCATTAACACCAACAAAATAACAGTGTTCAGTTTGATGCATCATTATTAAACATTGATATTTGGCAAAACAATGATGTTGAGAATACAGGCACAAATAAGGCCAAATAACAACAATAACAAGTTTTGGCTTTTGCAAGTTTTTGCTATTTTTTTCTAAAATGGCCGCCATGCTAAATATAGCTGTCCAATGTATATTTATTCACAGATATATAGTGCTGTTTGAGTATACTGATGCAACGTATGACAAAACAAACGATTTGTATCATTTTAGTCCACTTGCTAAGCAAGTTTCAAAATTCTGAAATAGTGAAAAAAGTAAATGTGTTCAGCTTGAATTCGCTAATGAAGCTATTTACACAACATGTACATCACACCCTGTTTTACCTTATTTTTTTTCTTTCTAGAAAGTAAATGGTAAACAAAAGGAGGCGGCGGCCGAAAAGGAGGCGGGCGGGGAAGGGAAACTCGTAATTTTTTTATTTGGCCTAATGTATTAGTGAAGAGGACAACAATGTAGTTCTATATATCAGAAAGAATTTGATGAAGTTCAGGTATGCAGAGTCACTTGGCTTACTATCTCAATATAGAGCACTAGTGTACAATATTGTACTTTTTGTGATTTTATCTTTTTCTTGTGCATCTATTTGGAGCCAGAAAGGCATCAACTCATATCCTTAAACACAGATTTTAAGCCCTCCTGGATAGGCTCTAAACAGACGAAATGACCTATTGCAATTGCTAAGTCATTATACTGTACCTCATTCAGTCGGACATAACTTTTGAAAACCGAGCACGGGTAAATACGCTGAAAGCGACACACGATGAATATAGAGCCTGCAACGTTGAATATAACGCAATGTGCACACAAAACATGGGAGGGGGATTATTTAGATTGTCAGCCTGCTACTCAGATATTTTTCCAATACTAAATAATACTGTTGGTCAAATATCTTCAAAGTCCCAGAATATTCCGTCATAACACGAGGCGCCATTAAGCCGGCGTATGATTGCGTCAGTAACCATTGTGACTAGTGCGTTCTTTGCCGTGCTATGTGAGAGTTACATCCTACAAAATGTAATCGCAAACAAAACAGAGAAAATCAAGATGATCGAATTAAATCACGGCCTTTTTTATCGCGACTAACTAATACGTACCTTGTTACTGCACTCAAAAAGAAATAAAAGTAGCATATTTCACTTTCTGTTAGGCATGTCGCTTGTGTGAAGGGGTGAGTATAAAAGTATAAAACTTTGCAAATGACATTAACCTAATGATTAACAAATCAATAAAAAAATCAATGGATTTATGTGATCAATTCTCATCCAGGATGATGTAACCATCATCTTCGTTATCATCACGAGCATTCACTGTGTCTGCAGAGTAATACACGTGCGAGTCGGGGTTTTCTACAGACCCTCTCCTTTCCTCCTTCCTAAACAGTTTAGGTACACACAAAGAGTTGTATCCTTCACTGACGGGGATGTTTGAGGATCCCACACTACCAGCGGTTGTTCGGTCTTGTGGGTCACGATCAATGACAATGTACCCATCTCCGTCGATACTTCCGACTGAAACTGGAGCTTGGACCAGGCCTACATCTGACATATCTGGGTAGTTGTAGTCATGATCCGTTGAGCTGTTCTTCGAAGGTACCCCCAGGAATGGGACGAGGTACTCATGGGTTGCTGAAGAAACTCTCTTGTCAGGATCTTCGTAGATAACGTCTCCTACCAAGGTCTCAAGTGGGTTCTTTACTAAAGGATTAGTCCCTGAAGCGCAATGCATTCTATGTGATCTAGGCATCGCATTCAACGACCGAGATGTTGCGCAATGGACACTTTTATCCCGAAGGCCCCTGTCACACTGTTGTTCATTAGCTCTCTCCGGCACTCTGGTAGGCGATTCTCCAGCGTGCTTCAGGCAGTGATATGTCAGTATACCTACAACAATGATGATCAGGGAAATGACGACCGGAATAAAGATTGGAAAGGCGATGTGAACCGATGGACTTAGGGCTTCTACGGTAGAAAGGCCTAGATAAATGATGAATAAATAAGTTGGTAATTTATTTATTCATACGTATTCATTTATTTTTTTTTTTTTTACAGGGTTACTCTCTTAGTATTAAAACTGTTTTCCTGAGAGGCCATGTAAAAAGTATAGGACAAAATACAGAGGAAACAAAATTTAAATACATGCATATGTCATATCATGGATTATTCGTTTTTGTTTTTTTGTTTTTATACACCATGATATAAACACAAAAAGGGGTTATAATTCATAACAACAATAATTTGAACGAGAATAATGATAACTATAAAGATAAAAACAATGCTACTAATACTACTACTACAACTTATAATAATAATAATATTATTAATAACAATATAAATATTGATATCACTAATAATAATTATAGCAACACTGCTTCTACCCCAACTTCTACTACTACTAAAAATAGTAACGATAATAATATTGATAATAATATCAATAATAATAACGGAGATTATGTTTATGATGATCAATACTATAGCGAAGATATTAACGAGAGAAGTTGGAAATTGGCAGATGATTTCTAGATCCCATCCTTCCCTTATATACTTTATCTGTTCCTTTATTGCTTCAGATAGTAATTAAATCATCTGTCAATAAATTAAAGGGTCCATTTTCCTATTTTTAAATTTTTGTTTCGCTCCCAGCAGAATTATACACGCATAATGCACAATAAATACAAAACCATGCAACAACATAAGGAATTTTATCGCACGTAGGGCGATATAAATGATTTACATTCATCAGTGACAGCATGCGTCAGCGGCGGCGTTTCTTTTGTGATGAGTTTTAGCGGCATCGTGAGAGGAAACAATAACATACCGGGCCCCTTTGTTGTCAGCCGCGCGGTATCTTTCATGTGCGCGTAGCTATAAACTGAATTTGCGCGAGGTATGTTTCGAATGTATGTATGGAATTCAATTGGCCGGGATGGATTGGGTTCCCACGGTGTTGGTGAGAGAATTCTCATTCACCTTGTGGATTTTGTAGAGGATGGATGTAGACATTAATCGGTGGCAAATTAATTTAACTTAGCTGGGCTTTATTGAGCCTGAGGAAACTTCATACTGGAAAATTATTATACGTGGATTTCACATCGGATTTTAATAGAGGAAAAGTTTCAATTTTAATTGGACTTGGTTCTACAGAGTATACGGCGTAGCGGATAGTTCATACTGGGACGTCTTCTCGGAATCTACAAAGGTATCTCCGAGAGGAAAGTTAAGTATGACGATGGTTTATCCAAGTTCACTTCTTTACGTACGTATAATTAGTATTAATTAATTGGTATATGTTTCATAAGGCGGACGAAGATCAACGATGTTAGATATTATTTTAATTTTGAATGGATAAATTGCATGGCAGTCAGGGTGTCGATTTGTATTCGTGGTTGGGGATGATAGGTGCCAAAATATTTTCGGCAATGGATTAAAGCAACCAAGAGGTAGAAGCGTGTGGCAGGTTCCATCCCTCCCTTCCAAGTTATTAATTTTTCAAGTCACTCTTAATAAAGATAATATTTCAGAGAATATAAGAGTGGTAATAAAATTAATAACATGCTAAATGTTAGTCCTGACTCTTGCCTGCAGTGTAGGCCTACCAGACTGATATCATCTATTTTTAAACGAAATTTAGACATTACCAAAACAAAACCCAATGGTGAGGGATATCAACTTGTGAAAGTATTATGTTACCAGTGGGCAAATGCATTAATAAGCAACCAGGAAAGGTTCATGTAGACAGAAAATTCTTATTTCCTGGTGATAGAAACATACATTTTATGAATATTGATGTCTCCAAACAACATTCATCGTGAAAAACCCATTCCAATATTCTGTGTAAGGAGATCTCCAAAAACATAGTTCTCATTAGTAAATGAAAAACATATTGCTTTTGGTTCTTCATTTGACTCTCTTCCTTCTTTAATTAAACCAACTGAATCCTCTCTGCGGGAAACTCAATTCAATGAAACAGAATATCACTGATGCAAAATTTGGTTCTCAAAATGACAGAAAATTTCCACTCCTGATCTCATACAAACTGTCTGTTTTTAACAACATAATATAAAATTTACGTTCCAACTACCAAACAACAAACTTCCATTATCTCCTTTTCACCCAGATATATACTTATCATACCAGATACGCTTTAAAATATAAGCATAATATTCCCCTAAGGCCCTGACGAGAGCACTATTTTTTTTTTCAAAAACTGTAACCAGTCTTAGAAGGTGCATTATTATTGGAAGGGTGTTATAAACAAAATTTCAAACTTAATAACATTCTAACCTTCAAAAACACCTTAACTATCTTATGCCTGTTACGTTTGAATACAATACATAGGCCTACATTAGCTTTTCAATAAAACAAAAATAAGTTGTGACATAATAATCTTTCTCCAAAATATCGAACTGGAGTATTCTGTTGTATTGCTTGTTTATGTACATACAAAGAGCTTAATTTCAAGAGGCACTAGATCCATGTGTGTAACTTAAGAAAGAACTCTTTGTTTACCCGATTTTGTTCAGGTGTCTATGGAAAATTGTTATTAAAAGATGCATGTGTTCATAATTTCTCTCGTAATTTAGGTTAATAATTTTGTTCAAGGTAAATAGAGAAAATGTATATCATTATCTCCATTTGCTATCAAAAGATTTTGCTCCTTTCGGAAAATAGCTCTTCAAATGTTTTACATGTAGAGATATAAATAAACAAAGAAATGGATGAAATCAATAAAACAAAATAGATACTGAGCATGAATCAGGGAACAAACTGAAAGTTTCGTCTCCTACATGCTGCCATTTGGACAAAACCGTCTTTCTCTTCAATGATATAATATTTTATTATTTTACTTGCATTATGACAAAAACGCATCATCAACCCCACATAGTCATAGCTTTAAAAATCATTTCAGATTGAACTGGCCCAAAGTCATGTGATATTCTTGCTCAGATGCTTTCCTTTACCTTTAAGATTTTATTTTATTTTATTTAATTTTTTTTTTTTTTTGTTTGTTTGTTTGTTTGTTTGTTTTATTTTTATTTTTTATTTTTATGGTGAATTATTGGGGGGACGATTGTACAGGCCATCCCCCACCTGAAATATTGGGGGATATATCCCCATCCTCCCGTGATCGACTCCCGATGGCAGTGATTTGACTTAAGCCCTATTAAAGCGACTATTAAATATACAGGGATCGCCTAACAATGTTAAATCTGAGATACATGGCCCCGCGTGTTTTCAGTGTTTGTGATATGGTATTGTATTAAAAATATATATATATTTAAAAAAAAAATATATATATATATATATATATATATATAACATAAATAAATAAATAAATACATAAAAACGTGCTTCAAAATGACCAAGAAGGGGTTCCTGATTGACCTAAAGGTTTAAGAATTTTGTAATTTTAATGTTAGCCTTAAGGATCTAAGACAAAGTTACCAGATCCCTCTACAGCCGATTGTGTTTGAATAAGTTTGAATAAGCGGGCGCTTATGGACAATAGTGAGTGGGAAGGGTTCTAGATATGACACAAGTCGAATGGTGGTGAACAATAAGCTGCCGGAAGTTTTTCTTTTTATTCCTGTCGTAGGTTGATATGATACACTGGTTAGCCGCCTTCGCGCTCCTCCCTGATGCCCGCAGCATTTGGTCCAGTGTGTTGCCACGAAGGACTTACACAGGTTTCGACAATGACGAACAGCCAAATAATTCTAGAACGCGGCTAGTATTTAGCAAGCATGCCAGGAATATATGCCGCAGAATCGGGGTCGTTCATTGGATCATTCGGGCTTCGCGCACGAGCGACACGAGCTGTTTCCTAGTGATGCCGATGGAATACATTTTTTTTTGGCAGGAAATGACTTGTTCCTTCAAAGCCTTATTCGCGAGTCGACGAACGTTGGAAAGACTGCATTCCAGTTCTTTGTTGTGGTTCACTCTAATTTGTTATTAAATTATTTGTAGACTGTTTTCATGAGCTTGGTCTCGCCCGTGTTCATAACGGCGTCTGTCATTTAATACTGTTTTCGGTTTTAAAATGTATTCATGTTAAAGTTAAAACGAAAGATATTTGTTTACGATTAATTTTGTTAATGGGCCTATTTGCTCAAGCTTTAAATCGCTAAAAGGTATATAGTTAAATGAAATTAACCAATTAGGTGATGGGTTGAGATTAATATGTTAAGCTCATATACTTGGTGGGGTTGTTATATTATGGCACAATATGAACATTTAATTAGTGAAGTTAGATTAAATGTTGATTGGTTGTAGAAATTGAATTTAAAATTGATGATATGAAATTCGGTTATTATTAATATTTAAACCCCCTTTTTAAAGTATCGATAATGAAAGCAATTTTTTCAGAGGATAGGATATTGCTTCAGCTGCTGATGAGTTGGATATTATTAGTGTTTTTTATACATGTAGTTGGCGATTGGAAAGCTGACATTTCTGATTAGTTAAAATTTTTGGAAAATTATTTGAAGGCCTTTCGTGGCGACAATGACATTTTGTCAAGTTTTGAATTTTATTTGCCGATAATATACGTATGTAAGCGAATTTTGGCGTATTACGTTTTGGTTGGATTATTGCATTAGTACAGCAGATGTTTATGCTTATAAATATTTTGAATTGAATACGTGATGTACGTAAAATAATATATACGAATACTTAGGCACTTTAGTGCAAGTAAAAGGTTTGCAGACGTGAATATACCTGCATTTCAAGTTGTGGGAAGAAATTTAATGTTGAAGTTAATTCAGAGAATTGACGCTGATAAAAGTTTTGAATTGAATACGTAATGTACGTAAAAATAATATATACGCTCAGTGGCGGCGGGCGGTGCCCGTGTGGCGGAAATTGTCATTTTGCCTCTTCGCATATATATATGTGTATGCGTATATATGTTAATATATACATATAAAGGTTATTATGTGTATTACACACTGCTCCAAAATACCTCATGGGAAGGTTGTGTTTTTGAGAATATGAATTGGATTATTTTAGTTGGCCATTGTATCTTGCAGAGCTCAATATTTATTGGTTTCCGGTTGGGGCCCCGATGATAACAGGCATTCCGTCCTGTCGTTTATTTATAACATGTACCCGCCTGTAAAGTAGGCATCTGTTCGCCTGTTTTATGCAGTGGAACTGTTTGCCTTCTTTGTATGCAGTGGGGTGTTATACGTGCATCCTGTGCTCACAGTTCCAAATGAGGAGGTAAACTCTGTTCGCCTGTTTAATGCAGGGAACATTGTCGCCTTTTACGGGCTGTGGGGATGTACACAAGTTCTCGTCTGTTGGTGGCCCCTATGCAGAGAGTACTTTGGGTTGTTTTCAGGTGCAGATACTTGTATAAATTGATCAAAAGATTCGAAAGTAATACCCGGGTCCTTCCCCGGGGTGGATTGGAGCAGTGTAACATTTCAAGTAAAAGTATCCTATATTCAGTTGGGAAAGTTTGTGTCGTAGTTGTTGCTATTGTCATGATGTTGATATTCAGGGTAACAAGATTCCATCCTCTATTAAATCTCAAGTACCCGCAAAAACGCATTCCGTTTAATTTTGTTGCTGTGAATGTAAGGAATTTTATCGCACGTAGGGCGATATAAATGATTTACATTCATCAGTGACAGCATGCGTCAGCGGCGGCGTTTCTTTGTGATGAGTTTTAGCGGCATCGTGAGAGGAAACAATAACATACCGGGCCCCCTTTGTTGTCAGCCGCGCGGTATCTTTCATGTGCGCGTAGCTATAAACTGAATTTGCGCGAGGTATGTTTCGAATGTATGTATGGAATTCAATTGGCCGGGATGGATTGGGTTCCCACGGTGTTGGTGAGAGAATTCTCATTCACCTTGTGGATTTTGTAGAGGATGGATGTAGACATTAATCGGTGGCAAATTAATTTACCCTCCACCACCCCCACCCCCAATTTGATTTTCCACCTCCTTACGTTTTTCAAGTGTATTCGATAGTAAGTTTTACTAATATTAAGTGGTCAGGAAGTGTGTGATTAACATAACGGTTTAATAATGATCGTTTTCCACCTCAGTCAAGTAAATCTTGATGTCGAAGCAATGCTTGGCAGGTTGGGGCTTTCCTGCGAGATTTTAATTTTCCCGCTTTGCGGTTTTTAGCAGGTTTTCACCCAATCCTGGGGTAAGGGTCGGGGTCTCCTTCGTCTCCGCACTGACGCCGGGTCGGCCTTATCGTCGCACTTAGGATGGCAAGTTCGAAAGAGGGCGCGCGAATTTTTATGTTGGCCGATCTTGTCCATGGCGGGCGACGATGGGCCGTCCCGGGCTGGTGCGGGGTCGTTGGTGGTCTCGATCATGGGGTTGTCATAGATTAACTATGACAACTCTTTGTCCAAGTTCCTTTTCCCCCTATTTTTGCCTCTTCGCATATATATATGTGTATGCGTATATATGTTAATATATACATATAAAGGTTATTATGTGTATTACACACTGCTCCAAAATACCTCATGGGAAGGTTGTGTTTTTGAGAATATGAATTGGATTATTTTAGTTGGCCATTGTATCTTGCAGAGCTCAATATTTATTGGTTTCCGGTTGGGGCCCCGATGATAACAGGCATTCCGTCCTGTCGTTTATTTATAACATGTACCCGCCTGTAAAGTAGGCATCTGTTCGCCTGTTTTATGCAGTGGAACTGTTTGCCTTCTTTGTATGCAGTGGGGTGTTATACGTGCATCCTGTGCTCACAGTTCCAAATGAGGAGGTAAACTCTGTTCGCCTGTTTAATGCAGGGAACATTGTCGCCTTTTTACGGGCTGTGGGGGGATGTACACAAGTTCTCGTCTGTTGGTGGCCCCTATGCAGAGAGTACTTTGGGTTGTTTTCAGGTGCAGATACTTGTATAAATTGATCAAAAGATTCGAAAATACCCGGGTCCTTCCCGGGGTGGATTGGAGCAGTGTAACATTTCAAGTAAAAGTATCCTATATTCAGTTGGGAAAGTTTGTGTCGTAGTTGTTGCTATTGTCATGATGTTGATATTCAGGGTAACAAGATTCCATCCTCTATTAAATCTCAAGTACCCGCAAAAACGCATTCCGTTTAATTTTGTTGCTGTGAATGTAAAGTATTATCGCTGAACGCTTCCATATAGATACGTAGTAAGGCTACCATCTCTTTCGCCAGTGACGTTATCTTTGCAGGAGTCGTTTTATGGGTTTACAAATTTAACTTCAGGTTGAAAACATTTAATAAAAACGAAAGGTGAAAGAGTTTATATAAAAATAGGCATTAAATATATGTGGTTTTCTCTCTATGAATAAAAATTGAAGCTATCAGTTTGTACAGAGCAAATAGGCTGAATTAAAAGAATGCCAGTTGCAAAAAGAAAACAAAATTACTGTAATTTCACTTAAAATTAATATTTCTCACTTAACTCTTTTGGATGAAATTATTGCATAATTCAAAATCAATTATTGATCTTTTACATACCATAAGTCCCGCCGGTGGTGTTTTCACTGCACTTGCTCTTCGATGCATTTACCGATTTAACTACAAGGTGAAAACAAAAATGTAAAACAACATTATGAGATAGTGTTGGTACTGTGTTTCATCGTCTTTAATTAGCAAAGATTATTGCTATACATGAATGTAAGGAATTAAGAGTAATGTCCACACATTGTCCTTCATCTGGTGAAAACAGCTTATAAACTTCCTTGTAAAAACTTCATTTATCGACATTCTAAAACTAAAACAGATGATGTTCTTCAGATGAAATCAATCATTTTTTATCTAAGAAAAATATATATTAAATCTTCACATTCAATCAACATGTCAGAATTGAAGGCTTACCAACATAATATGACACTCCACTAAAACCACCGCAGAATCTTTTCAAATCATGTCTACAGGGTAAGCCACAGAGCGTGTCGTCCAGCTGCTGGGCAAGACATGTCTGCTCACAGGAGCAGGCACACTCTGTTCTGTTGTGCAATGCTGCAATATGGAATCCATTTTCTTTACAGGTTGCTGTACAAGTGTCTGGCGTTGTTGATTCTCCGAGGGCTGCATGGTAGTCAAAATCCAAGCAACCTTGAGGAAAGCAACCGATGTAATCACCATCTGAAAAATATACATATACCCTGTCGTTATGACCGAGTTATGTAGGAGGTGATTATGATCTGTCTTTAACAAAATCAAATCATATCAAATCAAGTAAAAATCTGCATTTCGAAGCAATGCATGGGAAATGGCCTTACCTCTTGCATATCTCTCCGGCAAGTCTCTGGTTGGTTGATTTTCCGTAGTGTAATCACTACTGGTAAAAGCTATCGTTTTTAAAAGAAAGGAGATCACTATTGTTCTATGCATTTCCAAATGTATGTATGATTTTATGTAGAGTACTTTATTCTTGTGACCGGCTGTTGATGTTGAGAAACAAAATATGTTGCCATAGATGTTAAAAACATGGAACCATTATCAATCGAAAACATGCTGTGTGTTTATTTTTAAGGTGTGTAAGTAAGGTCATATGATGACTAATCGATGATTAAAACACCATTAAGATGATGAAAGGGAATAAGTGACTTTTTTAAAGCACCTCTTAATGGATCAAACTACTCTGTCAATTACTCTGACCGAAAGGAGCCTTATTTTAATGAAACCACAACTAGCCTTCGACCCCCTACCTCCCCGCCCCCGTTTGTAATTTATTTGACCTTATATTTATGATTGTTTGTACGC
Organism: Mesocentrotus franciscanus; assembly: GCA_037976565.1. Classification (NCBI taxonomy): domain Eukaryota; kingdom Metazoa; phylum Echinodermata; class Echinoidea; order Camarodonta; family Strongylocentrotidae; genus Mesocentrotus; species Mesocentrotus franciscanus. The sequence goes on from CP137678.1 coordinate 21,282,203, forward strand.
CCCCTCATATGTCGGACCCGAAAATGTCATTAAATATTTTTTTAAACATTTATTTCTATTTCTATCATTTTAATTTCTATACCCATCAATTTTTTGGGGTTTGCACTTTTGCCTCATCCATCCCAAACTATTTTGTAATATAAAACCTTGATTCGCCTCTGGGTCCTGGTTATTTTCGAAGACTACAATACCTTCTCCCAATGTAATAGCTTTGAATCAAAGTACTTTTGTTACAAATGTCATCGCGATCGAATTCACTACTTTCTCTTTTGAATGGTCGTGATTAATTGGGGACTGGCGGAATAAGTTTGAATACAAATGTAGGATATCTGGCCTTTTCAAACCTTCTGTGTGATTAGATGCAAGAGCATATAAATTATATAGCTTAAATATAATGTTGTGCCCATGAATACAATGAGTAATAAACTGGAGAAGCACACTTTGTCTTATTGTGGGTCTAGACATTGGGAGGGGAGAGACACTGCTATCGAGGAGAGAGGGGAAGGGGTCTCAGCTGAGTTCTTCCTTCCTCACTCACTTACCGTCTTCCTTTCTCTCTCCCTTTCTATCTTCCTCCCTCTCTCGTCCTTACTCTCTCACTTCCTCTCGTCCTTCCCCTCTTCCTCCCTCTCTCCTTTCTGCTCTTCCTTCCCCTTTTTCTTCCCCTCTCCCTCCCTCTCTTCCTTTCTCCCCTCCTTTCCCTCTCCCTTCCTCTCTCCCTTACTCCCTCCTACCCTCCCTCTCTCCATCACTCTCTCCCTTAATTTTATCCTCTCACATCTCCTCTCTATTATATAATCTAAAGTTGTTATACAACAAGCAGCGAATCAAAACAAATCAAACATACATATTTACATGTTTTTGATATTATGTGTTCATTTATTAAGTATTTATGTATATTGCATATAAAGCATTAACATCAACAAAGTGTAAGCGTTCATTATGATACACTTTTCAAAAACATGAATGTTTGGCAAAACAATGATGTTGAGAATAAAGGCACTAATAATCTACAAATTATCTAATAAAGAAGAGGACAACTGTGTAGGTCTATTTATCAAACAGAATCTGATGAAGTTCAGGCATGCAGAGTCACTTGGCCTACTCTCTAAAGATAGAACACCAGTGTACAATGTTGTACTTTTTGTGATTTCATATTTTTCTTGTGCATCAACAAATCGTCTGCTTGGAGCCAGAAGGGCATCAACTCATATCCTAAAACACAGAGTTGATGCCCTCCTGGCTAGGCTATACATAGACTAAATGAAAACTGCATACAAGTCATTCTACTGTGCCTCATTCAGTCAGACACAACTTCTGGAAACCGAGCACAGGTAAATACGCCGGAAACAGCGTATAACGCACGATGAATATAGAGCCCTCAACGTTGAACGCGACGCAATGTGCACAAAAGGCAAAGGGAAATTATTGTGCTTGTCAACCTGCTGTTAAATTATTTTTTCAATAAAAATAATGCTGTTTGTCAAATTCATGATATGTTTCGTCATATGATATACATTTCAAGAAAAACATTTTAATTAAATATATCAAAAACATCATTTTTCTTTTCAAATACAGGCATACAACTAGAACAGGGCCCCGTCTTACAAAGAGTTATCTCTTATGTACATAGTTGCGATTTATATCAATCGCCAATAAGTTGCGATTGATATAAATCGCAACTATGTACATAAGAGATAGGAGACTGCAAACTTGCGATTGATTGGAGGACTTACGATTGATTTGGATCAATCGTAACTCTTTGTAAGACGGGGCCCAGGTCGACAATCCAAGATTTTTCAACATGCCTCTTGTACACAAATCCTCGCAATGGACGACGATGACTCCATAAAGACGCCGTATACACCTGTGCTCGTTTCCGACGTTGTGTATGTCGGTCATAACACGTGGCGTCATTCAGCTGGCGTAGGATTGCGTCAGTGACCATGGTGACTAGTGCGTTCTTTGCCGCGCCATGTTGTGTGATATTTTACAAAATGTAATCGCAAAAAGAACAGTGAAAATCACGATGATCGAATGAAATCAGGGAGCTCTTTTATCGTGATAAAAAATAATACGACCCATATTACTATACTTTAAACAAAAATAGCCCTTTTCACTTTCTATTATGGCATTTGGCATGTGTGGAGGAGTGAGTATGCCTTAAAGCTACTATGTCGTATTTTCAGGCCAAAAAATGAAAAGATTAAATTCCAACGGCATTTGATAGACAATATTAATTAAGAACTTCCCTCAAAACAAAAGGGCTTGAAAATGGCTTTTAGTGGGAAAAAGGACCATTAGTTGTCGTATCGACTTAAGTGATTGCAATCACCTAAGTAATAGTCTGATCTTCAGACCCCTTTTACTGAATAGTCGCACGTTTTTTGGCTGCACAAAAATTCAATCAGTTTAACTTTGGCCATTACAATAAGTGGGTTATTGATGTAAACAAATGCTCCTGTACCTGTTACAGTTCATTTTTATGTATGTTATTATCAAAGAAAAAGAGATGTCAGTCATGCAGTCACTCAATAGTGTCTGACAGTGAAGTCTAGAAGGTTAACGGGTTTCCTTGCATAATTTGAATACTAGGACAATGCTGATGTTTAAATTTCACAGATAGGACATACAGGACATATTCATAATTCCTGAAAAGTTCTACAGAATTTGATGTTGGCTGCAAAAGATACAAAGAATCTTTAATGATTGAAAAATCAAACAAGAATTCAATGGATTTATGTGATCAATTATCATCCAGGATGATATAACCATCATCTTCGTTATCATTACAAGCTTCCACTGAGCCTTCAGAGTAATGCACATGAGAGTCGGGGTTTTCTACAGACCCTCCTCTTTCCTCTTCATAAGCGGTTTAGGAATGCGCGTAGAGTAGTATCCTTCACTGCCGGGGATTTTCGAGGATTCCATACCACCCTTTGGTCGGGGTATAGGCCAAGAGTAGTACACCTTAGAGCAAGCGGTTGATCGGTGTTGTGGGTCATGATCCATGACAATATACCCATCTTCGTCGGTCCTTCTGGCCGAAACTGGAGCTTGAACCAGGCCTACATCTGGCATGTCTGGGTAGTTGTAGTCATGGTCCGATAAGCTGTTCTTCAAAGGGACGCCCAGGAAAGGGACGAAGTGCTCATGGGATATTTCAGAATCTGTCGTGGTTGCCGAACAAACTTTCTTGTCAGGCTCTTCGTAGAGAACTTCTCCTACCAAGGTTTCAAGAGGGTTCTTCACTGAAGGATTAGTCCCTGAAGCGCAATGCATTCTATGTGATCTAGGCATCGCGTTTAACGACCGAGATGTTGCGCAATGGACACTTTTATCCCGAAGGCCCCTGTCATCCTGTTGTTCATTAGCTCTCTCCATCACTCTGATAGGTGATTCTCCAGCGTGCTTCAGGTGGTGATATGTCAGTATACCTACAACAATGATGATCAGGATAATGACGACCGGAATAAAGATCGGAATGGCAATGTGAACCGATGGACCTAGGGCTTCTACGGTAGACAGGCCTAGATAAATGAATAAATTGGTAAATGAATTAATTTATTTATTCATATTTATTCATTTATTTATAAGTCTTATTTATATGCAACAAAGGACCTGCGATTGCTCACTGAGCCCTGTGTAATCAGATGCAGACATGTGTAGCGTATACTTTTAACGTCATCATAAAAACCTTTAAAAACTGCCGCGGTTTTGCCGTGACATGACTGAACGAGCCTTAAGAAAATGTCAGAAGGTCTACGAGAACGAAGTTGTCTCTCTAGCGGGTTGTCGGTTTTGGGGCTGTCTGTCTTGCCATACCGATCATAATATTTTGATTGAATATGTTAATGCTACTTCTGACTTATCTACGGTGATGTTACTGATGAAGAACATAAAACCAAATATAAAAACAATAGTGTCATATAACCATTTCAAAGTGGTGCATTAGTATTCATGCACAAATTAATGTAGGATAGGCATGCATCATTATAGTAGTTACCGGCTACCTAATCGGATGGGGGTTGAGACCAAGGGTTCAGTGAAAGTGATATCCACCATGGCAGTCGTTGAATCAATAGCTGTTGATACCACATCATGAAAGAGAAAGAAGAAGAAAAGAGACGATGAATTTTAAGCCAAATCAAACAGATAATGTAGAGGGTCTTAGTCGAGTGGTATTAACCCTTCAATGTAGACGCTGAGGTCGTGGGTTCGATACCCGGCGCGGCACTAGTGTTCTTTGCCGAGACAGTACTCTTCGTTTGCCACTCTCCACTCAGGTGTAAACATGAGTAGGCCTCCCAATAGGAAGGAATTACCTGATTGCTGTATGCACCGAAAATCGATAGCCTAGCTACAGTTAGAGCCAGGTTAATACTCAAGCACCTTGAGCATCTTTGGTGGTGGATATGTGCGCCTTTCAAATATCCTAATTATATTAATATTGTTATCATTATTATTGTTGTTTGTATTAGTGTTGTTTTTGTTATTGTTAGTATTATTATTATTATTATTACTATCATAACTATTATTATTATTATTATTATTATTATTATTATTATTATTATTATTACTATTATTATTATTATTATTATTATTATTAATGTACTTATCATCATCATCACCATAATCAATGTTTGTTGTTGTTGCGACAATGAATGAAAGCGAAAAGTAGAAATGAGAGCATAGGTATGAGAGATTATGATGATATAGGAATACATTACGCGTACACTGTATTTTCAATATAAATATTATTCTTTGAGTGAGGATCCTGGTTTGCAGCTCTTTCCTGTTTAGTTTATGAAGTTGTGCGTTGCACAATTTCCTGTACGTTCACGGAAATAAGTGGAGTCATTATCATACACATTTGCCATAGGCATATGAAATACATGTTTAAGGCAGGTTTGTATTAGGTGTTTTTTTTTACAGATGTATACTCATCACTACATACTTGGTGGTGAAGTTGACACGACCCGGATGTTATCCACGGCTACAAGACCGGAGGACAGACTCCATTCTGCGATGAAAGTTACCTACGGAGGAGAGGAACTAACTATTTAAACTTGAATTTGAGCAAATGAACATTATTTATAAAGCATACGAGAGAGATAAAATTTACGTCTATTTAACTTCGAATTAATCTTTAATAGCAACATACTTGATCGGTTAAAAGTGGTAGCTGAAATGACAGATAAAAAGAAATGACTTGATAGATTGGATCTAAATTGAACATTATGGTTAAGAAGTAACACTTTCTCTTGAGCAAGGGAATACAATTACAAATCATTTCTAGTGTATAAACAAATATTGGGGAAATGATCTTTGAACTTTTAAGGATAACGCATACAAGGTAATTTCCCTGTTAGTGTGAACAGTTAGTGAAGAAGAATAAGGCCTACATTTGTATTTGAATCAACTTTAATATTACAGCTTGATTCCGTGTCTTATGACACATTCCAGGCCACACTCTTCGTTTGTATCGCGTGCTATTAATTTTGTTATGCGGAATACGAAAATATGATTTTCTTTCTAATATAGTAAAATATTTGTTATTAGGGTTTATATTCTCTTGTCTATTATGTCCAGCCATTGCCTGGCAAGTTGTTCTACTGATCTTTTCCCATTTTCCTTGGACACATTTTGAAAATACTTCATGTGAGAGGAATAACACCTGATAAAAGATATGTTATAGATTATTTACAGAGGTGTTGTAGTCTATTGGATAAGTCTTTGAACAGTGAACCACAAGGTACAGGGTTCGAGTCCCTGTCACAGCACTAACTCCTTTTGCAAGTCATTAATCTTTATTAGTCATTCTCCGCCCAGGTTAAGTAAATGGGTCTCTGGTATAGGATCATTCCTTGAAATGCACTGAGCGCTGATAACAGCTGCAGGAGCGAAAGTCGGAGTAACACTCTCAAAATCTCTTTGGAAGTGCATAGGCCTGGGACGTTATATCATTATCATTATTATCATTATTATCATAATTATTATTATTATTAATATTAATGTCATCACTATTATTATAATTACCACTATCAATATTAATATTAGTATTTTTATTATCATTGTTATTTTTATTATTATTATTATTATTATTATTATTATTATATTTGTTAATATCATCGTCATCATCACAAATTCACGCCTACCGTAGGTTCACGTCCATCGCAGTAAATTCCGATGTTTTCCACCATGTTCCAGTTACCATTAGACTGTAGGGTGACATCACGTCTTATCGTACCACAGACAGAAATCTTCAGGATGCTCTCACCAGGATCAAAGAACTTGTAGTGGAAGGAGAGTAGTCCAGAGTTCTGTGGTAGATTGAGATTTGGTAGTTGGAATATTGCAAAGATCTGCACGTTTACTCCTTGACCTGTCGTAACTAGGAAACCATCTATACAGTATAAGGAAAGCAAGGAGAGAAAATGTGAGATATATGAAAGTGAATGATTTAATTAGACAGAAATCTTATTAAACCTATTTAGTTTTAAATTTAGCTAAGTTCATACTTCATACTTCACAGCGCTTCATAAAACATTATCATACGTTATATTAAATGATACAAGTCACATACACAAAGTGAAGGAACACAATACTTATGTAAGATATATCTTTAAAATGTTATGACAATTCATCATAATAAGAAGTAGGGGGAACCAGTACAGGATTAGATAGGTACATTTGACAAAATTGGAGATGAGATATAAGGGGAGTCTAGTGAAAAGCATCGCTTTGATGGATAGATTCCCTGGGTGAATATGGAATGCATTCATCAGAATCGGTTTATAGGCCAAGAGTTGAAATTGATCAACCATTGACTGTGAGGCCATAGTACACCTCTATTGTTGGTCCGGGGGTTGGTAGGGGGCGCATCAACTCTTGGTTCATTTTAATTTTCATTTCATTTCATTTATTTCAACAATAACAGCAAACAAATTTACAAAGACTTTCACTTTACTTATTATCATGACCATAGAAAAACTAACAATAATGGTACAAAATTTGCTTAGTTCATATTTTTCACTTAAATGGTAAACAAATAAATGCTTGCGGTATTGTGGAGGAAACTATAGAAAGCAAAGCTTGTAGTTCAGGCTCCCTAACATAAGTATCACAGTATTATTGAATAATAATTTGTTTAAAGACACAAAAGAATATAAACCCGACGGATGCTTCTGTAAAAACATACTCTGCCAATATTCCCCTCTCAAAACTCAAAGAAAATGTTTGGTTATTGTAAATTTGATTACAACCATTAGGAATATGGAAACCGCGTAGAAATTTGGAGTATCAACCAGTCCTAGAAATAGGGCTATTGTTTTTGTTAAAACCCCAAAAGAGAATACAAACCACTTCTGACTCCTTGTGGTGCATAGCCATATCGGCTATAGCCACTGACCGTTCTCCAGGCAGGTGGTGAGCTGTCCTGTGTAATACCACATTCTGTCAACAGAACAGCCTGAGCAAATATCGCCCTTTTCCCGAAATCACACATGAAGTCTACGAAGAAAAAGATTTAAATTTACTTGTCTTCTCTCAATTCACTTACGTTTGCATGAGGGTATCCTAATGGACTTTCAACGGTGTTGATACATAATGAATTATCTTTACCTGTACATCACTAAGAAATTGAGCTGTCTCCGTCTCTCTTTTATTCTTTGTATTAATTAGTAAAAGACTCTCATGGTAAATCTCCTTTTATCGGCGAATCATCAATAAGAACTAATTATTCGTTACCCTATCTTGACATTACTGAATCACTTCAATTCAATTTAATTCAATAATAGTTTTATGTAAACAAGCAAATACAAATTATGTACACAAATATTGGGAGATAAAATGCATCGGGGCTAATGGTAAATTAACACAATTGTTATGACAAAACACAAACAAATACAAGAATTAGAACAAGGAAGACATTAAAAAAAGGAAAAAAGGAAAGACAGGAATTGAAATCACTCACCAGCATATGACCGATGTGAAGTAACAATTATCACTATGGTCAGTACACACTGAATACGATATATAGACAAAAACTCATGATAGATTTTAGCTGTTGATTTGAAATTATCTCACAAAACTCTGCCTGCATCAACGAAAGACGAAGTATTGACTTGTATTCTATCATGAAATGCAAAACACGGATCTTTATGGACAATGTCTGGATAAAAATACTCGATCAAGGAAGAACTAGTCGCGAATAAATCCACTTGATTTTACTTCAGGTGCAGATTCAGGCGGAGGCAAAATGGGAACACAATTTTTTGGCAAAATTGAGATGGAAATAGAAAGAATCGGGAAGAAAAATGAACTAAATAATTATCTTTTTAGTAAGCTAGCTGAGCGAACTTTTGTGAGAAGCTTCCTCAATCATGAGGGTTATTTGGTGTCAATATCACGAGTCTAATCGAAACCATAACGCAACCATTACCAAACCACAACTAGCCCCCGACCCCCACTCCCCGCCCCCTTTGAAATTCATTGAACCTTATATTTTTTTATGCCCCACCTCACCGTTCCTGATATGCCTGACCCTTAAATGTAATAAACTACTGTATTTTACATTTATTTCCTTTATTATCTTAGTTTCTATACCCGTCATTTGTTTTATTTTTGCAATTTTGCCCCCTTCTCCTCTACTTTTGTAATATACAAAACCTTGATTCGCCTCTGGGTCGTGGTTGTTATCGAAGACTACAATACGTTCTCCTAATGTAAAAACTTCGAATCAAAGTACTTTTGTTACAAATGTTATTTCCATCGAATTCACTACTTTCACTTGCGAATGGTCGTGATTAGTTGGCGGAACTGACAAGTTTCAATTAAACAAAAATAATGTAGGATGTGTGGCCATTTTAAACATTTTGTGTGAATTAGATGCAAGAGCTTATAATCATACATCGAAAATACAATTTTGTACACATAAACGCGATGAGATATAAACTAAAGAAGCACTACAGTGGCTTAGCGTGGGTCTAGACATTGATGACAATGGTATTGGAGGAAGAAGGGATCTTACTCGAAAGGATGAAATATGAAATAAAATGCGATGAATAATAAGGGGAGTAGTGGTTAAAGTCCTATCCCTTTCCTTTACTGTCTTGGTTCGTCTTAACCAACACAAATTTAATTTTCCTTCTAAGTCGGTACTTTGGAGGATTCAACCTCCCTCTCTCTCTCTCTCTCTTTCTCGCATTGTAATCTTTCTTTTCTGCAGTTCCTGGGTGTTCCCTCTCTTAGTCTGCCTCCGTATAATACAGTTTTCCCCTTTTCATCTTTCCATTTTCTCCCTCCCTCTCTCTCTCTCTCTCCTTTCCTCTCTCCCTTCCTTTCTCCCTGGCTTCCTCTCTCCCTTCCTCTCTCCCCCTTTCTTCTTTCCTCTCTCACTTCCTCTCTCTCTCCCTTTCTCTCTCTCCCTTTCCCTCACCCTTCTATTCCCTTCCTCTCTCCCTACACATCTCCCTTCCTCCCTTCCTTGCTCTCTCCCTTCCTCTCTCCATACCTCTCTTCCTTCCTCTATCCCCCTTTCTTCTTTCCTCTCTCCCTTCCTCTCTCCAGCCATCCCTCTCTCATTTCTCCTTCCCTCCCTCTATTCCCTCCTTTCGCCCTTCCTCTCTCTCCTTTCATGTCTCCCTTCCTTTCTCCCTTCCTTTCTCCATACCTCTCTCCCTTTCTCTCTCCCCCTTTCTTCTTTCCTCTCTCACTTCCTCTCTCTCTCTCTCTCTCTCTCTCCCTTTCCCTCGCCCTTCTACTCCCTTCCTCTCTCCTTACCTTTCTCTCCATTCCTCTCTCCTTTCCTCTCTCCCTACCTCTCTCCCTTCCTCCCTTCCTTGCTCTCTCCCTTCCTCTCTCCATACCTCTCTTCCTCCCTCTCTCCCCCTTTCTTCTTTCCTCTTTCCCTTCCTTTCTCCAGCCCTCCCTCTCTCATTCCTCTCTCCCTCCCTCTCTTCCCTCCTTTCGCCCTTCCTGTCTCCTTTCCTCTCTCCTTTCATGTTTCCCTTCCTCTCTCTCTTCCTCTCTCCATACCTCTCTTCCTTCCTCCCTCCCCCTTTCTTCGTTCCTCTCTCACTTCCTCTCTCTCTCTCTCTCTCTCTCTCCCTTTCCCTCGCCCTTCCTCTCTCCTTATCTTTCTCTCCCTACCGCTCTCCCTTCCTCCCTTCCTTGCTCTCTCCTTTCCCTTCTCCATACCTCTCTTCCTTCCTTTCGCCCTTCCTCTCTCCTTTCCTCTCTCCTTTCATGTCTCCCTTCCTCTCTCCCTTCCTCTCTCCGTACCTCTCTTCCTTCCTCTCTCCCCCTTTCTTCTTTCCTCTCTCACTTCCTCTCTCTCTCTCTCTCCCTTTCCCTCGCCCTTTTACTCCCTTCCTCTCTCCTTACATTTCTTTCCCTTACTCTCTCCTTTCCCCTCTCCCTACCTCTCTCCATTACTCCCTTCCTTGCTCTCTCCCTTCCTCTCTCCATACCTCTCTTCCTTCCTCTCTCCCCTTTCTTCTTTCCCCTCTCCCTTCCTCTCTCCAGCCCTCCCTCTCTCATTCCTCTCTCCCTCACTCTCTTCCCTCCTTTCGCCCTTCCTCTCTCATTTCCTCTCTCATTTCATGTCTCCCTTCCTCTCTCTCTTCCTCTCTCCATACCTCTCTTCCTTCCTCTCTCCCCTTTCTTCTTTCCTCTCTCACTTCCTCTCTCTCTCTCTTCCTCCCTCCCTTGCTCTCTTCATTCCTCTCCCCCTACCTCTCCTCTTTCCTCTCTCCCCCTTTCTTCTTTCCTCTAACCCTCCCCCTCTCTCTCTCTCTCTCTCTCTTTATTTCACCTTCTCTCATCTCACTCTCTATTCTAAAAATCAAAGGTTCTATTAAATACACCAAGCAGCGAAACAAAAGATATCAAACATGCATATTTACATTTTTGTCAATACATTGTATTATGTTTTCAAACAATTCAAGTCATCATCATTTATTTCAATCATAAAACCATAACATATAAAAAAGTAACATGAAACAATCATAATCTTACAATTCTGGAAATCATGAAGAAATTGGAGACTAAAAAGGAAGTTTGAAAAACTTGTATATAAAAGCAATAGTCCCCTGACATAGATAATAAATAACAAGATTACATGTTTGTACACGTAACCAAAACAATAAAATATATATATATATATATATATATATATATATATAATAAGATACTAAACATTATAGATACACACCGATAACCACGACGCACGCGCACACACGCACACACACACATGCATGGTACCATGGTAAAAGTTACAATAAGTAACAATTGAGGTAATTACAATTGAAAGAGTTAAGCGAAATAAGAAGATACCATCTGTCTCTTCAATTGAACAATAAATGATGACAGAGTAGTGCATAATGTTAGTTTATCAGTTAATTCATGCCGAATACGGGGACCATTATGCCTAACAGAGTAAAGCATTTACTGGGTAGAGACCTTCGGATAATGATATTTGATACAGGAACGAGTATTATATGAATGAACAGATTTGAAGGATAAACATTTGACAAATTCTTTTAGGTACATAATTATTATAAACATTATACATCATAATAGCACTTTGAATTTTATACATTTGGGACGTGAATGAGCTTGATAATGGGGGTTTGCACAAATTCTTAACGCTTTCTATTGCATTTTATAGAGAGGTTTTAGTTTAGTTGTCCCCACACCGGCCCAAGTAATATTACAGTAATGTGAATAAGGCAAAATTAAATTAAATTCAGGCAGAAATGCACGTAATTTACAAAGAATACCAATGCGTTTAGATATTTTGTTAGTTATATATAATCGATGATCCTGAAAAGATAAAGTGTCATCCAAAAGGATACCAAGAAATTTAATAGAAGAGCACACGTTCAAATTTACATTGTTTATAAATATTTTACATCATTGATATTACAAGGATTAGATTTACTATGAAAATAAAATACACTTGTTTTGTCATAATTTTTAATCAATTCATTAGCATTAAACCATTCAACAACCTTTTCTAATTCTTTATCAAAATCATTGTAAGATGCAATCAGGTTTGTGTCGTCAGCAAATAAGACATAATGAAAAAAGATGGAGCAGAAGTAAGGGCATAACAATTGTGTAGGTCTATCTCTCAGAATGAATCTGATGAAGTTCAGACATGCACAGTCACCTGGCTTACTATCTCAAGATAGAGCATCGTGTGTACAATGTTGTACTTTTTGTGATTTCATATTTTTCTTGGGCATCAACAAATCGTGTGTTTGGAGCCAGAAGGGCGTCAACTCATATCCTCAAACACAGAGTTAATTAACGCCCTTCAGGCTAGGCTCTAAACAGACAAAATTACCTATTCCAACTGCATACAAATCGTTCTACTGTGCCTCATTCAGTAATACATAACTTCTGATAACCGAGCACAGATAAATACGGCGAAAAAGGCGTATAACGCACGATGAATATAGAGCCCTAACGCTAAATGCGACGCAATGTGCACGAAAGGCATGGGGAAATTATTTTGCTCGTTAACCTGCTGTTGAAATATGCTGTCTGTCAATTATCTTCAAAGTCATGGAATGTTTCGTCATATGATATACATTTCAAGAAAAACATTTAATGAAATTTATCCACAACATCTTTTTTCTATTCAAATACAGGCATACATCAAGGTCGACAATGCAAGATTTTCACCATGCCTCTTGTACACAATGCCTTGCATTGAACGACGAGGACTCTATAAGGACGCCATATTCGGCGTATTTACCTGTGCTCGTTTCTGACGTTGTGTCTGGCGTTCATAACACGTCGAGGCGTCATTAACCCGGCGTTGGATTTCGTCAATGATCAGGGTGACTAGTGCGTTCTTTGCCGTGCCATGTTAGACTTACCTTTTACGACATGTAATCGCAAAAAGGACAGTGAAATTCACAAATATCGAATTAAATAAGGGAACCTTTTTTTATCGCGATACAATACACCCGTATTTGTATACATAAAAAAGTAGCCTATTTCACTTTCTATTATGGGATGTGGCTTGAGGGGAGGGGTAAGTATACTTCCAAGCGATTTTTTACAAATGAGATTAATGTCTTTAAGAAACTAACCTAAAGATTGAAAAATAAATCACGAATTCGATGGATTAATGTGATCAATTATCATCCAGGATGATGTAAGCATCATCCTCGTTATCATCACAAGCTTTCAGTGAGTCTGCAGAGTAATACACATGGGAGTCGGGGTTTTCTACAGACTCTTCTTTTTCTTTCTTCACAAGCGGTTTAGGTATACGCAAAGAGTAGTATCTTTCACTGCCGGGGATTTTAGAGGATCCCATATTACCTTGTGATCGGGGTATACGCGAAGGGTAGTACACCTTAGAGACAGTGGTTGTTCGGTCTTGTGGGTCACGATCAATGACAATGTACCCATCTCCGTCGGTACTTCTGGATGAAACTGGACCTTGGACCAGGCCTACATCTGGCATTTCTGGGTAGTTGTAGGCATGGTCCGATGAGCTGTTCTTAAAAGGAATGCCCTGGAATGGGATGTGGTACTCATGGGATAGTTCAGAATCTGCCGTGGTTGCCGAAGAAACTTTCTTGTCAGGATCTTCGTAGAGAACTTCTCCTACCAAGGTCTCAAGAGGATTCTTCACTGAAGGATTAGTCCCTGAAGCATTAGCTCTCTCCGTCACTCTGATAGGTGATTTTCCAATGTGCTTCAGGCGGTGATATATCAGTATACCTACAACAATGATGATCAGGGCAATGACGACCGGAATAAAGATTGGAATGGCAATGTGAACCGAAGGACCCATAGCGTCTACAGTACAGAAAAAAATGAATGAATAAGTCAATAAATAAATAGATAAATATATGAAAAATGACAATGAAATAGTGAAAACAAAAAAAATAACAACAATGATAATGATTATCATTATAAAAATAAGAACATTAATATATTAAATGATAATAATAATAATGATAATAACAAAGCGACTGCTACTACTACTATTACTACTACTATTACTAATAATACACTTATAATAATAATAACATAATATTAATATCAATAATACTATTAATATTAACGGTAATGATAAAAAAAAAAATACAACAACACTACTACTAATGCTACTTCTAATACTTCTATTACCTCTACCATTAATTAAAATAATAATTATAGCATAATAAAATGTTGATATCAATAAATATTAAAATATCAATAGTAATAGTATATCATTACTGCTACTACTACTACAAATAATGATAATAATAATAATATGAAACACAATTTCAATAATAATATCAATAATAATAACGGAGACTATGATGATGATGATCTTTACTACAGCAAAGATATCAATGAGAGAAATTCGAAAATGGCAGATTGATTTGTACATCCCATCTTTCACTAATAAATTGCAATTGTTCTGTTATTGCTTGCGAAAGTATTTAAATCATCCCTCAATAACTTGAAGGACCCAATATATTTCAAGATTCTTTTTGTTTCGCTTCCAGCATAATAGTACACACATAATGCACAATTGATACAAAGCCATGCACAACATAAAGCATTATCGCTCAACACAAGTTCACTACAAATACGTACCAGGGCTATCATCCCTTTCGCCAGTGACGTTTTCTTTGCAGAATTCGTGTAATATGTTTACAAATTTAACTTCAGGGTGAAAACATTTAATAAAAATCAAAAGGTGAGAAAGTGTATATATTTGCATAAAATGTATGTGTTTTTGTCTGTATGAATGGAAACTGAAGCCATCAGTTTGTACAGAGCAAATAGGCTAAATTAAAACACTGCCAGCTGCACAATTCTAATTTTAAAAGAAAAAATGACTGTAACTTCACTTACAATGAATATTTCTCACTTAACTCTTTTGGATGAAATTATTGCATGATACAAAATCAAGTATTGATCTCATACATACCATCAGTCCAGCCGGTGGTATGTTCAATGCACTTGCTCTTTGTACGTTAACCAATTTAACTACAAGGTGAAAACAATACAAAAAATAAAAAAAATTATGAAAGAGTGCTGGTACTGTGTTTTATTGTCTATAATTATCAAAGACTTACTGCTATGTGTCTGGAATTAAGAGAAATATCCACATATTTTCCATCATCTGGTAAAAACAGCCTATAAACAGCCTCATAAAGACTTCATTTTTTCGGCTTTTCAATTCAACATAGATTATGTTCTTTTGATGAAGTTAGTTATTCGTCCATCTACCTATTTCATTAAACTTGTTAAATCCTCACATTTAATCAGCATGTCAGAAGTAAAGGCTTACCAACATAATAAGACGCTCCAGTAAAACCACCGCAGAATCTCAAATCATGTTTACATGGTATGCCGCATAGCGCGTCGGCTAGCTGATTGGCAAGACATGTCTCACAGGAGCAAGCGCATTCTGTTCTGTTGTACAGTGCTGCAATATGGAATCCATTTTCTTTACATGTTGCTGTACAAGTGTCTGGTGTTGTTGTGTTTGAGAGGACTACATGGTAGTCGATATCCACGCAACCTTGAGGATAGCAACCGATGTAATCACCATCTGAAAAAAGGATACAACATTTAAATGAAGAAATAGGTCATGGAGTTATAATTAATGTATATATGGTGATGGCGATGAATAAGAATGATGACAGTGATGTGTAGTGTTCTAGTGAATTAGTCAACGAACTGTATATCACAAGGTACAGGTTGCGATTCCCTGCCACGGCACTAAAGCGTCATTTGGAAAGAGATTAGCGTGTCAAAAAGATGTTGTATTGCCCTTTGCGACCGACCCAAAAATCTTGAAATCTACGGTCGGCTTTTTTTTACCGTTTTTTAGGAAAAAAATGTTTAGTGAATAAAATAAATATGTATTAAAGCATTCAAAACTGAGAAATATCAGCCCAAAGAGGAAGAAGAAAAAAAAAGGGGGAAACAAAGAAAGAAAAAAATAAAGATTTCCGACCGACCAACCCATGTTTTGGCACCTAAAGGGCAATACAACATCTTTTTTGTTTGGCCTGATTAGTATACATTTGCCACTTTCAAACCAGGTGTTAAGTGGGTACCTGGTAGAATTCATTCATTTAATGCATGAGCACAACGGTTATTGCTGGTGCTATAAAGCCAGGATAATATACAAAGTCCTTGACAAGCGCATAACGCGATATGCACTATATTATTATTATCATTATTATTTCCATCATTGTTATTATAAGTAGTATTATTATGATTATGATGATGATGCATCTTAGCGAAATTATCATTTCAAATCAAATTTGATATAATGATAATCTGCATTCCAAGCAATGTATTTGAAGAAAAAAGGGACCTTACCTCTTGCACGTCTCTCGAATAGGTCGTTGGAAGGTTGAAAATCCGTAGTGATATTATCACTACTGACAGCCATCGGTCTTAAAAGTAAGCAGAGCAGCAGTATGCCATACATTCCTATATCTATATCGAATTTCTTATTGCCAGCTGTTCACCGTGTAGAAGACAAAGTTATTGTTTTGACCAAGGAGTTGGGATGGAAGTGTCCAAAACATGGACCCGTTCTTTCTCAAAGCACATGTCACTCTGGTGTGTCAGATTACAGCTAAGCCATAATTGAAACAATATAGACATAACGATGCAGAAAGATGCAAAAGTTGTTTTTAAAACACCACGTGATGAACCAAATCACTTTCTTCATTATGCTCTGATCGATTTATCTCTTTAGAAACCACATTCGATTCCAGCTCAATTTTATGGATCAAACCACTTTGTCAATTACTCTGACCAAAAAGAACTTGAAGCCTTCTTAAGACGAAACCACAACTAGCCCGCATAATTCGCCCCCTTTGAAACTCATTTTGCCTTATATATGTATATTATTGTTTGTATGCCCCCGCCCCTCAAATGCTTGACCATGAAATGTCATAAACCATTTTATTGACATTTATTACTATTTTTATTATTTTTATTCCTATACTCGTTTTCTTTCTTCTCCCCCTCCCTTTTATGCAATTTCGCCTCCACCTTCCCCTACCATTTTAATATAAAACCTTGATTTGCATCTGGGTTCTGGCTGTTATCGATGAGTAAAATACGTAGTCCTTTTTTGTTTTAGTGTTTTTATTCAATAGAAAAACTTAACACAACACAATGTACAGGTTAGGTAGCAGATGAAAACATATATATTTAAGAAAAAGTGCATCATACAATATATCTGCATAGTAGCAACTGATATACAGTGTACTACTTACATGAATGAACAAACAAAACTATCCATAACCTTATTAAAAACATGGAAAGGAATAAAAGTACCCAACACAGCACTACACAAAACATCACAAAACAAATCACACACACACACACACGCACACACACACAAATAATGTCTATGTACCAACTATACACAATATTTGTGTCTTCTTTTGGAGAGGTTGAGGGTGGGGGGACCTTAATGGTCTACAACTGAAACGTCCATTTTTTTTAATGCAGGCTCAATTTACCTCTCTTATCAGCAATTTTGTATTCAATCTTTTGCTTCATTTTTAGAAAATTAATAAAAGCTTGAAAATTTAGGTTAGTTTGCTGAAATTTACATATAATAACATGAAATTCAAAACAGCGAAACAAATTAGTTATACATTTGTCACGTTTACTGCCAATGTCAACACCAAATACATAACTAAAATCTGCATATATTGTGGACTTATTAATCCTATAGTCAATATAAGCAGTCAGTTCTTTTCATAAAGGAATAACCATTTCACACTCACAAAATATATGTTTCAAGGTCTCGGGGAACTTTTTACAAAAATAACACATTGGAGAATCACCCCTTCCAATGTTGAATAAAAATGCATTTAAGGCTTACAGCATTGTGAAATAACTTGAATCAAAAGGATCTTAGTTGAGTTTAAATAGTACAATTATAATTATTTTTGTGTATCTTTGACCACTCCACTTTGTTTCTATCAAAACCAAACCAAGACTCCCATTTCATTTCAATCTTGTGTTCTGAGGAAATGTTTCTTTTACGTAATAAAGAATATGCATATCTAGGCACTTTCAATTTGCTCACCAGCCTGGAGACAATTTTCTGAAAAATATCCTCCGCCACACCTTGAGGGTTCAAAAACCAATCCAAATATATCGCATTCATTAACGAATCATATTTTCGACGATCTTTCAAGGGAATATCAAATTCGATTACAAGATCTTCAAATGTCTTCACCATTTTAGTGCCTCTATATAAATGATTGATACCGATACCTCTTTCATACCACGCATGATAATAGTAGTAAGGTCTGTGTCTTAAGCTCACATTTGTGTTCAACCATATGCAATCCTGCAAATGATATCTATTTAGATTTAATTCTGTTAACATTACAGATCTATAATCATACCACACTTTCAGAGTTTCTATTAACTTACAAGTTCTCAACTAATTTAACAGACATTGGGGTGCATCTGATTTCCATAATACAAATGGGTCATCATTAAACATTCGAAGCATTTCTAGCTCTATACTTTTCCAAGTATTCTCATACTTGATATTTAAAAGCTGCTTCACCCAAACCATTTTTTGAGATTTGGCAAATGTATAAGGATTTACCATTTTAAGACCTCCCTCTTCATACAAGTTACACATTAACGCCCTTTTAACCCGATCATTTCCATTATTTCATATAAATTTGTATAAAATTTTATCCAACTTTTTGAAAAAGGAAATGGGTACATTAATACATGTACATAAAACGGAAAACAAATACAGAAGTTGGGGCAATAAAACAGATTTAACTACCGTTATATTTCCGATCAGAGATAGGTTCCTCTGCCTCCAACAATTTGTAACTAGTTCAATCTTTTTTAACCTTGAAGCAAAATTAAGTTTATACAAACATCTAGTTTGCAAGGAAAAAGTTACTCCTAGTGCTTTAAATTCCTTTTTTCTCCAGTTCAGTCCTTCCCCATGAAAAGGGGTTATCTGCCTTTCTTTTAAACTTCCAACATGAATTGCTTCACACTTTGACATATTTATTCGACATCCTGAGAAGCTATGAAAATAGTGCAACAGTTCAAATAAATTAACAAAAGAGTCTGTTTCACCGTTTACAAAACAAATAGTATCATCAGTGAATAAACTAATTTTCTTTTCTATATTGTTCATTTTAACACCCTTAAAGGTAAAGACCAGTTTTGGAAACGCCCCTCTCTCAAAAAATGAAATGGAAGCTCTCATTACCAATCATGTGAAAGAATATGTTTTGACTAATACGTGATGATACAAATTTTGCCGGGAAACCGCCTACTAATTGATATGTTTGGTAAATTATTATATCTATTGGGACCAAATAGATATCGCGCACGTGGTCGCGTAGTCCCATATACATCTTTCTGTGTACAGTGCTTGTAACTTTACCAAGACTGGGCCAAATTTCTTATCTATTTGATGATTCCAGAACCTTGCAGTACACACCAATACTTATATGCTAGATGATCAAGCTTTTCTGATCGATTCCACAACTTTTCTTTCACAATGCAATCGCATGACCAGAACTGGTCTTTATCTTTAATGTCTGGATTATCACGGATAGCTACAGCTAACACTTCAATGGCCAAAACAAACAAGTAAGGTAAAATAGGACACCCTTGAAATATGCCTCTTGACATGGAGAAGGGTTTCGTTAAAAAAAAAATTCTTATTAACATAGCTAATATTCTTTCATTATAAAAGGTTTTCACAAAATTTATAAATTTATGACCAAGATTAAAATGTTTCAGTGATTCAAATAAATATCCATGCTCGATCCTATCAAAAGCCTTTTTAAAATCTCACAGAACAATTGATCCAGGCACATGAAGCAAATTAGTATACTCGATCACATCTATAATTGTACGAATATTTGCACTGATATTGCGACCCCTTAAGAATTCTTGTTGATCAGAATGAATCAAAGTGTTAATGACTTTTTTCAATCTATGACTCATCAATTTCGCTATCAATTTATAATCTACATTTAATAATGAAATTGGTCTATAATTTGTTTACATCCAATGGATCTTTATCTCCCTTTGGTAGAAGAGTTATTACTCCATATCTTTGCGACTGACTTAATAAACCATTGTAAAAAGAAACATTATAAGTCTCAATGAGCATTTCGACTATATCATTAAAAAACACAACATAAAATACACTTGGAAGACCATCCAACCCCGGGGCTTTATTTGCTGGCATTGACTTCAAAGTTGGCCAAAGCTCAGATTTTGTAATTGGACCATTCAACTTTTTCGCTTCACTATCCGATAACCTTGGAATATCCAAACCAGAAATAAACAAAGAAGCAGCTTCTTCATCATCTTGAGAACAATTTGATGAATAAAGAGATTCAAAAAATAAACTAATTTCATGTAAAATCTTATCAGGGTCTGTCAATATATCACCATTATCCAACCTGATTTGACGAATATTTTTCTTCTCATTATTACGTTTCTCTAAATTACAAAAATATCTACTAGTTTTATTTCCATGTTCAGCCCATTTTACACGAGATCTCACAATTAGACCTGCAGTCATTTAGCTCAGCCTCAGATGTTTCTATTTCTTTGAATAAAGCAGTGTTTTGGGAATCCAAACTAGACGCCTCTTGTAAAAGGGAAGGTTTTTGTTGGGTTTCAGAAATTGTCCTTAATAGCTCAGCCTTCTTTTTAGTTTTCTCCTTTTTTCTACTTGAATACTCCATACAGTGACCTGCAATATAACATTTGAAAGCATCCCAAATTACATTTGGGTTCAAATCTGAATACCTGTGTATTTCTTTAAATTCATCCTTAATAAAGGTAATGAAATTAGAATTATGCCTCAAATAAGAGCAATTGCACTTCCAATACCCTTTACCACGAGGAGGGAGACCAGAGGCCAACCTTATTGAGACGAGTAAATGGTCTGAACAAATTCCAGAACTAATTTCAGAGGATTTCACCCTGCTAATCATATTACTTGAGATAAAAATATGATCTAACCTTGTAAAAACTGGAGGGTTTTGTTGCTGTCTTGTAAATCCGAGTGAATTACCATGAAATCTTCTCCACACATCAATCAAATTAAACTCATTAACATACATATCAAAATAATCAAACATAGATTAAGCATGGATGTTTCTACGATGATTACAGGATCCTTGATAATCAAGAGGTCCAACAGCTATATTAGATCCCCAGCAACAATAATATTTGAATTTCCTATTTCCTCCAATTTTCCAAATACTTCTGAGAAAAAATCTGGATTATCTTCATTGGGGCCATAAATATTTAGAATTGTGTACTCTGTCTCCTCAATGATTGCTTTCAAAATGATATATCTTCCACCTTTATCAAATAAAACAGACAAGGGCCCGACCTTCAAGGATGATTTGAATAGAATTGCGACCCCTACTTCTTGATGAAAAACTACACAGATACCCCTGTCCCCCCACTGGGTTTTCCAAAGATTGTCTTCTTCTGTTAGCGAATGAGTTTCCTGTAAACAAATAATACCAAACCGTTGTTTACGGAAAAATGTAAACAAAATTGTTTTCCTTTTAATATTGTCTGATAAACCTCTGTGATTAAAGGAAATCACTTCTAAATCCATCATTTTAACATGAAGACATACGTATATATATTGAAGTTAAACTTAAAAATAAACGTTAATTTCCATTCACACCTCTCAGAAATATGAAATTTCCATAATTTATTCCTATAGTTTAAATCCAATAACGACCCATTAATAATTCTCTTGTGCATTAGGGACATCAAATACAAAATAAAAAAGAGACAAACACAAACACATTCCAAACACCTGAGACAAACAACATCCCATGAACAAAACACAAAACACAAAACAGCAACACACAACACCAAACAGCAGATATCAAAGATATAGCCCCAAGAGGCGACATTATATAAAGTTTGAGCCTCTACTGCTCTAGTACAAAAATCAAAGCATAATTAAAAACCAACAATAAATCCAGGGGCGGATCCAGCCGGCGGCAAGGGAGGGGGCCTAAAAAGGGGCCCACTTCGTGCGAAAAAAAATGAAATCGTGCCGGTCGATTTTTCGCTCAGTGGGGGTGGGTAGTGAGCAAAAAAAAAAAATTTTTGGCACCTCCTGGAAGGGTAATTTTTTTCCCACCACCACCCCCACCCCCCTTGGGCGCCAGGGGTAGTGAGCACAATTTTTTTTGTTTGGCACCCGAAAAAAAAAATTTCCCTACGGGAAGGGTTATTTTATTTCCACCGCCACCCCCCCCCCTTGGGCGCCAGGAGGGGCCCAACTTCTTTTTTTTCAAAAAAAGGGTGTTTTTACCTGTTTCCCCCCCCCCCCTGGATCCGCCATTGATAAATCAACGGCACCTAGAGTCTAGGTTTTCTTTCTTTTTTGTTTCCTTTTTTAAAGTTTTTTTTTTAATCTATACAGAGTGAGTCAGAAAAAAAGTCCCACTTTTTAAAAGTTGTATTGTTTGAAGTATGAATATTTAATCACGGGTTTCATGATATGTCTTGATAGAGTTATCCTCCAAGTACATTCAGGTACCATTTTCATTTGAATCTCTGCATGCATGAATGAACATCAGACAATATTTACAAGACTGCTAGATCTCACTTGCGCCAAGTTGCTGGGTTAGGAATAAAATAGTGTTTTGAACAAAGACAGCCAGACAGACAAAAACACACACACATGCACGCACGCACACACACGCACACGCACAAACACACACATACGCACACAAACAGGCACACGCACACAAATGAGCGTTCCATTCCCGACAAGGCCCACCCAAATTGTTACTTTTTGTCGGGAATTCTTCTTCTCGTACGAAAAGTTGAGTGGCCGCTGTCCTCTTGGTGCGTATTGGCGGATGTTGTGCGTGTTGAGCTTCATGATGATGATGATGATGATGATGAAGATTAAGATGATGACAATGATGATGATGATGATATGATGGTGGTAGTGAATGTGTACTAAAGGGAACGATTGTCAGGGAAATGCCACTTAAACATTCAGCGATCTTGATAAAAATCAATGGTTAATCAGAAAAGAGGAAATTATGAAACAATTTTTACCGTGTGCTGTGTGTTGTGTGTGTGTGTGTGTGTGTGTATATGTATGTGCGTGTGCGTGAATGCGTTTGTGTGTGCGTGTGTGTGTGTGTTTGTGCGTGTGTGTGTCTGTCTGACTGTCTTTGTTCAATGCACGGTTTTATATCTCACCCAGTAACTTGGCGCAAGTGAGATCTGGCAGTCTTGTAAAGATTGTCTGATGTTCAGTCATGCATGCAGAGATTCAAATGAAAATGGTACCTAAATGTACTTGGAGGATAACTCTATCAAGACATATCATGAAACCCGTGATTAAATATTCATACTTCAAACAATACAACTTTTATAAAGTGGAACATTTTTTCTGACTCACTCTGTATATGATTTTTTTTTAATGCACATACCGGTAGATGTTAGCTTTGATAGGCGCCTAGCAGGCTGCCACACTTGTTTTGAGCTCCTGATTTTCTGCCTTTTATGTTCTGTCCATGTGCAATTCTTGGATTGATTTTTGTATTGGCTTGTTGTGTATATGCTTCTGATTCTTTTGAGTCTACTACTGGATCTGGTTACACTTTCATATTGATATCTATGATGATTTGATTTTTTCCAGTTCTGTATTTTTATTGGAGTATACAGCATGGAGACATTTTAGCTCCTGCCTAGTCAACTAGTAGACCTGATTTGAATTACAAAGGATCTATTCAATTTGGTTACATCGGAGATTCCAAGTGGATTCCTTCTTCATTGGAGACAATGTTTTCCATCAGCTGATTGGAGTGAGGAATTTTTTTCAGAAGGGGGACTGAACAGCTGCTGGTTTTAGTGAATATGCTGTACAACAATGGAAATAAATGGCTTTTACCTGCTCTTTCTCATACCATTGCTTGCACATCTATCTGTATGTATACCATGTTATTCATTAACTAATGACATAGGCCTTCATGTAAGTTATCTATGCACTAGAACTACTGTGTTGCATCCATGTTTTCCCACAGGGAAACAATTGTATCACAATAAATAACTTGGGTCAAGAATAGCTTATGAGGCGTTCCCACTGTCGTGCGATCCGTTACGAACCCCACGATTGGCCATTCGTAGCTGATCGTGGAAATTCTCTGAATTGCTAGGTTTGGATACGAGGTGATGCGAGTCGATACGTTATGGTACGATTTGGTGCGCTTGGTTGCGATATGGTCACGATTGGTCAATTTCAGGTGACACGATCTGGTCTCCCGTTCAGATACGATCATATACGTTCCGATATGATTGTCCCGATTGAGTCCACGATTGGGTCTCGATGTGACACGATCATCACGATCGGGGTCCCGATTTGGGACGATCGGGTACGTGTAGATACGTTCGAATACCTTCCGATACGTTCATCACGAACCGATGCGCTCTGTTGCGACAGTATACGGTTGTGGTTGCGATGTCTTTCACGATAAGGGTCGAGAGTGATCAGGATTTGAGCTATGATTGGACCCCGACGGATATATATACAGGCCGACTGACCATGGACTTCATTGTTTCTTGAACTTCTACAAAGTGATCACTACAACCCACAACCATTGATGATGACAGGAGTTGAGGATGATGACAACGTGACATTTGCAGTATTACTGTATGCTTATATTATTATCGCCAGAGAGGAAGAAGACGAGCAGCAGCCAGACGGTACAGACCAGCCACAGCCCCAATCACGTAAGTACAGGAGAGCTGCAGTCAGGCAGTTCTGGGTGCAACCATGGCTCACAGAGGAGACGAGACAACAGTTGGCCAGTTCTCCAGCCTCCTAGACACCAAATTGAGGCTGGAAGATCCAATAGTGTTCCAAAACTACACAAGATTAACACTACAGCTCTTCGATGAAGTCTTGCAGGGTGTGCCCCCAGCAATCGAGAGGGGACGCACCAGTTTCAGGCAACCCTCTCAACTGGACTGAAACTGCCAGTGACACTGAGGCACCTTGCCACTGGACAACTATCGGTTCCTTGCGTATGCATTTAGGTGTGGAGTGTCCAGCATCTCAGAGATGGTTCCAGAAGTGTGCCAGGCAATTGTGCAAGCGTACAAAATGAGGTTTTAGCCTACCTGTCACCCCTGAAGCCTGGACAGCCGTAGCTAACCAGTTTGAGCAGAGATGGAACATACCCCATGCCATTGGGGCCCTGGATGGCAAACACATTGCTATCAAGAAGCCACCCCACACTTGAAGCCTGTACTACAATTACAAGGGCTTCTTTTCGATACCACTCCTAGCTCTGGTGGATGCAGATTACAACTTTGTGTGGATCGAGCTTGGTGGAAAAGGACACATGTCAGATGATCAGATATTTGGCGACTCTGAGCTGTTCAATGGCCTGGAAGAGGAAGCCCTAGGACTCACCCCACCCTGCCCTTTGACTGCAAGCCCTGATGACCTCCAAGACATGCCCTTCTTCATCCTGGGGATGACGCCTTCGCACTCAGGAACTACCCCATGAAGCCATACGGAAGAAGAGTGATGGCCAGGGAGGAGAGGATTTTCAACTACAGACTCTCAAGGGGGAGAAGAGTGGTGAAAATGCCTTCGGTATCCTGGCCAATAGATTCAGGTGTCTAATGTGAATGATATGGTTGAGGCGGAAAACCAGAATGTCATCCCAGGAGCATGGAGGGACCATGTGGACTGGCTAGATGTGAATCAACCTTCTGTACCTCGCAACTCAGCTACAGCAGATGCAAATCATCACAAGGAACTCCTAAAGGCCTTCTTCAACTCACCACAAGGTGCGGTCGCATGGCAGGAAAGGATGGCCAGGCTGCATGACGCGGAAGGTGGAGAGGATGATATTTGATATTTTTATTTTTATTTTTGAAAATTCAGGAAATTGATATTGAAGATGCATGATTTTCTTTCTATTTTTACTGACTATTCTAAGTCAATGTTTTAGAGCAGTGGAAACTCATTTTAGGTTAATTACAGCAAAGTTGTTAAATATAGGTGACATATATTTATGGATAAAGAAAAGGGAGAGAATTTTAACTCTTTCATTGTCCATGTCTGTGCAAGAACAACAAAAACTTCCATGTGAAAGATCAACTATAATGTAATACATTTTAAAAGATGTTTAAATAGCAGTTACCTGAACAAAAGCTATTTTTTGACCTTATACTTAATAGTATGGCACTATAGTTTACACACTGCAAAATTGTCACACCTGTATGTATATATCTGTCTATAATGTTATCGAAATATATAAAGTTGGTATCTATCATCTTCTGATTGTATGGACACAACTTTCTATTTCAAGTCTGCAAATTAATGGTATACATGTTTACATTACCTTCCATGATTGATAAGAAGAGAGAGAGAGAGAGAGAGAGGAGAGAGGGAGAGAGGGGAGAAGGAATATTAACAACAAGAGGGAGAGAGTGTGAGGTTGAAGAAGCTGATGGAGTGAAGGAAAAGGAGTTATTATGATTAAGGACTATAAAGAGAATGATAGTGAATGAGAAACAAATGGTTGAGAGAGAAAGAGGAGAGAGAGAGAGAGAGAGAGATATGATTTAAAAAAAGAGAGAGAGAGAGAGAGAGGGGGAAGGAGAGAAAGTGTAAATATACTGGGCGCGAGAACTCGTAACAGATCGTAAACGTCCGTGTAAAAGCGTGACTTCTCGTATCTACTCGCATTTACTCGCATCTACTCGTATCATCTTGTATCTGCTCTTGAGTCGTTCGTGTCAGGTCGTGAGCAATGGTACCCGACAGAGCGTCACAGGTCGTGGCAGATCGCAACACATCTCAACAGAGCGTGGTGTTTGTCTTTTTCTAAGGTTGATCCCGATCACCACGATTAGGAAGCACGATTAGATGCGATATGTTGCGTTTTATTACGATCCAATACGATCTGATGCGATGATCACGATTGACAATTAATCGTGTTGATCGTAGAAATTTTTGAACCGTCCAAAAATCTCCTACGATCAACACGATTGCCACGACTGACCTCAAGATCTGATAATATCTGATAGGATCACCACGATTACATCACGATTAAGACCACAATTTCAATCGTGGCGCCAATCGTGATAGTGGGAACGCCCCATTACTACTCAAATTCTTATTCCACTTTTTCAAATCCAGTTACTACTGGGGATATTGCAGAAAATCCAGGGCCTTGTCCTCAAGATGAAAATAAGTACCATGTTTCTCAAAAATATTCTCGTATTAAAGGTATTACAAAGTTATGGTATGGGGTCATGAATTTGGTTCAAATGAACATATTGGAACCATATGCGATTTTAAAATATTCGATGATCGTTGTCGCGGTTCAAATCGAGTCTAAAGTGATGAAATTGTAAATAATAAACCCTTTATGTTATATAGCGCCCTCTCAAGACTGAAATTACTTTAGCTTTAAAACAATGTTTCTTGACTACAATTGACCGATTTGCTATTCCCGTTTGAAAATTATATATCAGAACTGCATATTCTGAGATTTTCATGGTCGTAGCTACCATGGAATGGCCTTAGGCGCTATTTGAAATATTTGAAATTTACCAGGAGCACCGGTAAATTTTGATTATTCAATTTGCTCGAAAGCAGAAGTGTTTTAGGGGCTAATTGTTTTAGTGCTTATAATACATCTACAGGGGCATCCAAATATATCAAAAATCAAAAAAATACTATCCATCCAATTTCAAAATTTCCCAAGACTTTGCATTGCCTTTAAACTTATTGAATGTCAGGCCCAGTGTTCTAAAGTACCTGTCTCTCAAGAGACTTGGAACATTCTCAAAGACTTAGGTATAAATGCAAAAGCTCAAACATATAGAGGTGTTCGAGCAGGAAGGCGTAAAATTAAGCATCACATTCCTTTTGATGATGTTGATGTGCACGGAGTTCAAGCATCAACATCATTTGCAGATGTATCTGACCATATGTCTTCAGAAACTTCATACACCTTACACAATGAAGAAAAGCGTCAACTGCAGAAGCAGAAGAGGGGAAACATGATTGTAATGGATTTAAAGTTTGTAACATAAACGCGCAGTCTGTTTGACAGATCATTTTATTGAACAAAATCCTGACATCATTACTATTACTGAAACTTGGCTGTCCAATGCGGATGTGCATAAAAGAATAATTGGGGACCTGACTCTTCCCGGGTATAAATTCATTCATGCTCCTCGTGTAGGTAGACCTGGCGGTGGGCTTGCTGTGATTTTTAGGGACAGTATTCGGAAGATCTTATCCTCTGCCCATGTTGGAGAATCTTTTGAGAGTTTTTGCTGCGATTTCGATTTCCAAGAGAATAAGTGTTCTCTCCGCCTTGTTGTTGTTTATAAACTTCCTTACAGTGCAAAGAATAGATCCTTGTTGAATTTGCTGAATATATTGCAAAAGTTGTAGTATCCCCTTGTAAGCTTCTCATTGTTGGAGATTTTAATTTCCACTGGGATGATACTGACAATTCTGATACAAAACAACTAAAAGACATGCTTGAAACTTGCAATCTTAATCAGTGGGTCTCTGGCCCAACACATATAAGTGGTCACACACTTGACCTTGTAATAGCCAATGCATCAGATGACATTATTAAGTCGTGTGAAGTTTTTATCATTAGTCAGTGACCTTTTCGCTGTTAATTGCCAACTGAAGTTTGATAGATGTGATTCAAGAAAACAAGTAATTACTTTTCGTACTTTTAAGTCGATGATACACGATGACTTTTCTCGTGACTTAAGTGTTTCTGGTTTGGTGAATAACGTACCAGAAAACTTAGATGACCTCGTTTTAGAATATGATTCCTCATTGAAGGATCTCCTGGACCAACATGCTCCACTAAAATCTACAACTGTCACTGTTAGGCCTGTAAACAAGTGGTTTTTTCACACATAGGCAAAGCTAAACGACTTCTACGAAAATTAGAACGGGTAAAGCGAAAAGCAAAGAGTAGAAATATCAGTGCAGAAGACATAATAGATGCAAAGAACAAATAAACAGCTCAACGTCTACAAATCGTAAAACTAATTGATGAAGCAAAATCTTCATATTATGAGGAAGAACTTGTCAAATGTAAAAACTCAAGAAATTTCTTCGAAATTATTAACTCTCTACTTCACCAGAGACCTCCACCCCGGTTGCTATCATATGTCAGTGAAAAAGAGCTAGCCACTAGATTTAGTAAGTATTTTACTCCCAAAGTAGATATTATCTGTGAAGCACTTACTTCTGTAAGAGGACAACCTTGTAACCGGACAGTCTCTGAATCCTCAGAGCACTCGTCGATTTTAGAAAATTTCTCGCCTGCATCATGCGCTGAAGTTTCTAAATTGATTTTATCATCGCCATCAAAGTCATGTGAGTTAGACCCGTTACCTACTTGGTTGATTAGGAAGAATCTTGATCTCTTGGTTCCAGTTATAACAAATATAATTAATTTGTCTTTGGAAGTTGGTACCTTTCCAACCATTTTTAAGAATGCCATAGTTAGACCTCTGATAAAGAAATCCTCATTAGATCCTGAAGATCTTAAGAATTATCGTGCTGTCTCCAACCTTAAATTTATTTCTAAGATACTCGAAAAGGTGGTTGCATCCCGTTTACAGACTTATTTTAGTGAGAATAATCTTCTTGAGCCCCTGCAGTCTGCATACAAGCATCATCACGGAATTGAAACTGCTCTTCTGAAAGTGCAAAATGACATACTGCAAGCTATGGATAAATACCAGGGTATTTTTTTGGTATTATTGGATTTGTCGTCAGCATTTGACACAATATATCACAATATCATGATCTCACGACTTTCATCTCTAGGCATTAAGAGCAAGACCTTACAGTGGCTGACATCATATTCTCAGGGTAGGACTCAGTCTGTAGGTATGAACGGTAAATTTTCCCAACCTGTTCGTCTTCCCTTTGGGATACCCCAAGGCTCAGTTCTCGGCCCCCACCTTTTTACAATATATGCTTCTCCAGTTTGTCGCATTGCACGTGGTATTCAATATCATATGTATGCAGACGATCTGCAATTATACATTCCATTTGATGTGAATAATCGGGATGACCAGTTATCAACAAAAACACGTATTGAAACATGTATTTCCGAACTAAAATTGTGGTTAAACGTTAATAATTTAAAGCTGAATGATGCAAAGACCGAACTAATCACTTTTACATCTAAAAGCAATCAATCAAAAGTTTATGTTGATCAAATACAAGTCGCTGATTTAAATATTTCCTCTTCTTTATCTGTGCGAAACTTGGGTGTCATCTTCGATAGCATGATGACAATGGATATTAATGTTAACAGAATTTGTCAAAGTGTGTATTCCCAGATAAGAAATGTCTGGAGTATCAGGAAGGTTGTTTCAGATAAGGCAGCTGCTGCAATCGTTCACGCATTAATAACATCACGGCTAGATGGTGGAAATTCTTTGCTTCTTGGTATAACGCAGCAGCATTTAAGGAAATTACAAAATGCTCAGAATTCTGCTGCACGTATTCTTTCAAGAGGTAGAAAGTTTGACCACATTACCCCTACACTTATTGCACTACACTGGCTTCCTATAAAACAGAGAATTGAATACAAAATTATTTTATTAACCTGTGTACATTTCAGATTTGTTGACTGTTTATAACCCTCGAACTAATTTGCGATCTGCAGGTAAATACCTGCTTGAGAGTCCTCGAACAAACTCTCTTCTAGGGGATCGATCATTTACTGCCTGTGCATCGAGATTGTGGAATGGTCTTCCCCAAATCATGCGCTCTTGTCACCAGTTATCCACTTTCAGAACTCAACTAAAGACATACCTATTTCAGATTGCTTACAATTGGTCACTGCTTTTTTTTTCTTTCCCGGTTAGAATCATGAACAGACATTATTTTGGGGGAGTTTTTTTTCAGTCTCATCAGCGCCTTTGATTAGGCAATTAGATATTGGCGCTATATAAATACTTGGATTGGATCTAGACTATCTAAGTAGATTTAGAATATCGATCTTGTTAAAAGCAATACGAAACAGTCATCTTTACAGACTTCACTCCTTGACTTTGAACTCCTTCAGCTGATTGTCCTCAACATATTTTATCTTTGCGGGGAACACAAAGAAGGCTTTCTTTCCTGCATGCTGTAGCTTCTTCAGCTCTGGCAGGGGCGACTTCCGACGAGCTTGAATGCGCTGGCTAAAATCCTATGCATCAAATATTTTCCTATCCTTGAGCTGGAAACCCTCTTTGAATGCTGCGATGCAGGCCTTTCTAACTCTGGCACGGTCATAAAAGGAGCTAAAGCAGACATGAATTGGCCGATCCTTAGGGCGCTGGCTGCCATTCTGCTGCAAGCGGGATGGTGGTCGTCCCGTTGGAGTGCGATGGGCTCTCTCAATGCTAACTTGATAAAGATCTCCATTAATGGAGGACAGGAGTGATGAAATGAGATCCCTGCACCCACCTGCAGACTGGAGCTTTCCCTTCTGGGAGATTAAAAAACACCAAGTTGTTTCTTCTCGACCTGTTCTCCAAGTCATCAATCTTATCGAAAGCTAGAGATAGCTCCTTCTCCAGCCTGGTAAATCTCTCTTCACACTCCTTCTCCTGGAAGTCGAGACGGCGGTGTAGGTCGTTGAACCTTTCCTCTTGTCTACGTTCGTATTGCTGGAACCATACAGGCGCCGATGACTGAGCAGCACTGCCGAGGCTTGCCGGGAATCTTCCGGGCACTCAACCACTGACATGTCGTTGCGTGTTGTGACTTCTCTGGTGCACTGTTACTCAAATTTTAGCTTTCTTTCCACCTCCAGTGGGATTTTTACTCGGCGACATTAATCTCTTTTCGGCCATGACATCAAATGAGCAAAATGAATTACTGTAAACTGACTGGGCAAGCCTTAAAATACTAATAGTTGGTAAAACTAAGCTTAGCAGGGGCTCGTATCGTTATCTCTAGCAGGACGCTATCTTGCTCCAATCTACAATACGTAGTCCTGATGCAATAGCTTTGAAAGAAAGTACAAGTACTTTTGTTACAAATGTCGAATTCACTACTTGTTCTTTCGAATCGTCGTGATTAGTTGGTGCCTGGCAGGAAAAGTTTGAATACAAAATAACGTATGATAGTTGGCGATATTAAACCTTCTGGGTGATTAAGATGCAATGGCTTAAAATTATAAAGCTAAAATACGATTCTGCACCAATAAATGATACGATACAAAACTGAAGAAGTACGGCAGTGGCTTAGTGTCCGTCAGTCTAGAAATTGATGGTACTGGGATCGGAAGAAGAGGGGCTCTTACTTGAAAGGATGAAAATGAAAAAAAATGCAATGGATAATAAGTGGAGTGGCGGTAAAAGTCCTTCCCACCTCCTCTTCTGTCTCGCTTCGTCTTAACCAACACAAATTTAATTATACTTCTATGTCGGTACAATGAGAGGATCCCCTCTCTCTCTCTCTCACACACACACACACACACACACACACACCCACACAAACACCTGTATCTCTCTGCCTGTGTGTCTCTCTCTCTCCCTCTCTCACTCTCTCAATCTGCAATATTTATTTTCAGCATTTACTGGAAGTTGTCTACCCATGGTCTTCTGTTCCCACCCTCTCTTAGTTCTGCCACTTTATAATACAGTTCTCCCCTTTTCATATTTCCCTTTTCTCTATTCCTTCCTCTCTCACTTCCTCTCTCGCTTCATCTCTCCCTTCCCTTCTCTCTTACCCTCTCCATTCCTCTCTCCCTTCCCCTCTCTGTTACCCTCTCCTTTCCAATCTCACTTCCCCTCTCGCTTCTTCTCTCCCTTCCCCTCTCTCTCTTACCCTCTCCCTTCCAATCTCACTTCCTCTCTCCCTTCCCCTCTCTCTTACCCTCTCCCTTCCAATCTCACTTCCTCTCTCGCTTCCTCTCTCCCTTCCGCTCTCTCTCTTACCCTCTCCCTTTCAATCTCACTTCCTCTCTCTCTTCCTCTCTCCCTTCCCATCTCTCTTACCCTCTCCCTTCCAATCTCCCTTCCCCTCTCTCTCTCTTACCCTCTCCCTTCCAATCTCACTCTCTCTCTCTCACCCTCTCGCCCTTCCCCTCTCTCTTTTACCCTCTCCCTTCCAATCTCACTTACTCTCTTTCTTACCCTCTCTCCCTTCCCCTCTCTCTCCCTTACCCTTTCCCTTCCAATCTCACTTCCTCTCTCGCTTCCTCTCCCTTCCCCTCTCTCTTACCCTCTCCCTTCCCATCTCACTTCCTCTCTCACTTCCTCTCTCCCTTCCCCTCTCTCTTACCCTCTCCCTTCCAATCTCACTTCCTCTCTTGCTTCCTCTCCCTTCCCCTCTCTCTCTCCCCTCTCCTTCCCATCTCACTTCCTCTCTCGCTTCCTCTCTCTTCCCCTCTCTCTTACCCTCTCCCTTCCAATCTCACTTCCTCTCTCTCTTACCCTCTCCCTTCCTCTCTCTCTTACCCTCTCCCTTCCAATCTCACTTCCTCTCTCGCTTCCTCTCTCTTACCCTCTCCCTTCCCTTCTCTCTTACCCTCTCCCTTCCCATCTCACTTCCTCTCTCGCTTCCTCTCTCCCTTCTCTTCTCCTTACCCTCTCCTTCCAATCTCACTTCCTCTCTCTTCCCCTCTTTCCCTTCCCCTCTCTCTTACCATCTCCCTTCCAATCTCACTTCCTCTCTCGCTTCCTCTCTCCATTCCCTTCTCCCTTACCCTCTCCCTTCCTCTCTCACTTCCTCTCTCCTTCCCTTCTCTCTCTTACCCTCTCCCTTCGAATCTCACTTCCTCTCTCACTTCCTCTCTCCCTTCCCTTCTCTCTCTTACCCTCTCCCTTCGAATCTCACTTCCTCTCTCTGTTATCCTCTCCCTTTCTCTCTCTCTTACCCTCTCCCTTCCAATCTCACTTTCTCTCTCGCTTCCTCTCTCCCTTCCCCTCTCTCTTTCTCTTACCCTCTCCCTTCCCCTCTCTCTTACCCTCTCCCCTCCAATCTCACTTCCTCTCTCCCTTCTCTTCTCCCTTCCCCTCTCCAGCCCTCCCTCTCTCCCTCCCTCCATCCCTCCCTCTCTCCATCCCTCTCTTCCTTCATTTTACCCTCTCTCATTTCACTCTTTATTTTATGAATCTTATGCAATTATTAGCAGCGAAACAAAACAAATTAAACATATAATTTTTTTTTTTTTAATAATTATGTTTTAATACATAGTATTTTCTTACAATACATATAAAACCTCAACACCAACTAAACAAAAGTGTTCATTATGATGCACTTTTCATCAACATGAAGATTTGGCAAAACAATGATAAGGAGACAGGTACTAATAATTTACTGACAATGTAATCAAGAAGAGGACAACTGTGTGGGTCTATCTATCAGAAAGAATGTGATTAAGTTCAGTTATGCAGAATCACTTGGCTTACTGTCTCAAATGATAGAGCGCCACTGTACAATGTTGTACTTTTTGTGATTTCATATATTTCTTGTGCATCAACAAATCGTCTGTTTGGAGCCAGAAGGGCATCAACTCATATCCTTAAACACAGAGTTAACGCCCTTCTGGCTAGGCTCTGAACAGACGAAATTACCTATTCCAACTGCATACAAGTCATTCTACTTTTGTGTCAGACACAACTGCTAAAACCCGAGCACGGGTAAATTCGCTGAAAACGACGTATAACGCCTGATGAATATAGAGCCATCAACGTAACGGTTGAATGCGCCGCAATGTGCACACTGGGGGAATTCTTTTGCTTGTCAACCTGCTACTGAAATATTTTTCAAATACAAAATAATGCTGTTGGTCAAATATCTTCAAAGTCCCAGAATATTCCGTCATATTATAGACATTTGAAATGACAATCATTTGAATGAAATATATCGACAGTATCATTGATTTTTGATATACAGACAAATACAAACTGCAAGAACAGGTCGACAATGCCAAATTTTCCCCATGCCTCTTGTAAAGACGCAGTATTTAGCGTGTTTACTTGTGCTCGTTTTCCAACGTTGTGTCTGAGTGATAACATGAGGCGCCATTGAGCCGACGTAGGATTGCGTCAGTATCTATGGTGACAAGTGCGTTCTTTGCCGTGCTAGGTGAGAGTTACATTTTACAAAATGTAATCGCAAAAAAAAACACAGTAAAAATCAAAATGATCTAATAAAATAACTGATTTTTTTTTAAATAATAATAATATTGGGCTCTTGTAAAACGCTAATGTCTGTCAGACTTGACACTCCTGGCGCTCCCGATTATTACCCTGGCTTTAGCACGGCTGCCATTACGGCGCACTAGCATTTCAAGGAATTAATTCCTGCCAGGTACCCATTTACAGCACCTGGGTTGAGTGTGGCAAATGTAGATCAATTTCTTGCCAAAGGACATTATCGCGACTAAATAATTCGAACCGTTAGTGCACCTATATAAGAGAAGGAAAAAAAAAACACATTTTAATTTCTATTAGGCATGTGGCTTGTGTGAAGGGGTGAGTATACTTCCAAATAATTTTTGCAAATGAGATTAATATCTCTATTACATTTACCTTTGAAAAACTAAATCACAAACTCAGTGGATTTATGTGATTAATTCTCATCCAGGATGATGTAACCATCATCTTCGTTATCATCACGAGCATTCACTGAGTCTGCAGAGTAATACACATGGGAGTCGGGGTTTTCTAAAGACCCTTTTTCCTCCTTCATAAGCGGTTTAGGTATACCCGAAGAGTAGTACACCTTAGAGCCAGTGGTTGTTCGGTCTTGTGGGTCATGATCCATGACAATATACCCATCTCCGTCGATACTTCTGGCCGAAACTGGAACTTGGACCAGGCCTACATCTGACATATCTGGGTAGTTGTAGACATGGTCCGATGAGCTGTTCTTTGAAGGTACGCCCAGGAATGGGACAACGTA
Source organism: Mesocentrotus franciscanus (assembly GCA_037976565.1). Classification (NCBI taxonomy): domain Eukaryota; kingdom Metazoa; phylum Echinodermata; class Echinoidea; order Camarodonta; family Strongylocentrotidae; genus Mesocentrotus; species Mesocentrotus franciscanus. The sequence continues at coordinate 21,318,189 of CP137678.1, forward strand.
CTCAAGGGATGATTCAGAATCTTCCGTGGTTACCGAAGAAACTTTTTGTCAGGCTCTTCGTAGAGAACGTCTCCTACCAAGGCCTCAAGAGGGTTCTTGACTGAGCGATTAGTCCCTAAAACGCAATGCATTCTATGTGATCTAGGCATCGAGTTTAACGACCGAGATGTTGCGCAATGGACACTTTTATCCCGAAAGCCCCTGTCACCCTGTTGTTCATTAGCTCTCTCCGGCACTCTGATAGGCGATTCTCCAGCGTGCTTCAGGCGATGATATGTCAGTATAACTACAACAATGATGATCAATGAAATGACGACCGGAATGGAGATTGTAACTATAATGTGATGCGATGGACCCTGAGTCTCTTTAGAGCCTAGATAAATGATTAAATTGATAAATAAATAAATTTATTTATATTTATTCATTTATTTATACATTTTTTTTTAATGAGGGCACCTCTCTCAGTATTAAAACAGAGAGGCCCTGTACAAATTATAGCATAAAAATACGGAGGAAATTGTACAAAGTTTGAATACATACATCATATAATGGAATATTTATATCTCTTTAGAGCCTAGATAAATGATTAAATTGATAAATAAATAAATTTATTTATATTTATTCATTTATTTATACATTTTTTTTTAATGAGGGTACCTCTCTCAGTATTAAAACAGAGAGGCCCTGTACAAATTATAGCATAAAAATACGGAGGAAATTGAACAAAGTTTGAATACATACATCATATAATGGATTATTTGTTTTGTTTTTGTTTTTATACACCATGATATAAATACGAAAAAGTAGATACTTCAGATGAAACACAATAGTGATAACAAAATTAATGTTAATGATAATAATATGTTCATAAAAAAATAATAACAACACTATTTCGACTACTACAACTACTACTACTAATAATAGTATTAATAATCATAGTAATAATAATGACAGTAACTTAACCATATCAATAATAATAATAAGGGTGAAGATAAGGATGATGATCAATGATATTAATGAGAGACAATTTGAAATTGGCAGAATGATTTATACATCCCATCCCTCACTAATACAAATTTTCTGTTTTTTTTTATTGCTTGTGATAGTATTTAAATCATCTATCAATAAATTGAAGGACCCAATTTATTTCAAGATTTTTTATCATATCAATAATAATGATAATGGAGAAGATAATGATGATGATCAATGATATTAATGAGAGACAATTTGAAATTGGCAGAATGATTTATACATCCCATCCCTCACTAATACAAATTTTCTGTTTTTTTTTATTGCTTGTGATAGTATTTAAATCATCTATCAATAAATTGAAGGACCCAATTTATTTCAAGATTTTTATCATATCAATAATAATGATAATGGAGAAGATAAGGATGATGATCAATGATATTAATGAGAGAAAATTTGAAATTGGCAGAATGATTTATACATCCCATCCCTCACTAATACAAATTTTCTGTTTTTTTTATTGCCTGTGATAGTATTTAAATCATTTATCAATAAATTGAAGGACCCAATTTATTTCAAGATTTTTTTTATCATATCAATAATAATGATAATGGAGAAGATAAGGATGATGATCAATGATATTAATGAGAGAAAATTTGAAATTGGCAGAATGATTTATACATCCCATCCCTCACTAATACAAATTTTCTGTTTTTGTATTGCTTGTGATAGTATTTAAACCATATATCAATGAATTGAAGGACGCAATTTATTTCAAGATTTTTTTTTTTGTTTCGTTTCCAGCTTATTAATACACGCATAATGCACAATTGAAACAAAGCATTATCGCTCAACACTTCATTATCAATACATACCAACCCTACCATCACTTTCGCCGGTGACGTTTTCTTTGCAGTAATCATTTGATGTGTTTATAAATTTAACTTCAGGGTGGAAACATTTAATTGAAGAAAAAAAATGGTGATAGAGTGTATATATGTATATATATATATATATATATATATATATATATAGGCATGAAATGCATGTGGTTTTCTCTCTTTGAATGTAAATTTTAGCCATCAGTTTGTACAGTGCAAATGGGTTGAATTAAAACACTGCCAGTTGCAAAATTCAAATAAAATGACTGAAGTTGTGCTAATAATGAATATTTCTCACTTAACTCTTGCTCTTTAGGGTGAAATTATTGCATGATACAAAATCAAGTATTGATCACATACATACCATCAGTCCCGCCAGTATTATTTTTACTGCAATCGCTGTTCGATGCGTTTACCGGTTTAACTTCAAGGTGAAAACAATCATTAAAACAACATATGAGAGAGTGTTATTAGTGCATTTTATTGTCTATACTAAGAAAAAACTATTGCTATGTGTTTGGAATTAAGAGTCATATCCAAATATTTTCCTTCATCTGGTGAAAACAGTTTATAAACAGCCTTATAGAGTCTAAATTTTAGACTTTTCGAAATTAACATATTATTATATGATGTTCTTCTGATGAAGTCAGTCATTCTTCCATTTACCAATTGCATTAAAACTTTTTTTTAATTTCACATTCAATCTGCATGTCAGAATCGAAGGCTTACCAATATAATGTGATGCACCAGTAAAACCACCGCAATATCTTCCCAAATCATGTCTGCATGGTAAGCCACAGTGCGTGTCAGCCAGCTGCTGGGTAAGACATGTCTGCTCACAGAAGCAAGCACATTTCGTTCGGTTGTACAATGCTGCAACTTTGAATCCATTTTCTTTACATGTTGCTGTACAAGTGTCTGGTGTTGTTGTGTTTGTGAGGACTGCATGGTAGTCGGCATCCAAGCAACCTTGAGGATAGCAACCGATGTAATCACCATCTGAAAAAGGTACAACATTTAAATTAAAAATGACGATGTAGTTACAAGAAATGTTAGGTGATGGTTATGAAGATGTTGATGATAGCTGTGTAAAGTGTTCTAGTGTATAAGTCACCGGACTGTTTATCACAAGGTACAGGGTTCGATTCCCTGTCACGGCTCTTTAGCGACATTTATAAATACATAAGTGTGATTATTATACATTTGCGACATTCAACCCAGGTGTAGTAAGCTAGTGGTTACCTGAGATTCATTCATTAAATGCATGAGCACAGCAGTATTTGCACGAACTAGAAAGCCGGGATAATATGCAAAATCATTGGGAAGCACATATGATATGCACTGTTTTATTAGTAGAAGTGTTCTTATTATTATTATTATTATTATTATCATTAATGTTATAATCATCATCATTTTTATATTAATATTATGATAATAATGATGAGGATACATCTTACCAAAATTATAATTTCAAATCGAATTTGATATAATGATAATCTGCATTTCAAGCAATGCATTTGAAGAAAACAGGACCTTACCTCTTGCACGTCTCTCGGGTACGTCGTTTAAAGATTGAAAATCCGTAGTGTTATTGTCACTACTGAAAGCCATCGGTCTTAAAAGTAAGCAGAGCACCAGTAATCCAAACATTCTTATATGTATATCGAACTTCTTATTGCCAGCTGTTTACCGTGTAGAAAATAAAGTTTGACGGAAGTTTCCAAAACATGGACGCGTTCTTTCTCAAATCACCATTACAATTGCAGAAAAATGCGGCCGTGTTTCTAAAACACCACGTGATGAACAAAATGGAAATCATTATGCTTTGATCGACTAATATATTGCGAAACGCTAATTGATTTTCGCAGCTTACTTTGATAGATCAATCCACTTTGTCAGTTACTCTGACAAAAAGAAGCCTTCTTATGACGAAACCACAACTAGCCCGCGTAATACCCCGCCCCGTTTAAAACTCATTGCGCCTTATATATTTTGTTATGCCCCCGCCCCTACCCCTCAAATGCTTGACCCTATAATCTCATAAACTATTGCTTTTTATTATCTTGATTTATATACCCGTTTGTTCTTTGTGCTTTCGTTGCATTTTTTCCTCCCCTCCCCTACTTTAAACAAAATATATAAAACCTTGATTTGCCTATGGGTCCTGGTTGATATCAAGGAGTACTTAATACGTACTCGTGATACATTAGTTTTCAATGATTAGTCGTGATTAGTTGGCGCCTGGCGAAAGAAGTTTAAATACAAAATAATGTAGGTTATCTGTTAACCAATGTTAAACCTTCTGTGGGAATAAGATGCAACGGCTTATAATTATAAAGCTAAAATACTATTCTGCACCAATAAATGAAACGATATAAATCTGAAGAAGTACGACAGTAGCTTAGTGTGAGTCTAGACATTGATGGCACTGGCATCGGAGGAAAAAGGGGTCTTACCTGAGAGGATGAAATCTGAAATAAATTGCGAGGGATAATAAGTGGAGTGGAGGTAGGAGTCCTACCCACTTCCTCTTCTGTCTCGGTCCGTCTTAACCAACACAAATTTAATTCTACTTCTATGTCGGTACTTGAGAGGATTCCCCCTCTGTCTCTCTCTGTCTCACTCTGTCTGTCTGTCCCTCTCTCTCTCTGTATCTCTCCCTCTCTCCCTCTCTCTCTCTCTCAATCTTTCAATCTGCAATATTTAATTTTCAGCATTTCCTGGGAGTTGTCTACCCATGGTCTTCTGTTAGTTTGCAGGCACAAACCCTGGTCAGTCGTAAAAGAGAGTCTGCACTATAACATATAAGACTACCATAGGCCATGTACTATAGCTGCTCCTGACACAGGCACAACCAGTAGGTAGCTGGGCTAGACTTCTCTCAAGGCACAATGATTTTTTGATAAAGTGTCAAATTAGGGTCTGTGCTTGCAGACTAGTCTTCTGTATCCACCTTCTCTTAGTTCTGCTACTCTATAATACAGTTTCCCCCTTTTCATCTTTCTCTTCTCGTTTCCTTCCTCCCCCATTCCTCTCCTCCTTTCCCTCTCCCTCCCTCTCTTCCTCGCTCTCTTCCTCCATTTTTACAATCTCTCAATTCACTCTCTATTCCATGAATCTAAAGTTCTTATACAACAAGCAGCGAAACAAAAGAAATCAAACTTACATATTAACTTGTTTTTAATATTATGTTTTCAGACAAAGTAAAAAAAAAATACAAAGCCTTAACACCACCCCAAAAATAGCGTTGATTGTGATGCACTTTTCATAAACATGATAACATGATAACATGGTAAAACAATGATGTTGAGAATACAGGCACTAATAGTCTACTAATGATCTAATAAAGAAGAGGACAAATGTGTAGGTCTATATGTCAGAAAAAAATCTGATGAAGTTCATGCATGCAGAGTCACTTGGCTTACTATTTCAAAATAAAGCACCAGTGTACAATGTTGAACTTTTTGTGATTTCATCTTTTTCTTGTGCATCAACAAATCGTCTGTTTGGAGCCAGAAGGGCATCAACTCATATCCTAAAACAAAGAGTTAACGCCCTTCTGGCTAGGCTCTAAGCAGACTAGATGACCTATTCCAACTGTATACAAGTCATTCTACTTTTGTGTCAGACACAAATGCCAAAAACCGAGCACAGGTAAATACGCCGAAAACGACGTATAACGCACGATGAATATAGAGCCCTCAACGTTGAATGCGACGCAATGTGCACACAGGGCATGGGGCTTCTGCTTGTCAACCCGCTACTGAGATATTTTTCCAATACAAAGTCTTCAAAGTCCCAGAATGTTCCGTCATATGATAGACATTTCAAATGATAAACATTTGAATATACATATCCACAGCATTATTGATTTGTAATATAGATCTACATCAAGAACAGGTCGACAATGCCAAATTTGTGAAAGTGTGACATCCTTTTAAGGCAATGTGACGTCCTTTTAAGGCACTGCCGGGCACTGCAAGTGCCTTAAAAGGACGTCGCATTGCCTTAAAAGGATGTCCCACATAGCAGTCCACGTTCTCGTCGTGCAAATCCAAAAGTCCCTATTACCTCGCCTTGAACTACGAGGACTCTATAAGTACGCCACATTCGGCGTATTTACCTGTGCTCGATCATTTTCAACGTTGTGTCTGACGGTCATAACACAAGGCGCCATTAAGCCGGCGTAGGATTGCGTCAGTAACCATTGTGACAAGTGCATTCTTCGCCGTGCTATGTGAGAGTTACATTCTACAAAATGACTAACAAAATAAACACAGTGAAAATCAAGATGATCGAATGAAATCAGGGAAATCTTTTTTTATCGCGGCTAACTAATAGGCCTACGTACCTTGTTACTGCACTTTAAAAAAGAAATAAAAGTAGCATATTTCACTTTCTATTAGGCATATCGCTTGTGTGAAGGGGTGAGTATACTTCCTAATAACTTTTGCAAAGGAAAAAATATCTCTATGACAATAACCTAATGATTAAAAAATCAACCAAATATACTCAATGGATTTATGTGATCAATTCTCATCCAAGATGATGTAACCATCATCTTCGTTATCACCACGAGCATACACTGCGTCTGCAGAGTAATACACATGGGAGTCGGGGTTTTCTCCAGACCCTCCCCTTTCCTCTTTCCTAAACGGTTTAGGTATACGCAAAGAGTTGTATCCTACACTGCCGGGGATTGTTGAGGATCCCATACCACCAGCGGTTGTTCGGTCTTGTGGGTCACGATCGATGACAATGTACCCATCTCCGTCGGTACTTCCGGCTGGAACTGGAGCTTGGACCAGGCCTACATCTGACAAATCTGGGTAGTTGTAGTCATGGTTCGTTGAGCTGTTCTTCGAAGGTACTTTCTTGTCAGGATCTTCGTAGAAAACTTCTCCTACCAAGGTCTCAAGAGGGTTCTTCACTGAAGGATTAGTCCCTGAAGCGCAATGCATTCTATGCGATCTAGGCATCGCGTTTAACGATCGAGATGTTGCGCCATGGACACTTTTATCCCGAAGGCCCCTGTCACCCTGTTGTTCATTAGCTCTCTCCATCACTCTGATAGGTGATTCTCCAGCGTGCTTCAGGCGGTGATATGTCAGTATACCTACAATATTGATGATCAGGGAAATGACGACCGGAATAAAGATTGGAAAGGCAATGTGAACCGATGGACTCAGGGCTTCTACGGTAGAAAGGCCTAGATAAATGATAAATGAATAAATTGGTTAAAATCATTTTAAAATTTATTTATATGTATTCATTTTTGTATACGTTTTATTTAATCAGGGTAACTCTCTTAGTATTAACTCTGTTTTCCTGATAGGCCCTATACAAATTATAGGGAAAATACATAGGAAACAAAGTAATATCAATTATGATAACGGAGACTATAATTATGATGATCAATACTATAGCGAAGATATTAATGAGAGAAATTGGAAATTGGCAGGATGATTTCTAGATTCCACCCTTCGCTAATATATTTTATCTGTTCTTTTATTGCTTGAGATAGTAATTAAATCATCTGTCAATAAACTAAATGGTCTATTTTTCTATTTCAAGATTTTGTTTTCGCTCCCAGCATAATTATAGACGTATGATGCACAGTTAAACAAAGCCATGCCGAAACATAAAGCATTATCACTCAACGCTTCACTATATACGTAGCAGAGCTACCATCACTTTCGCCAGTGACGTTTTCTTTGCAGGAAACGTTTGATACGCCTACAAATTGAAGTACAGGGTGAAAACATTTAATACAAAAACGAAAGGTGAAAGAGTTTATATAAAAATAGGCATTAAATGTATGTGGTTTTCTCTCTATGAATAAAAATTGAAGCCATCAGTTTTGGGCTAAATTAAAACAATGCCAGTTGCAAAATTCAAATTTGAAAAGAAAATAACATGACTGTAATTTCACTTTAACAATGAATATTTCTCACTTAACTCTTTTGGACGAAATCATTACATGATACAAAATCATGTATTTATTTCAAACATACCTACCATCAGTCTCGCCGGTGGTATTTTCACTGCACTTGCTCTTCGATGTTTTTACTGATTTAACTGCAAGGTGAAAACAATAATTTAAAACGACATTCTTAGAGACAGTTAGTACTGTATTTTAGCGTCTATAATTAGCAAAGATTATTGCAATATGTTAGGAATTAAGAGTAATATCCGCACATTTTCCTTCATCTGGTGAAAACAGCCTATATACTTCCTTGTAAAGACTTAATTTATCGTGTTGTCAAAACCGACACAGATGATGTTCTTCAGTTAAAATCAATAATTATTTTATTTACCTTAACAAATATTAAATCATCACATTCAATCAGCATGTCAGAATTGAAGGCTTACCAACATAATATGACACTCCACTAAAACCACCGCAGAATCTTTTCAAATCATGTCTACAGGGTAAGCCACAGAGCGTGTCGTCCAGCTGCTGGGCAAGACATGTCTGCTCACAGAAGCAGGCACACTCTGTTCTGTTGTACAATGCTGCAATATGGAATCCATTTTCTTTACAGGTTGCTGTACAAGTGTCTGGCGTTGTTGATTCTCCGAGGGCTGCATGGTAGTCAAAATCCAAGCAACCTTGAGGAAAGCAACCGATGTAATCACCATCTGAAAAATATACATATACCATGTCGTTATGACCGAGTTATGTAGGAGGTGATTAAGATCTGTCTTTAAAAAGAATCAAATCATATCAAATCAAGTAAAAATCTGCATTTTGAAGCAATGCATGGGAAAATGGCCTTACCTCTCGCATATCTCTCCGGCAAGTCTCTGGTTGGTTGATTTTCCGTAGTGTAATCACTTGTGGTGAAAGCTATCGTTTTTAAAAGAAAGGAGATCACTATTGTTCTATGCATTTCCAAATGTATGTATGATTTTATGTAGAGTACTTTATTCTTGTGACCGGCTGTTGATGTTGAGAAACAAAATATGTTGCCATAGATGTTAAAAACATGAAACCTTTATCGATCGATAACATGTTGTGTGTTTATTTTTAAGGTGTGTAAGTATGGTCATATGATGACTAATCGATGATTAAAACACCATTAAGATGATGAAAGGGGAATAAGTGATTTTTTTAAAGCACCTCTTAATGGATCAAACTAATCTGTCAATTACTCTGACCGAAAGGAGCCTTATTTTAATGAAACCACAACTAGCCTTCGACCCCCTCCCTCCCCGCCCCTGTTTGTAATTCATTTGACCTTATATTTATGATTGTTTGTATGCCCCCCGCGCCCTCATATGTCGGACCCGAAAATGTCATTTTAATTTCTAAACCCATCAATTGGGGGGGGGGTTGCACTTTTGCCTCATCCATCCCCTTTTTTTTGTAATATAAAACCTTGATTCGCCTCTGGGTCCTGGTTATTTTCGAAAACTACAATACCTTCTCCCAATGTAATAGCTTTGAATCAAAGTACTTTTGCTACAAATGTCATCGCGATCGAATTCACTACTTTCTCTTTTGAATGGTCGTGATTAATTGGGGACTGGCGGAATAAGTTTAATACAAATGTAGGATATCTGGCCTTTTCAAACCTTCTGTGTGATTACATGCAAGAGCATATAAATATAAAGCTTAAATATAATGTTGTGCCCATGAATATAATGAGTAATAAACTGGAGAAGCACACTTTGTCTTATTGTGGGTCTAGACATTGAGAGGGGGGGGGAGAGACACTGCTATCGAGGAGAGAGGGGGAAGGGGGTCTCAGCTGAGTTCTTCCTTCCTCACTCCTTACCGTCTTCCTTTCTCTCTCCCTTTCTATCTTCCTCCCTCTCTCGTCCTTACTCTCTCACTTCCTCTCGTCCTTCCTCTCTTCCTCCCTCTCTCTTTCTGCTCTTCCTTCCCTTTTCTTCCCCTCTCCCTCCCTCTCTTCCTTTCTCCCCTCCTTTCCCTCTCCTTCCTCTCTCCCTTACTCCCTCCTACCCTCCCTCTCTCTATCACTCTCTCCCTTAATTTTATCCTCTCACATCTCCTCTCTATTATATAATCTAAAGTTCTTATACAACAAGCAGCGAATCAAAACAAATCAAACATACATATTTACATGTTTTTGATATTATGTGTTCATTTATTAAGTATTTATGTATATTGTATATAAAGCATTAACATCAACAAAGTGTAAGCGTTCATTATGATACTCTTTTCATAAACATGAATGTTTGGCAAAACAATGATGTTGAGAAAACAGGCACTAATAATCTACAAATTATCTAATAAAGAAGAGGACAACTGTGTAGGTCTATTTATCAAACAGAATCTGATGAAGTTCAGGCATGCAGAGTCACTTGGCTTACTCTCTAAAGATAGAACACCAGTGTACAATGTTGTACTTTTTGTGATTTCATCTTTTTCTTGTGCATCAACAAATCGTCTGTTTGGAGCCAGAAGGGCATAAACTCATATCCTAAAACACAGAGTTGATGCCCCCTGGCTAGGCTATAAATAGACTAAATGAAGTTTTCAAACTGCATACAAGTCATTCTACTGTGCCTCATTCAGTCAGACACAACTTCTGGAAACCGAGCACAGGTAAATACGCCGAAAAACGGCGTATAACGCACGATGAATATAGAGCCCTCAACGTTGAATGCGACGCAATGTGCACAAAAGGCATGGGAAAATTATTGTGCTTGTCAACCTGCTGTTAAATTATTTTTTCAATAAAAATAATGCTGTCTGTCAATTATATTCAAAGTCATAATGTTTCGTCATATGATATACATTTCAAGAAAAACATTTTAATTAAATATATCAAAAACATCATTTTTCTTTTCAAATACAGGCATACAACAAGAACAGGGCTCCGTCTTACAAAGAGTTGATATCAATCGCAACTTATTGGCGATTGATATCAATCGCAACTATGTACATAAGAGATAGGAGACTGCAAACTTGCGATTGATTGGAGGACTTATGATTGATTTGGATCAATCGTAACTCTTTGTAAGACGGGGCCCAGGTCGACAATCCAAGATTTTTCAACATGCCTCTTGTACACAAATCCTCGCAATGGACGACAATGACTCCATAAAGACGACGTATACACCTGTGCTCGTTTTCGACGTTGTGTCTGTCGGTTGCCGCGCCATGTTGTGTGACATTTTACAAAATGTAATCGCAAAAAGAACAGTGAAAATCACGATGATCGAATGAAATCAAGGAGCTCTTTTTATCGTGAAAAAAAATAATACGACCCATATTACTATACTTTAAACAAAAATAGCCCTTTTCACTTTCTATTATGGCATTTGGCATGTGTGGAGGAGTGAGTATGCCTTAAAGCTACTATGTCGTATTTTCAGGCCAAAAAATGAAAAGATTAAATTCCAACGGCATTTGATAGACAATACTAATTAAGAACTTACTCAAAACAAAGGGCTTGAAAATGGCTTTTAGTGGGAAAAAGGACCATTAGTTGTCGTATCGACTTAAGTGATTGCAATCACCTAAGTAATAGTCTGATCTTCAGGCCCTTTTACTGAATAGTCGTACGTTTTGGCTGCACAAACATTCAATCAGTTTAACTTTGGCCATTACAAGAAGTGGGTTATTGATGTAAACAAATGCTCCTGTACCTGTTACAGTTCATTTTTATGTATGTTATTATCAAAGAAAAGAGATGTCAGTCATGCAGTCACTCAATAGTGTCTGACAGTGAAGTCTAGAAGGTTAACGGGTTTCCTTGCATAATTTGAATACTAGGACAATGCTGATGTTTAAATTTCACAGATAGGACATACAGGACATATTCATAATTCCTGAAAAGTTCTACAGAATTTGATGTTGGCTGCAAAAGATACAAAGAATCTTTAATGATTGAAAAATCAAACAAGAATTCAATGGATTTATGTGATCAATTATCATCCAGGATGATATAACCATCATCTTCGTTATCATTACAAGCTTCCACTGAGCCTTCAGAGTAATACACATGAGAGTCGGGGTTTTCTACAGACCCTCCTCTTTCCTCTTCATAAGCGGTTTAGGAATGCGCGTAGAGTAGTATCCTTCACTGCCGGGGATTTTCGAGGATTCCATACCACCCTTTGGTCGGGGTATAGGCCAAGAGTAGTACACCTTAGAGCAAGCGGTTGATCGGTGTTGTGGGTCATGATCCATGACAATATACCCATCTTCGTCGGTCCTTCTGGCCGAAACTGGAGCTTGAACCAGGCCTACATCTGGCATGTCTGGGTAGTTGTAGTCATGGTCCGATAAGCTGTTCTTCAAAGGGACGCCCAGGAAAGGGACGAAGTGCTCATGGGATATTTCAGAATCTGTCGTGGTTGCCGAACAAACTTTCTTGTCAGGCTCTTCGTAGAGAACTTCTCCTACCAAGGTCTCAAGAGGGTTCTTCACTGAAGGATTAGTCCCTGAAGCGCAATGCATTCTATGTGATCTAGGCATCGCGTTTAACGACCGAGATGTTGCGCAATGGACACTTTTATCCCGAAGGCCCCTGTCACCCTGTTGTTCATTAGCTCTCTCCATCACTCTGATAGGTGATTCTCCAGCGTGCTTCAGGTGGTGATATGTCAGTATACCTACAACAATGATGATCAGGATAATGACGACCGGAATAAAGATCGGAATGGCAATGTGAACCGATGGACCTAGGGCTTCTACGGTAGACAGGCCTAGATAAATGAATAAATTGGTAAATGAATTAATTTATTTATTCATATTTATTCATTTATTTATAAGTCTTATTTATATGCAACAAAGGACCTGCGATTGCTCACTGAGCCCTGTGTAATCAGATGCAGACATGTGTAGCGTATACTTTTAACGTCATCATAAAAAAACCTTTAAAAACTGCCGCGGTTTTGCCGTGACATGACTGAACGAGCCTTAAGAAAATGTCAGAAGGTCTACGAGAACGAAGTTGTCTCTCTAGCGGGTTGTCGGTTTTGGGGCTGTCTGTCTTGCCATACCGATCATAATATTTTGATTGAATATGTTAATGCTACTTCTGACTTATCTACGGTGATGTTACTGATGAAGAACATAAAACCAAATATAAAAACAATAGTGTCATATAACCATTTTAAAGTGGTGCATTAGTATTCATGCACAATTTAATGTAGGATAGGCATGCATTATTATAGTGGTTACCGGCTACCTAATCGGATGGGGGTTGAGACCAAGGGTTCAGTGAAAGTGATATCCACCATGGCAGTCGTTGAATCAATAGCTGTTGATACAACATCATGAAAGAGAAAGAAGAAGAAAAGAGACGATGAATTTTAAGCCAAATCAAACAGATAATGTAGAGGGTCTTAGTCGAGTGGTCTTAACCCTTCAATGTAGACGCTGAGGTCGTGGGTTCGATACCCGGCGCGGCACTAGTGTTCTTTGCCGAGACAGTACTCTTCGTTTGCCACTCTCCACTCAGGTGTAAACATGAGTAGGCCTCCCAATAGGAAGGAATTACCTGATTGCTGTATGCACCGAAAATCGATAGCCTAGCTACAGTTAGAGCCAGGTTAATACTCAAGCACCTTGAGCATCTTTGGTGGTGGATATGTGCGCCTTTCAAATATCCTAATTATATTAATATTGTTATCATTATTATTGTTGTTTGTATTAGTGTTGTTTTTGTTATTGTTAGTATTATTATTATTATTATTACTATCATAACTATTATTATTATTATTATTATTATTATTATTATTATTATTATTATTACTATTATTATTATTATTATTATTAATGTACTTATCATCATCATCACCATAATCAATGTTTGTTGTTGTTGCGACAATGAATGAAAGCGAAAAGTAGAAATGAGAGCATAGGTATGAGAGATTATGATGATATAGGAATACATTACGCGTACACTGTATTTTCAATATAAATATTATTCTTTGAGTGAGGATCCTGGTTTGCAGCTCTTTCCTGTTTAGTTTATGAAGTTGTGCGTTGCACAATTTCTTGTACGTTCACGGAAATAAGTGGAGTCATTATCATACACATTTGCCTTCTAAAACATAGTAGGCATATGAAATACATGTTTAAGGCAGGTTTGTATTAGGTGTTTTTTTACAGATGTATACTCATCACTACATACTTGGTGGTGAAGTTGACACGACCCGGATGTTATCCACGGCTACAAGACCGGAGGACAGACTCCATTCTGCGATGAAAGTTACCTACGAGGAGAGGAACTAACTATTTAAACTTGAATTTGAGCAAATGAACATTATTTATAAAGCATACGAGAGAGATAAAATTTACGTCTATTTAACTTCGAATTAATGTTTAATAGCAACATACTTGATCGGTTAAAAGTGGTAGCTGAAATGACAGATAAAAAGAAATGACTTGATAGATTGGATCTAAATTGAACATTATGGTTAAGAAGTAACACTTTCTCTTGAGCAAGGGAATACAATTACAAATCATTTCTAGTGTATAAACAAATATTGGGGAAATGATCTTTGAACTTTTAAGGATAACGCATACAAGGTAATTTCCCTGTTAGTGTGAACAGTTAGTGAAGAAGAATAAGGCCTACATTTGTATTTGAATCAACTTTAATATTACAGCTTGATTCCGTGTCTTATGACACATTCCAGGCCACACTCTTCGTTTGTATCGTGCTATTAATTTTGTTATGCGGAATACGAAAATATGATTTTCTTTCTAATATAGTAAAATATTTGTTATTAGGGTTTATATTCTCTTGTCTATTATGTCCAGCCATTGCCTGGCAAGTTGTTCTACTGATCTTTTCCCATTTTCCTTGGACACATTTTGAAAATACTTCATGTGAGAGGAATAACACCTGATAAAAGATATGTTATAGATTATTTACAGAGGTGTTGTAGTCTATTGGATAAGTCTTTGAACAGTGAACCACAAGGTACAGGGTTCGAGTCCCTGTCACAGCACTAACTCCTTTTGCAAGTCATTCTCCGCCCAGGTTAAGTAAATGGGTCTCTGGTATAGGATCATTCCTTGAAATGCACTGAGCGCTGATAACAGCTGCAGGAGCGAAAGTCGGAGTAACACTCTCAAAATCTCTTTGGAAGTGCATAGGCCTGGGACGTTATATCATTATCATTATTATCATTATTATCATAATTATTATTATTATTAATATTAATGTCATCACTATTATTATAATTACCACTATCAATATTAATATTAGTATTTTTATTATCATTATTGTTATTTTTATTATTATTATTATTATTATATTTGTTAATATCATCGTCATCATCACAAATTCACGCCTACCGTAGGTTCACGTCCATCGCAGTAAATTCCGATGTTTTCCACCATGTTCCAGTTACCATTAGACTGTAGGGTGACATCACGTCTTATCGTACCACAGACAGAAATCTTCAGGATGCTCTCACCAGGATCAAAGAACTTGTAGTGGAAGAGAGTAGTCCAGAGTTCTGTGGTAGATTGAGATTTGGTAGTTGGAATATTGCAAAGATCTGCACGTTTACTCCTTGACCTGTCGTAACTAGGAAACCATCTATATAAGGAAAGCAAGGAGAGAAAATGTGAGATATATGAAGGTGAATGATTTAATTAGACAGAAATCTTATTAAACCTATTTAGTTTTAAATTTAGCTAAGTTCATACTTCATACTTCACAGCACTTCATAAAACATTATCATACGTTATATTAAATGATACAAGTCACATACACAAAGTGAAGGAACACAATACTTATGTAAGATATATCTTTAAAATGTTATGACAATTCATCATAATAAGAAGTAGGGGGAACCAGTACAGGATTAGATAGGTACATTTGACAAAATTGGAGATGAGATATAAGGGAGTCTAGTGAAAAGCATCGCTTTGATGGATAGATTCCTTGGGTGAATATGGAATGCATTCATCAGAATCGGTTTATAGGCCAAGAGTTGAAATTGATCAACCATTGACTGTGAGGCCATAGTACACCTCTATTGTTGGTCCGGGGGGTTGGGGGCGCATCAACTCTTGGTTCATTTTAATTTTCATTTCATTTCATTTATTTCAACAATAACAGCAAACAAATTTACAAAGACTTTCACTTTACTTATTATCATGACCATAGAAAAACTAACAATAATGGTACAAAATTTGCTTAGTTCATATTTTTCACTTAAATGGTAAACAAATAAATGCTTGCGGTATTGTGGAGGAAACTATAGAAAGCAAAGCTTGTAGTTCAGGCTCCCTAACATAAGTATCACAGTATTATTGAATAATAATTTGTTTAAACACAAAAGAATATAAACCCGACGGATGCTTCTGTAAAAACATACTCTGCCAATATTCCCCTCTCAAAACTCAAAGAAAATGTTTGGTTATTGTAAATTTGATTACAACCATTAGGAATATGGAAACCGCGTAGAAATTTGGAGTATCAACCAGTCCTAGAAATAGGGCTATTGTTTTTGGTGAAAACCCAAAAGAGAATACAAACCACTTCTGACTCCTTGTGGTGCATAGCCATATCGGCTATAGCCACTGACCGTTCTCCAGGCAGGTGAGCTGTCCTGTGTAATACCACATTCTGTCAACAGAACAGCCTGAGCAAATATCGCCCTTTTCCCGAAATCACACATGAAGTCTACGAAGAAAAAGATTTAAATTTACTTGTCTTCTCAATTCACTTACGTTTGCATGAGGGTATCCTAATGGACTTTCAACGGTGTTGATACATAATGAATTATCTTTACCTGTACATCACTAAGAAATTGAGCTGTCTCCGTCTCTCTTTTATTCTTTGTATTAATTAAAAGACTCTCATGGTAAATCTCCTTTTATCGGCGAATCATCAATAAGAACTAATTATTCGTTACCCTATCTTGACATTACTGAATCACTTCAATTCAATTTAATTCAATAATAGTTTTATGTAAACAAGCAAATACAAATTATGTACACAAATATTGGGAGATAAAATGCATCGGGGCTAATGGTAAATTAACACAATTGTTATGACAAAACACAAACAAATACAAGAATTAGAACAAGGGAAGACATTAAAAAAGGAAAAAGGAAAGACAGGAATTGAAATCACTCACCAGCATATGACCGATGTGAAGTAACAATTATCACTATGGTCAGTACACACTGAATACGATATATAGACAAAAAACTCATGATAGATTTTAGCTGTTGATTTGAAATTATCTCACAAAACTCTGCCTGCATCAACGAAAGACGAAGTATTGACTTGTATTCTATCATGAAATGCAAAACACGGATCTTTATGGACAATGTCTGGATAAAAATACTCGATCAAGGAAGAACTAGTCGCGAATAAATCCACTTGATTTTACTTCAGGTGCAGATTCAGGCGGAGGCAAAATGGGAACACAATTTTTTGGCAAAATTGAGATGGAAATAGAAAGAATCGGGAAGAAAATGAACTAAATAATTATCTTTTAGTAAGCTAGCTGAGCGAACTTTTGTGAGAAGCTTCCTCAATCATGAGGGTTATTTGGTGTCAATATCACGAGTCTAATCGAAACCATTACCAAAACCACAACTAGCCCCCGACCCCCACTCCCGCCCCTTTGAAATTCATTGAACCTTATATTTTTTTTTGTTATGCCCCACCTCACCGTTCCTGATATGCCTGACCCTTAAATGTAATAAACTACTGTATTTTACATTTATTTTATTATCTTAGTTTCTATACCCGTCATTTGTTTTATTTTTGCAATTTTGCCCCTTCTCCTCTACTTTTGTAATATACAAAACCTTGATTCGCCTCTGGGTCGTGGTTGTTATCGAAGACTACAATACGTTCTCCTAATGTAAAAACTTCGAATCAAAGTACTTTTGTTACAAATGTTATTTCCATCGAATTCACTACTTTCACTTGCGAATGGTCGTGATTAGTTGGCGGAACTGACAAGTTTCAATTAAACAAAAATAATGTAGGATGTGGGCCATTTTAAACATTTTGTGTGAATTAGATGCAAGAGCTTATAATCATACATCGAAAATACAATTTTGTACACATAAACGCGATGAGATATAAACTAAAGAAGCACTACAGTGGCTTAGCGTGGGTCTAGACATTGATGACAATGGTATTGGAGGAAGAAGGGATCTTACTCGAAAGGATGAAATATGAAATAAAATGCGATGAATAATAAGGAGTAGTGGTTAAAGTCCTATCCCTTTCCTTTACTGTCTTGGTTCCAATTTAAATTCAACACAAATTTAATCTCTTCCTTCTATAAATGGTACTGTGGAGGATCAACTCTCTCTCTCTCTCTTCTCTCTGGCTTCCTCTCTCCATACATCTCTCTCCTTCTCTCTCCCCTTCTCTCTTTCCTCTCTCACTCTCCTCTCTCTCTCTCTCTCTCTCTCTTTCTCTCTCCCTTTCCCTCGCCCTCTCTCTAATACTCCCTTCCTCTCTCCTTACTCTTTCTCTCTCATTCTCTCTCTCCTCTTCCTCTCTCTCCTTACCTCTCTCCATCTCTCCCTTCCTTGCTCTCCTTCCTCTCTCCATACCTCTCT